>CM051270.1:48446043-48671245 GCA_027921565.1 Artemia sinica
CATTTCTTTTTTTGGTATCAGCCTGCTTTTCCCCTCACCTGAATCCATTTTGTCAAAGTCGAAATCTTCGTCAAACCAATTCACCTTGTGCTGTATTGGTTTTTGAACCGAGATTTTATCGTCCTCTTTCATATGTGTTTTTGCTTCTTCTGAGTGAATTTTTTCCATCTCTTTTTTTGGTATCTGCCTGCTTTTCCCCTCATCTGAATCCATTTTGAGATCCATCCATTCGTCAAAGCTCATTTGTCTTTTTTTTTTTTTGTTCATAACCTCAATTTCTTTCTTGACTGACATTACTTGACTGTCTATGACTTCTTCTCTGCCCTTATTTGCGTGATTCACCTTGTGCTGCATTGGTTTTTGAACCGAGATTTTATCGTCCTCTTTCATGTTTATTTTTCCTTCTTCCGTGTCTATTTTTTCCAGCTCTTTTTTGGGTATCTGCCTGCTTTTCCCCTCACCTGAATCCATTTTGTCAAAGTCGAAATCTTCGTCAAACCAATTCACCTTGTGCTGTATTGGTTTTTGAACCGAGATTTTATCGTCCTCTTTCATGTGTGTTTTTGCTTCTTCTGAGTGAATTTTTTCCATTTCTTTTTTTGGTATCAGCCTGCTTTTCCACTCATCTGGATCCATTTTGTCACAGTCGAAAGTTTCTTCAAACCAATTCACCTTGTGCTGCATTGGTTTTTGAACCGAGATTTTATCATCCTCGTTCATATGTGTTTTTGCTTCTTCTGAGTGAATTTTTTCCATTTCTTTTTTTGGTATCAGCCTGCTTTTCCCCTCACCTGAATCCATTTTGTCAAAGTCGAAATCTTCGTCAAACCAATTCACCTTGTGCTGTATTGGTTTTTTGAACCGAGATTTTATCGTCCTCTTTCATATGTGTTTTTGCTTCTTCTGAGTGAATTTTTTCCATCTCTTTTTTTGGTATCTGCCTGCTTTTCCCCTCATCTGAATCCATTTTGAGATCCATCCATTCGTCAAAGCTCATTTGTCTTTTTTTTTTTTGTTCATAACCTCAATTTCTTTCTTGACTGACATTACTTGACTGTCTATGACTTCTTCTCTGCCCTTATTTGCGTGATTCACCTTGTGCTGCATTGGTTTTTGAACCGAGATTTTATCGTCCTCTTTCATGTGTGTTTTTGCTTCTTCTGAGTGAATTTTTTCCAGCTCTTTTTTTGGTATCTGCCTGCTTTTCCCCTCATCTGAATCCGTTTTGTCAAAGTCGAAAGCTTCGTCAGCTTTGTTTTTGCTCATAACCTCAATTTCTTTCTTGGCAGACATTACATGACTTTCTGGATTGTCTATGATTTCTTCTCTGCCCTCATTTGTGTAATTCACCTTGTTCTGGATTAGAATTGTCCGGGAAGCTTCGAACCCTTCTTTAACCTTATGCCACAAAACTTCAATACTGTCAAGTACTCTGTAGCCTTTCTGTCGCTCCAGATAATAGACGAGGCCAACAGCAGCTGCTGAAGATAATAAAATACATTTTAACATTTTGTACAGTATACACAAAAAAAAGCACAGACATGCATAAAGTCAGTTAATTTAATCCCTCTCTTAATTCCTTTTAAAAGAAAAGCTCAGTGGAGGTAATTTCTCTCGGATACTAGTTCAGTTGAGCTTTTAGAGGCAGCATATTTTTGCCATTACAAATTGTTTCTAGCAGATAAGAATTACTCTTAAATTGAAGATAGTTTAGTTGCACGCAATGACAGTTTCGATGGTGTATTACTTGTGTTGATCCGATGCCATTTTCGAAGGGTTTCAGGCTTTTCTTCAAAATTCCCATAAATGTCGTTTCAAGATAACATTTCAAGGCTAATCGAAATAATAGGTACCATTCTTGAAGTTACAAATAACAATCTTTCACAGTAGAAAGTTTTTTTAACGGATTTTTTTATTTTTGGTTACTATGGTACTTTACGTGGTTCGTACTTTACTAGGTTACAACTATCGCCCAAAAGGCTCTCTTGGCCCAGGATTACAGAGAAAAGTAGACAAACAAACGCACACAAAAATAGTTTTAAGAGTTCAAGAATACAAACACAAAAACTGGCAAAAAACGAATAAAAACAGATCGTGAAACAACGGAGAATAGACCAAAATTACTATAGATAATTTTTCGTTTCGAAGTTGGTAATTCCGCATTGTTTATATTTCTTCTATTGAATCCTTTTTGCAAGTTACTTTTCCTGTAGGCTTGTCACAGTCTATTTCTTCAATTCGGAATCCTTTTAAAGATTGTAACTGCGTAATGCAGTATATGCTTGACCTTCGAAAACAGTTTCTTGGCCTCTTAGATAACCGCTTGATCAAATCTTACGCACTGAGCATTTCCTACAGAAAACAATTGGAAGTTGTCTTAACGCTATCCATTGTTTCTTTTTTATAGCAAATTGAATAGATTCTGGTTCTATTAGATGAATTTTTTCCTTTCACCATCTATGCACACTTATTACGTCATCACTATACACTTATGGTCTAAGAAAATTATGTGGGTAGCGGAGCTGGTAATTTTTGGCTGACCTCAAAACTATTAAGGATGAAAAGTATTGCGCTGTCTTTAAAGCCGTATAGACCAAAGGGTCCATTAAATTTAACAGCTTTTGTATGGCCTTCGGCAATATGTTCCCTAGAAATAATCTTTGTCGTTTTCAAAGACTATTTGAATATATATATATATATATATATATATATACATATATATATATATATATATATATATATTGACGTCATATCACATATGACGTCAATCGTGTGTTAAATCATCTTGTATAATAATAATAACAATAATGTATGATCAAAGCTTTTTTACAGCCATATACAAAACAAAAAAGAAAAGAAAAGAAAAAGGATAAATAAAATGAAGACATACTAAAATCACTATCCTCTTAATCAACATTCATACCTTTCAATGCAAAATTTACCACACTTACTACTGTCTGTGGTGAATTTGAACTTAAAATCCTCCAAAGTAGCCAATCATTACCCTCTTTCAAAATTTCTCCCCTTATGTGAGAAAGCCGCCGGCATCGCAGGAGGAAATGACCCAGCCCAAAACCAATCTCACCACATTTTAGACAAGTACGCTGCGTTTCCGGATCTTCTCTATTTTTCCAAACTTCTTTTCCTTGTATTGGTAGACAATTGGCTCGAAGCTGAATCCATGTTTTCATATACTTACTAGGTAATCCCAGCTTCAAATATGTCTCCTGTCCATAAATCCGCTTTATATCTCTATACAAAGTAAGACTAGTCGACTTATCTAAAGCTGTCCACCAAAGTTGAATTTCCTGGTCGTGCAATCTTGCTTGGAATTCCTTTATGAAGTTTTCTTGGTCCAGTGGTCCCTGTCCTCCATTCCACGCGTCTGAAAAGCCTGTTTCCTGTAGTATTTTTCTGATCTGTGCTGTCCAAGTGGTTTTACTTTTTTGGGTGAGAAGATCTTTATAAGCAGCAAAAATAAGTCTTTCCTCGGGTAAATTCAGGATTTTGAGCCAAAACTTGATCATCTGTATCTTTCTTCGTATTTTTAAACTGTAGATGCCTAGGTCACCTTTCAATACTAGAGATTGAGTTGTTTTATGCAGCCCATATGCATGCCTGTAGTATTGTAGTTGTAGAGTTTCTAATCCTTGTGCAGTCTGGTAGCCCCAAATTTTTGCCCCGTAATGCAGTATGGGTAAAACTTTTGTGATAAATATATGCTTATGAATGCTGAGATCGCTTATTCCTGTTGTAACGTTGCTTCTGTAAATACCGAAAAGTGCATTTTTTCCCTTTTGTCGTAGTTGCTGGTATATGTTGTGTCCATTTACCATTTCGAGTTACTGTAAAGCCCAAATATGTTGCTTTCTCTTCTATTTTTGAAATTTGACCTTCCAAATAAAACTTGGGGGGTAGCTCTGGTTGCTTTTTGTTAAATATCAATATTTGGCTTTTCGATACATTAGCCTTCAGTTTCTTTTTCTGCAGATATTCTGCTAGGATATTCAGTAGAGACTGTAGATTTTTCTCAGAATCAGCCAGTAAAATTATGTCATCTGCGAAAAGCAACATTGAAAGATTCAAATTTCCAAGACGAAGTGTTGGTGCCCATTGGCATTGGAATAATTGCACTATATCGTTAATGAATATACAAAATAATTTTGGAGATAAAGTACTTCCCTGTAAAACTCCCTTACTTACAGGAAAAGAGGAAGAGACACCCTGTTGCGGAATTTTCACAAAACTTTTAGTCCATGAATACATCGAAGCTATTATACTCATAAACTGATGTGGTAATCCAATTTCACTCAAAGCTTCAACAACAAAATTCTATCTACGTTATCAAACGCTTTCTGTAGGTCTATAAGCTCAGCGTATAATTTACTATTTCCTTTAGAATATTTTTGTATCATTGCATTTAAAATGAATACTCGATCCACTGTCGAATATCCCGGTCTGAATCCACCTTGTTCTTCATTTAGAATACTATTCGCCTCCATCCATTTACCAAGCCATTTGTCCAAAATTTTCTCCAAAAATTTTCCCCCACTGTTTAAAAGACTCATAGGTCTATAGTTTTCATGAACGGCGGGGCTACCTTTTTTAAATAGGGGAAATACGAGTGAAGTTTTCCAAGCTAGTGGCCAATGTGTCTTAGATATTACTAGGTTAGACAGTGATGTTAACACGGGGATGATGATATTCCTTATCGATTTAAATATCTTAACTGGGATTCCGTCTGGCCCAGGTGCTGAGCCCCCTCTCATTTTTTGCAGTGAATCATTGACGTGAATCATTGATTTCTTCTGGGGTAATGGGTTCAAAGAGGGCGTAATCTGTTTCTCTAAGAGGGAAAGGTCCTTGTTCGCAATCTGCTTGCTTTATCCTTTCCTCTAGTGTGTTGTTCGTTTTTTCTGCATCTTTCTGTTGTGATTGAAAATAAGATGGCCATGTTTCCGGTGGTGGAATTTTCAGGGAATCGTTTCTTTGTTTATTGGATGACATATTTTTTAACTTATTCCAGAACTCTTGACTGTTGCTTTCTTTAAAACTCTTACATAAAGCTGCCTGTTGGTGAAATCTGTATTCTTTCTTTTTCTTTTTAATTAGTTTTTTATGTTTTTTTCTTGCTTGCCTATATTCTGTTAGCGCAATATTTTTTTTCTCTTCCTCTCCCAAGAATCTTTTTACTGTAAGCAGTAGAATATTCAGGTTTGAACTACTTTCTTTACACTCTTGGTCTCTTTCTGTTTCTGTTTTCTTGATTTGATAGGTGTTAGCACATTACTTACAATTCCCATAAGCCTTTCAACTACTTCATCTGATTCTGATTTCGGTAATTCCATATCAGACCTTAACTGGCTCATTTCCTCTTGTACTGGTTCACTAAGAAAAGCCTCTTGTACAGATAGCCATTGTTCTTTCGACCATTCGCAATAAATCCGGGGCGGAATTTTCGGCTTGTTTTTTCTTTCATCTTTATCTTTAGCCAGTATCCTATTTTGATTCATTGTTGACCTTCTACGTCCATATTCTTTCATCTCATATTCTAATTTAAGTGGGAAATGATCAGATCCAGACTGATGGATTACTTTTACATTAAGAGATTCAGCCTCAAGTCCCGTGTCCACCAATACATAATCAATTAAGCTAAAACAAGGTCCAGAAACGCAAGTGTACTCACCCAAATCACCATCTTCTCCGAATCTACCATTCCCAATCGCTAGCCCATGACCTCTGCACAATGCAAGCAGCTTCCTCCCCCATGAATTAATTCTTCTTTGTCGATCCTGGCTACTTCGTGGGATAAGGTAAAGTGAAGGTATCATCTCACATAAAGGGTAATCTTCATCTGAAACAAAATCTACATTTAATTCTTGTTGTACGGAAGTATATGCGTTAAAATCACCTGCTAGAAAAACTAAATCACTTGAGTAATGAGATTTCACTGAACTCAACTCTTCCTCTAATATATACCATGTATCCTCAATACAGTATGAGCTATTTTCTGGGGAAACATATACAAATCCAAAAATAAACCATTTTCCCAGAAATTTTCTGCGCAGCCAAATCAAGTTTTCAGATTTACTTGACAGACGACGCAAATTTTTGAACATGTCACTCTTTACTAGTACAACTATTCCTCCATAGTTTCTATAGTTTCGTGATGTAGCCCTGTCCACTCGAAACAACTTCGTATCCACGCACTATAACATCTTCCTCTGGCAACAACCATGTCTCTACAAAACACGTCACCATTGCTGTCAAAAATGAATTATTTAAACACAACTCTCTCTTGTTTCTTAAACCTTGTATATTCCATGTGACTAAGGACAGTTTTTGTATATGGCTTGGATCCTATCCAGTAAACACGAATGGTGGCTTTTCGTGAGGCATCTGTGACCACCGGTTCTTCGGTTTTTTGTCAATTTTTGAGCCACTGTTCGTTCTTACACTTCTTTTCCCTTGTTTGTGGTCATCATTGGGGCTTATAATAGAATCTAAAGTTCTTTTCCCTTTTACTGACCCTTCGTTTAGCCGGCTTCCGCCTGGTGTGGCAGGATCCGCAGTAGTCATTGGCCTTTCGTAGACAGTTGCATCACTATCGCTAGCGTTACTACTTTCTATGTCCGAACAAGAGTCTCTATCACTTGAAGGGGATCGTATGTAGGCCCGACGAGGAATAGAATCCCTTTTTGAACTATCAACTCCGGTCGGTTGCTGACCATTTGCCGATTCTGCAGCCTCCACGACCTTTTTTTTTTATCAAAATCGTAAGAAAAAATCTGGTTGTCTATGTAAATTTTTGTACCACGCAATATCAATGCTCTGTTTCACTTATAGCTTGGGTTATCAGGGGTCTTAATGCTTTTCGGGCCTCCCGTTCCTCTGGTGTATAGTCTGGGGTGACTGAAATCCCATTTCTTTTAAACAGTTTAGCATTGCGTAGGACAGCATCACGAGTCATTTTGGTCGTGAATTTAACAAGGATAGGGCGGGGGTTCGAGGGTCCTCTCAGTCGAAGAGCATCTCGTATTTCATTTTTTGTTAGTGAAAGGTTGGGCACAGAATTGTTAATACATACTATAATGTCCTCACTTAGTTTAGAGTTCGGATTATTTGGATGCGGCATTCCATAGAACATAAGATTGGTTTGTTTTAGTTCCGTTTCCAATCTAAAATTTCTCTCACGTGACTCCTTTAATTCACTCTTAATTTCTGCGATTTCTTGGGATGTCTTTACTTGATTTATGGCAAAGTCCTGCAACTTATATTCTATCCCTGCCAAAATTGATTGTGCATTTTGAATGCTTTTCGTCAGATGTGGAATATTTGAAACTGCTTTTTTTATTCCCCCTAAAGTCTGGGCAATGTCCTGATCTCCCATCATAACTATCAAAAGACGTAAAACGAAAACTTACTCGCAAGGGGGGCTATTTCGTAAACAAGTACGGTATATATCTGGAGCTGGTGTAAAATCCAATTCACTCGATGTACCTATTGTTATCAAAATTCCGTGCTTTAGGTATTGGTTGTTATTCGGCCGAGCTGCACCTTACGTACAGTTTGTTGTAACTGTGAATACGCTGTTTGTTGTGAATTCCATAAATAATTTTCACATGTTTGAAATGTAAATAAAGTGTTGTTGTAAAAAAATAATTTAAAATATATAGCCTGTTGCCTATGCTATAAACAAAACTTTGCAGATCATTAATGCTTGTAACATTTTTGTACTCAGCAACATTTGAGAGCCCTCACTAAGCAGTTTGCGAACAGGCTATGTGAAATTCCGGATATAGCTGTGCATGCTGTGTATCAGCATAGATGAGTCAATGGATTGAATACATTATTCTTCTTCTCTACCATTTACGAAACAATTTTCTCTGTTGGATCTTTTCTTCTGGATTCACCGGTAGATACAAAAAAAACAAAAGAATATCGTTTTTGATATTTGATATTTACGTTTCAATATTCGATATCGATATTTAGTGATATCGATATCGATATTTAATATCGCCCAACACTAACTACTACCACTACTACTATGATACTAGTTCAATTAAGGCTAAGCATATGAAGTTGAAAATTTGACAGAATATTGAGGGGGAGTTTGAACTAAATCAAAACACACTATGTGCATGTAGATTGTGAAAAGGGCGTATCTCAAGAATGGATTTTTGTATTAAGTTGGAACTTTCAGAGAACACTTAAAGGGAAGATCAATTGACAAAAGGTGATATACGCATGTCACTACTTGCAATACTATCACTGCTACTATTACTAATACTACTGCTGCAAGCCCAAAAGGGCCGAATTTGCACTTTAGCGTCAAATAAAGCGAAAAAATAACAACAAAAACAAACAATCAAACAACAACAGAAAATTATAAAAGGGTCAATGTCAAATACGTAAAAACGTTAAAAACAAAAACAGAATAAACTCATAAAATTAGAAGGCCGATGTCAAGTCAGCAAAAATGCCAAAAAAACGAAAACTCGTAAAATTAACAAGGGGATAAAGTAAAATTAAAACAAAAGCATAAGTTAGTTGGTGACTAAAAAACAAAAATATAAAACCTCCAAATTTGCAAAATAGGCATTAAAATTAATAACTATGAGGTAAAGAGTGAGTGAGGGGGGGGGGAGGCAGCGGAGATTCACTGGTTGAAAATGTCAACTATGTAAGGGATAAGAGTTCTTCTATATCTTTCAGTTCTTCTATCTCTTATACGGGCAAGAAGGGGAATTTTTGTTGACACTTAACGCGGGAGGCGGGGTCGAAGGGGTGAATATTGACCAGGGAAAAGGGGTGTTGTTCGAGGGTTATGAAGGGCATTGTTAGCAAAACGCAAGGTAATTTTTGCTCTCCTATCCTTATGGGTGACAAGATTAGCTCTCCTAAGAAGGGAAATATAAGGTACTTTACCCTCATTGAAGATAATTCTTAGGCACCTTTTTGGACTGCCTCTATTCTATCCGACAATTCAATGGAAATGCCAGGATGCCAAACAGGACAGGTGTACTCGAGGGTTGGGCGTACAAATGACAGGAAAATCCTCAAACAGTGCGATTTACGGCATTTAAATTTTTTAAGGAGTTTAAGGAGGGAAAATGCAGCATTTGCACGTTTTAAGATGTCATTAATATGACAATCCCATTGTAAGTCACTTGAGATGGTAACGCCCAGTAATTTCATAGTGGTAACAGACATTTCAGGGGGATTGGACAGGAGACAGAAGGGGGAGTTTTAAGGAAATTAATAGTAAGAACAGTTGACTTCAAAGGGTTGGAATTTTTGGAACATGTCTCTAAGACTTCTAAGTAGTTATTGCATTATACAATGAAATAGTATATAATATAAAAATTGAATATTAGTAAAATATGTATCAAGTTCTTATTTCACAAGACCTTTTTGACGTTTAAAGTTATGAGGGAAACTATTAAAATGTTGCAGATTTTCATTTAAAATGGTGCAAATTTGATTGAAAATGGGGTAAATTTAATTGATTTGATGAGTGGTCCAGAACATACATCATTTACTATACTACTTATTATTTTATTTACCCTGACTCTATGTCTCTCTACCTTAGTTCTGCCCTAAGATGAATGATAGACTAAAATGGATGGATAGATGGACTCATTTATATACAACTTTAAAAATGTTATGCCAGCTTTGGTTCTCACAGTGACTAAAAGTCCATTACTCTAATTAGCCTCGAATTTCCTCTGTGAAATATTTAATTTTCCACGAAAGAGGGAATTGGATTTCCAGCCATTATTTGAAGAAATGATCAAGCATTAAACAAAAGACAAGTTATATCAACTTAAAATAATGAGAAATATTAAAACTTACAAGAACAGAAATTATTCTGTATATGAGACAGTCTAGTCCCTTCTCAATGCTTCGCTGTTTACGCTTAAGTTTGACCTTCTGTCCCAGTTCCTTAAGAACGACTCATGAAACATAAGGGTCCTTCGATTAGAATCAGAAGGTTTTTTTTTAAAAGTCCTGAGAACTTTAACGTGAAGAGCGAGGGATTGAGACTGAGGCAAACCCCTTCATATATAGAAAAAAAAATTTCGTTTTAATTTTTAATGTTGCCTTTTACTTTGACTTGAAAAAAGTTTTTTGCTTATTTAATTCAAAGAAGGATAGACATATTCCCCAGAAAAAAACGCAAACGCAAGGATGAGAAGGGTTGAAAATAAGACCGGGGGAACTCCCTATGTCCCATAGTAATTTATGTGCCTGAGATGCAATTAAGGGTCAGCACTCTTCCCCAAAATCTACTGGCCATAAAAATTGCTGGATTGCTCGCAAGTGTAGATGACTTTTTATTCTCATTAATTTAATTAAGTATTTTGATGGATGATATTGAACAAATTCAAAAATTTCTAATTAAATTTTACGTTGCTTTTTAAAGCTGAATCAAGTCCATAAATGTGTACTAGTAATGGAAACGGTGAAAAAAAAAAAACATTGGCAGCTGACGTGAACAGTGCCGTTGTGTCACGTTGTTAGTTCTCGTGAATATGTTGTTAGTTTTCCGTCGAATAAATTCATTCAAAGTTCCCCCAAGATTGGGAAACCAAACCAAATTCTACAAGTTTTCTTGTTGTTATAGAATCCTGTATATTACACTTCTGCTTCATTACGGTTTAATACTCCTCCCTCACCCCCATTGGTTTCGTGTTGAAAAATGGATCCTGAATATTACAGAAAATTTTTATTATTTTGCCAAAATTAATTTTGAAAAATTAGGAATTTCTTGATTTTCCAATTCATAATCTGTTATCCCTTATAAATAAAATTAAGATTTGAATACTTAGGATATTCTGGACAGTAAAAAAATATGGAGATATATACAAAAAAAAGCAGTACTGCTAAAAAATAAGTTTGAAAATAAATTCCTATCTCAACTTCAATCTTACGTAGCTTTTGTACAGTAGTCAGGGCACTCTCATCATATTCCATGTCTTCTGGCAAAAGAAAGCGTACCTGGTCATAACACTACATAATTTGGAGAAAGAGACTCTAAAATTTTATTGGTCGAAACTGGTTGCCCGAGAGAGGCTAGTTGCTCCGGATGTTCTGAGTGAAAAGGTTTAATTTCGTGACATAAATCCATAATATCATTTCTTGCCTGCTTTTTTCTTGTCATCCTCATCCTGCTCTTCCCAGGACACATATAGTTCTAGGCTATATGCAAAAGTCTGTGGATTTTATAGGTTTGTAATGAGGGCAATCTTAACATTTTAAAGCAAAACAACCCTGGCTATTTCATTTCTGTTTATAGTTTCCATGCATAGGGCACGTGTCAAGTACTAACACTTGGTACAGTCCCAACTACGAAATCAAACATTTCACAAGGAACTAATGAATAAGGAAGAGAGAGTAAATGATCACTTCAAAGCTTATATCTCCTTAAACAGTTCACAGAACTTCACAAAATACCTTAGAGAGTGCACTTGAGATTTAGAATCCTTCCCCTTTTAAGACAAAATGGTGATTTTGGATTTGAAGTTTCTGCACATGTCATCTAGAGTGAAGAAGTCATTGTGTATTTTTTGGAGGAAATTTTTTGCAAGATGTGTTTTTAGGCCTATCTTAAGTATGGAGCATCACAAGTAAGGATACTCTCCTCTAAGGAAGGGCCAAAGGCATCAAGTCAAAATTTTTAGAAAAAGGATGCATCTTCACTATTTCGTGAATAGCTAAGATTATGTAGTTAAAAGTTTCAGAGAATTTTTAAGGAATGTAGAACTCAAAATGGCATATCTGCATTACTTCATAAATGGCTAAGAGTATTAAGTTGGAAATAACAACGCATGTTGAAATAAATCAAAAGACACTATTTGCATCCAGGTTTTCACGAGGGTGCAACTGTAAAATATCAGAAACAGATCAGGGTATTAAAATGAAATAACCAGGGGAAGCCACGGGCAAGGTGGAACTCAACCAAGGGATAGTATCTGCATCCAGGAAGACATAAAGGTTACGCTTTCCCTTGCAGTATTTTCAGATGAGAGCTTGGAGCAAGAAAACACAATTGGTAGTTGAATAGCCTTTTTGGCATCCATCTTGAGTCGCGCTGATAATGTTACCCTTTACTAGCCAGCACCCTAATCTGATATCTAAAACCTTCCCCAAGAGTTTACTAATGCTTGGTATTGGGCTAATTGAGTGATAATTACTATCCATCATGCAGTCACTCTTTTATAACAATGGCTTTATAACCAACATATTCCACACTGCTGGCCATCTGCACAAAACCAAGACCGCATTAACTAAACATAAGAGAATTGGCCATAGGGGCCCAATTTATTTTTTATCATAGTAGCGTATTCTAATCAGCACCTGGATAAGATCTTTCATGGTGAATTTCCGTACTTTGCTGCAACTCTTTCTCTGATATCTCCTGTAGGAGTTGGTAAGAATGCCCTGGAAGAGGGATGATATACCAACAAAAGTGAGATCGTGAGAGACAATATAGTATATGGAGTTACAAATCCTAGGCTGCATGAGACATTCTTGAGAATTGGTGACAGTCTCAGACTTCCCCATGCTGTCACAATTTGCTGTGAACAAAAGATAAGATATTTATCTCAAAAAACGACTATCACAAGCCCCGAAGGACCAAATTCACATGAAATTGGGTCAACATGAGTTGACCCAAGCACAAATCAAAAATTTAAACAGAAAGAAATAAAAAAAAATAAGTGGATTTCATTTTGAAAAATAAATATTGTATTCCTAATAAGAAAGCAGTGCTACTTTTTTGGTGGCACCTACTTAAATGGTAAAGTGTTGTAAACATTAGGTATAAAGTAATTTCATTACTACTACAAGGGTTTGATTATTGAACATGTGTTTTTATACATATTTTGATGCGCTTAAAAGTTAACCCAATTGGCTTCAATTGAATATAAAATCTATTACTCAATTACCATTCTCAATTGTCATCAGGCAGGATATAATCTCGTTTTTACTACATGCGTTTGACCAATCAGCTTGTTTTTATGCCTGTTCTAATGAGTGCTTTATTTTCAGAAATAGACTATAATATTAAAAAAGTTAAAAAATCATTTTCTAATACATTTTAAATTCTTTTTTCTCTCTTATCCTGTGGTATTTGGTCCATACTGAGTAAGTACCGTGACTACCATGTATGTTATTTTTTTCCTGATCAGAGAGCCACTAGGAGTAAATACCCAGTGTAGTCAAACTACATAGCTATGAAACTTGATACTCAAAACTGTTTTTAAAAAAAAGTTGTATTTACAATAATACGGACCTACTTTATTTATTGGAATCCAATCCTATTGCCAGATCCCACACAAGCTCTAAATTTGAAAAATGAACGAATCATAAAATGCACAACAAAAACTATTGTAACTCGTCTTAATCTTAAAGCGTGACGATATATTTGTTCACTCAATAACATGTTCCCCCTGAACGTTAAAAGAGAAAAGGAGAAACACTCAAAAACAGGACCAAATTCACATGAAATTGGGTCAACATGAGTTGACCCAAGCACAAATCAAAAATTTAAACAGAAAGAAATAAAAAAAATAAGTGGATTTCATTTTGAAAAATAAATATTGTATTCCTAATAAGAAAGCAGTGCTACTTTTGTGGTGGCACCTACTTAAATGGTAAATTGTTGTAAATATTAGGTATAAAGTAATTTCATTACTGCTACAAGGGTTTGATTATTGAACATGTGTTTATACATATTTTAATGCGCTTAAAAGTTAACCAAATTGGCTTCAATTGATTATAAAATCTATTACTCAATTGCCATTCTCAATTGTCATCTGGCAGGATATAATCTCGTTTTTACTACAAGCGTTTGACCAATCAGCTTGTTTTTATGCCTGAGCGCTTTATTTTCAGAAATAAACTATAATATTAAAAAAGTTACAAAATCATTTTATAATACATTTTTTAAATTCTTTTTTTTCTCTCTTATCCTGTGGCATTTGGTCCATACTGAGTAAGTACTCTGACTACCATGTATGTTATTTTTTTTTCCTGGTCAGAGAGCCACTAGGAGTACATACCCAGTGTAGTCAAACTACATAGCTATGAAACTTGATACTCAAAATTATAAAAAAAAAAAAAATTGGATTTACAATTATACGGACCTACTTTACTTATTGGAATCCAATCCTATTGCCAGATCCCAAACAAGCTCTAAATTTGAAAAATGGACACATAATAAAATGCACAACAAAAACTATTGTAACTCGTCTTAATCTTCAAGCGTGACGATATATTAGTTCACTTAATAACATGTTCCCCCTGAACGTTAAAAGAGAAAAGGAGAAACACTCAAAAACAGTACATACCGTACAACAAAACCGGGGAAATTGTGTCATCACCAATGGTATCATTTCAATAAGAACAAGTAAATCAGTTCGAAAACTTCGGCTTCCGTGCTTCCTCCCCTAGATTCTCCTCTCGATTTTGAACAATACGTTTCTGGGGAGGCAATTTAATTGAAAATACCATTTTTTGGCATTTTCATTATCAAAAAGTAAAAACAAACGACAATTCCTCCCCAATGTCTTCAACAAACAAAAAATCGGGACTGGAAGCCGGGATATACAAGCAAAATAAGTTTCATTGTGATTTTTTTTTTTTCAAGAAAATGTTTACATTAAGTTTAGAGCATAATAAAAAAGAAAGAATGAAGAAAAATTCACAGTCATGTAAAAGTGCAGATATTTTCCGGAAAAAATGTCTGCTTAGCTATTTTCAGCATAAAGAAGGGTACAACAAATACCAAAATCAAGAAAATGAATGTAAAAAAAAAAAAAAATCTCCAAGAAAAAACTAGTGATAGGATGGTTAACCGGCATCTCAGTTATGATTTGAGATACACATGGATTTTCCTATAATGATTTTTTTTAATAAGTGAAAAATTTGCCTTTCTTTAATTTGGCAGATATAGCCTTTATTTGGGCTTTGGTAGCTACTAGTTGTAAAGATACTAGTCATGCACTTAATTTAACAAACGGTTTTATTATCGTACTGTGACATATACAACATGAGGCATGTACGTAAATATGTATTTTGGAAAGGGAGCAGCTTTTAGACTTTTCGAGAGGATGTTCAAATGAGCCCCTTTGCAAGAGTGTCTATATACAATCATATGAAATAATGGAAATAAAAATGAATTAATTCGTTCTACAAACACTATTTCTAACAACTCACTACAGCACTAAACCATGTGAGGTCGACACAGCTGCGCACGCTCCTCTTCCATTCCAATTCATTCAAAGCCTCACTCTTATAGCCTCCCAAGAAGTTCCCTTCCTCTTAAATCTTTCTTAATGACGTCCTCCAAACCTGTTCGGCGACGACCTGCTATTCGTTTGACCCTAGATGGTTGGCCGACAAAGGATGATCTGACATCCTTCATCTGCAGAACATATCCTAGACATCTCAACGTATCTCCGATTAAAGCCCAAGAAAGCGGGACTGATCGACTTTTTTCGTACAGCTTACTGGTAGAGATGCGGTCAGTCAGACGGGTACCCAAAACATCCCGTAGGCAATTTCTCAGGAAAACATCCTGGGCCTTGACTATTCAAGTTATTCGCGCTGCCTAAGTAAAGAACGATGTTGCCACAATGTATTTTTTTTTCTTTAGACCAGGGCACTTCGTATCGAAGGAGTTGTCATAGAAACTTTGAAAGGGGCTCATTCGGTTGGAAATTGGAGTCGCTTGTGCCCTTTCTAATTGGAGTCGCTTGTGCCAAAGTGATTGGAAGACAACTAATACCCCTTCCACGCCCAACATTTCCCCAAACACATCCAATCAAAATTTTGAGATAGAAATTTTGTTCAGCGTAGTTGATTTCCAGATAGAAATTATGTTTTTAAGGAGGACACTCCCCCAAAACCTTCAGGGCAAGGGTTGTAAGATATGTCCTGGGGGCATACAAGGTTTTTATAGAAAGCATTGGCGTAGACACTTAAAAAAAGGCTCATTCGATTGGAAATTCAAAGGGCTAGTGCCCTTTTTAATAGTCGAAAGTGATTGGAGGCCAACTCCCCCCCCCCCTCTCACACCCACCTTTTCCCCAAACACATCCAATCAAAATTTTGAGACAGCCATTTAATTAAACGTAGTTTTAAGTTCTGGAAATTAGGTCTTTGAGGATGACAACCCCCCCCCCCCCCACACACAGCCCTCAGGGTAAGTAATGCCCTGGGGACATTGATCGGACGATTTTGGGAAAAAGATAGAGTGGGAGGGGGCCTAGTTGCCCTCCAATTATTTTGTCACTGAAAAAGGGCACTAGAAACTTTCATTTCCAATAGAATCCCTCTCTCGACGGTCTAGGCCCACTGGGTCGATACGATCAGCCCTGAAAAAAAAAAACAAATATACACGCATCCGTGATCTTTCTTCTGGAAAATTTTTGTAAATTGGAGCTTGAAACCTCTACAGTAGGGTTCTTTGATATGCTGAATCTGATGGTGTACTTGTCATTAAAATTATATGACTTCGAGGGGGTCTTTCCTTCTTTTACAGAAAATCAGGCAAATTTTCTCAGGCTTGAAGCTTTTGACGGGTAGAACTAAACTTAATGAAGCTTATTTATTTGGAATCAGCATAATAAGCCAATTCTTTTGATATATCAATTGGTATCAAAATTGAGTTTTTTAGAGTTTTGGTGACTATTGAGCAGGGTCGCTCCGTACCTACAGTTCATTACCACGAACTGTTTGATTACCCATCAAAATCCAAACATTCATCATTGAAATATTGATCGTTTTTTTTGCTTTACCAAAAGTACTGCATTCATAAAATTTTACAGTTTCATGAAATGTAATTAAACAAATAGAAAAGGGTTTTCAACTAAAGTAAGGAACAAGTGTAAAACTAGCAACAAATATAAATTACTTTGTATATAAGGGGGACTGCCCCCTTCTCCACAACTTGTTCATTAAACAAAAGTATTTTTAGTGCTTTGAAAAATCTTATCTTTCCAATTGCGTATTATCTGAAAAAAAATTGGAAAAAGCAAAACTTCACAGTAAAGAGTAAGGAGCTAAGAAGGAGACAGCCCCCTTCATATAAAGAATAATCTGTTCGAATAGCTTTCAAATCTGTTCCTTGCTTTCAGTTGAAAAGCTATTGTTTTTTTATTTAATTTCTGATTGTTTTCCAAATCTTTCCCAGGCCTAACCAAGATATAATTTGAGGTACATGTCCCTTAAATCCCTGGTTAATTGCTTTTAAAATATGTAAATCAATAATTGTGCGTGCATTAATACCGTCCTACGTTTAGATTTTCAATTTAAATTTTGGATAAAATTTGAATATGCTTAAACAATTGGCGATGAATAGTAATTTTGGTAAAAAGTCCTTGTTAATATTACCACAAATGAATTTCGGTTAGATAAAAACGAGTATTATTGTTTGTATGGATGGAAATTCTGTGAGACTTTTTATCTTCTACATAACTGAAGCCATCACAACCCCTGCAATAGGATTTTCTTATCGATATATACATTATATACATTTGTTTCAATACATTGAAATACTTCATGTATTTCAATGAAATACATGAAATACATGAGTAATACAATGAAATACTTCGTTGAAATACTCTATGTTATTTTCTTTAAAAGAAAATAACACTATTTAAAGTTGCTGAAAACTAAGTTCCTTGCAGTTTTTGCCACGCCAAAGAAATTTCCGGGCGGGGCTGATAATGACCTGCCTTGCCTTTTCCACCTCTCTTCTGGTAGAAATCGGAATGTAACGTTTTAGCTGTATAGAGAAACAGTTTAATTAATTTCTACTCCCCCCCCTACCTCTTTAAACATTTATCTGAAGCCTCATGAAAAGTAACCAGTTTGTCGATTAAAATGTACTTTTTTGGGGAATCTACCTTACCCCTACCTAAAGAATAACTCATCCTCCCCCCCCCCTATTTTAGCTGATACGCAATTATAGATCGCCAAACATAGCCTAATTCTATTACAAATAAAGCGAATCAATGTGGTTGAATCCAGTACTGCCACCGTGTGACATTACTTCTTTTATAACGTGAAAGCCTAAAATATAGTTATTCATACTTTTAAATCAATTAGCTTTTCAGAATTTTAAATTGATTGCAAATTGATACTCTTCGGGGTAGAGTCGTAATTTTGCGCCCTAAAATAGCAAGAAACCAAGATTTTTCCCTGGTCCAATCTGTATGGTCACTTAAAAAAGAGCTTTAAATTTCCGTTTGAATGAGCTCCCTCCCAATTATTCGATTATCCAATTATCTCCCTTACTTACTTTTTTTTCTTTCGGCGGGACCCAGACGATGATCCATCCTGCCCGGCACCAATGGACGATGGGATGACTGACGATGGGATTAGTGATATACCTCGGTAGTTTGAGTTGACTGCCTTGTCTCCCTTTTATATACCGGTATAAGTACTGAGAGTTTCCAATCTTTTGGGAATTTCTTTGTCGTCCATACCTCAACTAGCAAGTCTTTCAGCTGACATAATAGTGTGGGGGATAACTTATACATCTCTGCTGATATGCCATCCTCTCCGGGGGCTTTGTTATTTTTCGTGTTTTTCAGTGCCCGTAGAACATCAGCAAATGACAGTGGCTGTAGATCTATCTGGACAGGGCTCCTTCGGTGCACTCTGGAAATCGGGTAGATCACACGAAGCTTTTGTGGGATTAAGGAGCTCGGAGAAATGTTCTTTCCATCTCTCAAGGCGGTCTTTTTCCTTCTGAATAAGGTTGCCCGTTTTGTCTTTCAGGGAGTTTGTGGAGATGGGTGACTTGCCTGTCTTTTCCCTCAGTAGCTTGAATGTTTTCCTTAGATTATGCGATTCTGCTGCTTGTTGCATATCAGAAGCCATTTGTGACCAGTATTTCTCCCTGTCGTAACGAGCAGACTGCTTTAACAGCTTGCGAGCATTTTTTAGGAGTTCTTTAGGGCCACTGAGAAGGGGTCGTTTCTTTTCCACTATCTCAATTGTTTTGTCCGATATCCAGAGCCTTTGTTTCCCCTTGGTGTGACCAAGAACCTGTTCAGCAACCTCTTGTGTCACGACTTTCAGCTTGGACCATCGGTCTTCGATGTCTGTGTAGTCAGTAAGGGCCTCAAATCGGTTGTTAAGCTGTAGCTCGAAATCAGCCTTGATCTGTGGATTGAGTAGTTTTGATACATCAAACCGATTGGTTTTTATCTTCTTTTTGTGGGTGCTTAGTCTTTGACTGAAAATACAGATGAGAAGAAAGTGATCCGAGCCGTTTGTTGAGCCTGTATCTACGCCTCTGTAGACTCTTGCATCCAGGCATGATTTCCTCCAACGTCTTCTGACGAGGAAGTGGTCGATCTGGGCTTTGGTGACTCCGTCGTTAGATCTCCAGGTCACAAGATGGTGCTTCTTGTGCTCGAACTGGGTGTTAACCAGACATAAGTTATTGTATTTGGCAAGCTGGACTAACCTTTCGCCGTTTGAGCATCTATCTCCGATGGTATGGCGTCCAATCACTCCTTCGGTTTTTGCATCTGGTTTACCGACCCTTGCGTTAAAGTCACCAGCGACAAATAGAATGTCGCGTCCTGGAACAGAGTCGAGTATTCTCTGCAGCTCAAAGTAGAATGCATCTTTGGCATCATCAGGGCTATCTCTGATAGGCGCGTAGACGGACAAAATAGTCACGTTACTAATCCGGCCTTTAAGTCTCAGGGTAGAGATTCTTGCTGACACTGGTTGCCAAGAGATAACAGATGAAGCAGCAATTGGGTCCAGAAGGAATCCGACTCCGTGGAGACCGCTCCCATCAGTCGGTCCAGAGTTGTAGAATTTAAATGTTTCTGAATCCCTGAGGTCAATTGATTTCGTCAGTATGTCGTTCAATCTAGTCTCAGAAAGGCAACATATATTGAGACCATACTTTTTCAGTTCATTAGCAAGGAGCATCTGAGTTGACTCGGCCTTGCAACTTCTTACATTCCAAGAACCAACTTTAAGTTTCTTGGTGAGGATGATTAGCCCACTTTTCGAATCAGGCATCATCCGAACCTGATCCGCGTCGGCTACCGCGGACGCCGTAGCATTGATCGCTATATCTGAATCTTCTGTATCCATTGGTGTTACTGATATTTTGGCGTTTAGTCCCCCCCCTGGAAGTATTTCTGACGGCGGTAAAAAGTCCTTGTTAACATTACTACAAAAGAATTTCGGTTGGATAAAAAGAGTATTATTGTTTTTATGGATGGAAATTCTGTGAGACTTTTGAGGAAGGGAGGGAGCTCATTCAAACGTAAATTTAAAGCTCTTTTTTAAGTGACAATACAGATTGGACCAGGGAAAAATCTTGTTTTCTTGCTATTTTAGGGCACAAAACTACGACTCCACCTCGAAGCTCCCTCCCAATTATCCCAATTATCCAATTATCTCCCTCCCTTCAGTTAGATACAATCACCCCTGGGAAACAACAAAACAAATAAACATGCATCGACGATGTTTCTTCAAAAAAATGCGAAATTCCACATTTGGAAGATGGGAGCTTGAAACCTCTACGGTAGGGTCCTCTGCTATGATGTATCTAATAATGAGCTTTTCAATAAGATCGCTTGCTTTTTTTGAGGGGGGGGGTATTTTGTTTCATTTTGCATGCAATTTAATTGCTCTTTTTATTTGAGAGTTTTTTCCTAAAAGTGTTTGAAAATAAGCTTATTCCTCCAGAAAAAAAAACCTGAAATATATTCCCTGTCACCCAACCAACACTGATATTTTGGCGTTTGGCACCCCCTGGAAAATTTTCTTCCGGCGCGCTTGACCATTCTAACTTGTGGATATTTTACGGACAAATACTGTATTGGTTATGCAGTACAAAAACAAAACAAAAGCAGAACACAGACATAACAAAACCAACAATAAAACACACACACACAAAAAAAAACACAAATAAATTAAAAAGAAAAACGTACGATTTATATATAAATCTTCACGAAAATATTTATAAAGAGATACATCTTTCACGATGTATCAGCCCTTCATCAACATACTAAGCCAAATTCCTTAATGTCATTTTAACTCGTGATCCTACAATCCCTTCCACCCACCTTCTATCTACCAATACTAACGAAAAACACTCATTTCTCAGATCCGCCAATTCCTTACAATTCCCCCAAAAATGAAAAATATCCTCATCATCTTCCCCACACATCGGACAAGGGACTGGGTGAACACTATGACCCCCTAAATTTCCTCTCCCTTTCCCCAATATCAATCGACCCTCCCCTTAAATTCAAAATCCATTTTATTTCTTCACCTTTCAACCCCAACTTAAGATAAACCTCTTCCCCCCACATGTTCTTCACTGTACTATACAGACTCAGAGACCCCGAGGCCTCCTTCCGAGCCTGCCACTGCTGTATTCCTTGCTCGTGTAACCTTTCTTTTACCTTATCGACCACTGTATCCGAACTCGATCCCTGACCTTCATTCCAAGAATACGAATATCCTACTTCATCTAAAATTTTCTTAATTTCTTGTGGCCACCCTACCTCTATCTTATCCTCCAACAAACTAAAATACGCTTCTTTCGCTAGCCTATTTTACTTCTTAAAATTTTTATCCAAAACTTCACCATTCTAATTAACCTATCTTTTCTTAACCTACTTAGTCCTAAATCCTCTTCCAGTAAAACACTGTGAGTAGATTTATGGGCCCTAAAAACTCCCTTCAAATAATTTCTTTGCATATAAGATGCAAGAAAGATGAATTACAGTAATCTGACAATAAAAAATTACATGATCCCAGTTTGAAACGGTATTTTGCTTTATGTTTTCTGATTAAACTATTTTTTCTCTTTGCTTTTATATATCTGGTTATATCTCAGATTAAAATCTTTATTTCCTTCTGTATCCAAGAAAAACGCCAAATCAAACTTCGTAAGATGACAACCTATGCATTTTAACTTTATCATCTAAGAATATTTTCCTCTTTATCTAACTTAAGTTAATCTTTCTTTTTTTTAAGGAAAATATTATTCTTGAGACATGCCATTTTTAAAGTTTTGAGGGGTTGACAACTACAAAATTCAGCCAATGGCAAACAAACAAAATCAAAACGTTGCCCCGCTCCCCCCAATTTTGTCAGCAAAGCCAACCAAAGGTTACTGAAAAATTTCATGTTGCCCTAGCAAGATAAACCTAGTTTTTATTAGTTTCAAATGCTTTCAAGTTTTAAATTTTATATTTTGAAGGAAGTCTTTTGGGAAAACTTCAATTCAACTGCTCAAGAGAATTAGAGTCAGGAAATTTTTGCCGCTTCAGGTTTTGAATGTCCCTGACACCCTCATGATGGGAGCGCTCACACACTTTCAAGACCATTCTCTTGATCATTACGCTAATACAAATTAATACCTACAAATAAGAAAAAGAAAGAATTCAAGGAATCTGATTTAATAAAAGTAATCAGTAGCCTTAGGCACATCCTGTCATTTGCTGACCGAGGCTTCCATTCTTCAATTATTTCTACTATAACAGTTTCAGATCTTTGAAATTTTCACGTAAATTGCGCGACCCTTTTTTCAATTTTCATTTCAACCCACTTACCGAAATCAACTACAGTTTAACTGTGGTCTTTGAGCACAGTAAGTGGTAGTAACTTCTGGTGTAGTTGCTACCCCTACTGGCAGTAACTACTGTTGAAGTTAACTACTGTTGAAGTTATTTTGCAAGTATTGAAGGATTCACCCTTATTTTTACTTCTAATCTGGTGAGCTGAATTAAAATATGTTGACGTGAAATCAAAAGCTACCATCCACATGGTAATTAATGACATGCTAACCCAAACTCCCGATAGAGAAGGTTTGAACAGCTCCAAAGTCTCTTTATTGAGGCTAATAACATTTGAACATACCTATTGAACATAGTCTTCCACTCTGTATAAAAGCTTTAATTGTTCTCTCTTGCTCTTCATTGCCCAACAATGGTGTAAGAGCCTTTGTATATACTGGCTCGTCATTCTCTAGGCTATAGGCGTCTACATTTTGAACTCCAAGATATTTAGGCTCAAACTGAAATAGAAACGTAATGCTTTTACTCAATTATTCTATGTGGAACTTTGAAAAATTGCTTTTAAATAATAGAGATTAGATATTAGCAATATCAGTTGGTTGTGTAACTAAGGTTAGATTATAATTAAAAAAAGTAGTTGGGTTGACTATATAATAATAAATCATCACTAAAATCAAAGTTTCAGGCAAAGCTCGAATATTGGTTTATGTCATATTTTTTTACACATTTAAGCGGTTTAGCTGTGCAGATGGCAGATTGATTTAAATCATAAATCAATTGATTTAAATTATTATAATCTTCGCAATATGACAAATCATGTTCAAGTTCCATTTACTCCTTGCATAAGGTCAGATTTTAATACCCTAATGGCGTGTCATATTGTTTGGAATAAGTTGCCTGAATCAGCTCGAGGGTGCCACTCATTCGGCTCGTTTAAAAAATTTTTTAAAAATTATTTGGCTTCGTAGACGTTATTTTTATAAATAATTTCTGAGACCACACTGGCTAATCATGATAAAACGAAACAATAGTAAAAAGAAGAAGTTGTTTTTATCTATGTTTTTCTTTTTATTTTTTAGGCTATTTAATCTACTTAATTAATTTAGTTTATTTATTCTATTTTTCTTCTATAGTTTTCATTTTATCTAATTTTCTTTTCTTCTCCCTTTGCTCTTCTGTCTGTGAGCAAGTGATCATTTTAATTTTTCTTTTGTTTTTCATCTCTGAGTAAGTAACTCATTTGTCTCCCCTTCTTTACAGGCCGATGAGCCTTTGGGGGAATAGTAACATGTAATATTGTATATGTTTTTAATGAAGAATAAATCTTATCTTATCATAAGAAAAAAACATCACAGGAAAGTGACAAAGTGCAATGGCAGTTTTAATTATTGTAAATTGTTCAAAACATTAAGTAGAAAGTAATTTCATTATTGCTACAAGGGTTTGATTATTGAACATGTGTTTATACATATTTTAATGCACTTAAAAGTTAACCTAATTGGCTTCAATTGAACATAAAATCTATTACTCAACTGCCAGTTATCTGGTAGGCAATAATCTCGTCTTTACTACAAGCGTTTGACCAATCAGCTTGTTTTTATGCCTGTTCTAATGAGCGCTTTATTTTCAGAAATAGACCATAATATTAAACAATATATAAAATCATTTTCTAATACATATTTTTAAGTTCTTTTTGTTTTTTTCTTTTATTATGTGGTATTTGGTCCATGCTGAGTAAGTACTCTGACTACCATGCATGTTATTTTTTTCCTGATCAGAGATTCACTAGGAGTAAATACCCAGTGTAGTCAAAGAGAAAAGGAGAAACACTCAAAAACAGTACATACCCTACAACAAAACCGGGGAAATTGTGTCATTACCAAAGGTGCCATTTCAATAAGAACAAGTAAATCAGTTCGAAAACTTCGGCTCCCGTGCCCCTCCCCTACATTCTCCTATTGATTTTGATTAATAGGTTTCTGGGGAGGCAATTTAGTTGAAAATGCCATTTTTTTGGTATTTTCATTACCAAAAACTGAAAAAAAACGACAAAAACAAACAAAATTATGATCTTTTTTTTTCAAGAAAATGCTTAAATCAAGTTGGGAGGATTATAAAAAAGAAAGAATGAAAAAAAATTAACAGTCAGTGAAGTGCAGATATTTTCCGGAAAAAAATGTCTGCTTAGCTATTTTCAGTATAAAGAAGGGTACAACAAATAGCAAAATCGAGGAAATGAATGTAAAAGAAAAAAAAATCTCCAAGTGAAAGCTAGTGATGGGACGATTAACCGGCATCTCAGTTAGGATTTGAGACACTACAGCACTAAACCATGTGAAGCCGACACAGCTGCGCACGCTCCTCTTCCATTCCAATTCATTCAAAGCCTCAATCTTATAGCCTCCCAAGAAGTTCCCTTCCTCTTAAATCTTTCCTAATGACGTCCTCCCAACCCATTCGGGGACGACCTGCTGTTCGTTTGACCCTAGATAATTGGCCGACAAAGGATAATCTGACATTCTTCATCTGCAGAACATATCCTAGACATCTCAACGTATCTCAGATTAAAGCCCAAGAAAGCGAGACTGATCGACATTTTTTCGTACAGCTTACTGTTAGACACACGGTCAGTCAGAAGGGTACCCAAAACATTCCGCAGGCAATTTCCCAGGAAAACATCCTGGGCCTTGACTATTCTACTTTCAACATCTTCACTGCATCAATCATATTTGCTAATAATACTAAATAGTTAAGTGAAGTTATTTACTTGGTCGATCTTTTCGTTACCCAACATCACCTCTTTAACTCCACTTACTCCTAGTCTTAGCCACTTAGGTCTTCTTAAAATTAATTTTCAAATCTATTCTTGCACTCTGGACTCTCAAAAGCTCCAAATTTTTATTCAACTTGATAACATTTTCATCTGGGATGCTTAAATTATCAAGATAATTAAAGACTAGGAGAATTAATTGGAGCTTCTTTGAAGCAAGTAAAGAGGGAGGTTTTGAATAGATTGGGATAGAGGAGAAGCGTGTGTGGCTGTGCTAGCCTCAGAAGGCTTGGTGCTGCCGTGAATTGTTAGTACTAGTAGTAAGTTTTTAGAAGAACAAAGAACAATCAAACTCCAAAGGACCAAAAAATAACTAGGATCAGTGGAGGGCTATCCCATCCTTTAATCCCATACTAGGTGTAGGTAAAAATATATTGATAATGTTACATACTCGATTTGGCCAAACACAGGAATCAAGACTGTAAGGTAATATTAGCATCAGTTGGGGGAAAAGGCTGGTATCGTTGTATCAAAAATAAAGAAAGGAAAAAGTCTCAAAAGAAAACAAAGAAAAATGTCACCATTTCTTTAGCTTCATTTTATTCACACTTTCTTTTTTCCGTACTTTCTTAATTATTTTTGCTCTACTTGCATTATCCGTTTCATATTATTTTTTATTCTCTTTCATAAACAACCTGAATGCAAATAGTAGTTTTTTTTATAGCCTTCTTTTCCTTCAAAATGAAGATCAAGGATAAAGAACCACTTTTTCATCAGAGCACAAAGGGTATATTGTAGTAAATTTTTTTAACTAGCCTGCGTTCCACAAACCCAAATTTTACTCAATTTTACACAAGTATTAAATGATATAAACTCTAATAAATCAAAGAACATAGTGAAAGTCCAGAAAGTTTATTTCATTTCCAGGATTTTCATAAACATCATTATAGTATGCGAAACATATGTATTTCCCTTACTTTTTATAACAAATACCCTTTTCAATCTAATGTAACAAATGTATTATTTTTTCTTAATTCTTCAATATATTTGAAATACTACATGCCTAATATTTTTCATTTTGTGAAGTTGAGCTGTTAGGGGTAGTTTGCCACCTGCAGAGCTAGGAGAAAAAATTTCATTACTTTAATTACTCATTGATTTTTCATTATTCAATAGGCTTCATAAGAGTTCAAGTAGGCTACTCTCTGTTTTACAGCAGAAGGAGTTTTAGCACCGTCATATTTCGGTGATACCAATTTAATCAACTCGTTGAGAAACCTGAATTTGCCAATTTCGTTGTGAAATTTGGGTCCACAAGATTTCAAGCATTGATCAAGCAACTGAAAAAGATGAAGGTGTATAAATGGAAATTAATCTGAAAAGTAAGAATTTTTCTAGAGCGGGGAGGGGGGGGCAGCTACCTCTAGATTCTCACATTGAATGGAAAACTTTGCCTAAAAATCCAATGAGGCAAGGCTTTAACAGACAATACGAAGTATTTTAACATCCTAAACTAGATTCTTGAAGGAGCAGCCAGAGGAGTACCTACAGGCAATGGGAGGGGAGGGCGCCATTTTTTAAACTGACAAATAACGAAAGACATAATATTGATAAATAGAGTTTTGGTTAAGAGTGTATTGCATTTTCTTCTACTGAATCACAAAGCTATCTCAAAATTTTGATCGGACGATTTTGGGAAAAAGATTGAGTGGGAGGGGGCCTAGTTGCGTTCCAATTATTTTGTCACTTAAAAAGGGCACTAGAACCTTTCATTTCCAATAGAATGAGCCCTCTCTCGACGGTATAGGCCCACTGGGTCGATACGATCACCCCTGAAAAAAAAAAAATAAACAAGCATCGGTGATCTTTCATCTGGAATTTTTTTTTAGATTGGAGATTGAAACCTCTACAATTGGGTTCTTTGATATGCTGAATCTGATGGTGTAATTTTCATTAAAATTATTGACTTCGAGGGGGTATTTCCCCCTTTTTTAGAAAATCAGAGAAATTTTCTGAGGCTTGAAGCTTTTGATGGGTAAAACTAAGCTTAATGAAGCTTATATATTTGGAATCACTATAATAAGCCAATTCTTTTGATATATCAATTGGTATCAAAATTCAGTTTTCTACAGTTTCGGTGACTATTGAGCAGGGTCGCTCTGTACTTACAGTTCATTACCACGAACTGTTTGAATACCCGTCAAAATCCAAACAGACATCATTGAAATATTGATCGTTTTTTCTGCTTTACCAAAAGTACTGCATTCATAAAATTTTACAGTTTCATCAATTGTAATTAAACAAATAGAAAAGGATTTTCAACTAAAGCAAGGAGCAAGTTTAAAACTAGAAACAAATGTAAATTACTTTATATATAAGGGAGACTGCCCCCTTCTCAACACCTTGTTCATTAAACAAAAGTATTTTTAGTGCTTTGAAAAATCGGATCTTGCCAATTGCATATTTTCTGAAAAAAAATGGAAAAAGCCAAACTTCACAGTAAAGAGTAAGGAGCTAAGGAGGAGACAGCCCCCTTCAAATAAAAAATAATCTGTTCAAATAGGTTTCAAATCTGTTCCTTGCTTTCAATTGAAAAGCTATTTTTTTATTTAATTTCTGTTTGTTTTCCAAATCATTCCCAGGCCTAACCAAGATATAAATCGAGGTACCTGTCCCTTAAATCCCTGGTTAATTGCCTTTAAAATTTGTAAATCAATAGTTGTACATGCATTAGTACCGCCCTACGTTTGGATTTTCAATTTAAATTTTGGATAAAATTTGAATATACTTAAAAAATTGGCGATGAATAGTAATTTTGGTAAAAAGACCTTGTTAATATTACTACAAATGAATTTCGGTTAGATAAAAACGAGTATTATTGCTTGTATGGATGGAAAGTCTGTGAGATTTTTTATCTTCTACATAACTGAAGCCTCACAACCCCTGCAATAGGAATTTCTTATCGATATATACATTATATAAATTTGTTTCAATACATTGAAACACTTCATGTATTTCAATGAAATACATGAAATATATGAGTATTACAATGAAATACTTCATTGAAATACCCCATGTTATTTTCTTTGAAAGAAAATAGCACTATTTAAAGTTACTGAAAACTAAGTTCCTTGCAGTTTTTGCCACGCCAAAGAAATTTCTTGGCGGGGCTGATAATGACCTGCCTTGCCTTTTCCACCTCTCTTCTGGTAGAAATCGGAATGTAACGTTTTAGCTGTATAGAGAAACAGTTTAATTAATTTCTACTCCCCCGTACCTCTTTCAACCTTTATCTGAAGCCTCATGAAGAGTAACATCAATATTTTCCTTTTTATCTAACATAAATTGATCTCTTTTTTTTTTTAAGGAAAATATTATTCTTGAGACATGCCATTTTTAAAGTTTTGAGGGGTTGACAACTACAAAATTCAGCCGATGGCAAACAAACAAAATCAAGATGTTGCCCCCCTCCTCCCGATTTTCTCAGCAAAGCCAACCAAAGGTTACTGAATATTTCATGTTGACCTAGCAAGATAAACCTAGCTTTTATTAGTTTCAAATGCTTTCAGGTTTTAATTGTTATATTTTGAAGGAAGCCTTTTGGGCAAACTTCAATTCAACTGCCCAAGAGAATTAGAGTCAGGAAATTTTTGCCGCTTCAGGTTTTGAATGTCCCTGACACCCTCATGATGGGAGCACTTACACACTTTCAAGACCATTCTCTTGATCATTACGCTAATACAAATTAATATCTAGAAATAAGAAAAAGAAAGAATTCAAGGAATCTGATTTAATAAAAGTAATCAGTAGCTTTAGGCACATCCTGTCATTTGCTGACCGAGGCTCCCATCCTTCAATTATTTCTACTATAACAGTTCAGATCTTTGAAATTTTCACGTAATTTGCGCGACCCTTTTTTCAATTTTTCATTTCAACCCACTTACCGAAATCAACTACAGTTTAACATGGTCTTTGAGCACAGTAAGTGGTAGTAACTACTGGTGTAGTTAGCTACTGTTGAAGTTATTTTGCAAGTATTGAAGGATTTACCCTTATTTTTACTTCTAATCTGATGAGCTGAATTAAAATATGTTGACGTGAAATCAAAAGCTACCACCCACATGATAATTAATGATATGCTAACCCAAACTCCCGATAGAGAAGGTTTGAACAGCTCCAAAGTCTCTTTATTGAGGCTAATAACATTTGAACATACCTATTGAACATAGTCTTCCACTCTGTATAAAAGCTTTAATTGTTCTCTCTTGCTCTTCATTGCCCAACAATGGTGTAAGAGTCTTTGTATATACTGGCTCGTCATTCTCTAGGCTATAGGCGTCTACATTTTGAACTCCAAGATATTTAGGCTCAAACTGAAATAGAAACGTAATGCTTTTACTCAATTATTCTATGTGGAACTTTGAAAAATTGCTTTTAAATAATAGAGATTAGATATTAGCAATATCAGTTGGTTGTGTAACTAAGGTTAGATTATAATTAAAAAAAGTAGTTGGGTTGACTATATAATAATAAATCATCACTAAAATCAAAGTTTCAGGCAAAGCTCGAATATTGGTTTATGTCATATTTTTTTACACATTTAAGCGGTTTAGCTGTGCAGATGGCAGATTGATTTAAATCATAAATCAATTGATTTAAATTATTATAATCTTCGCAATATGACAAATCATGTTCAAGTTCCATTTACTCCTTGCATAAGGTCAGATTTTAATACCCTAATGGCGTGTCATATTGTTTGGAATAAGTTGCCTGAATCAGCTCGAGGGTGCCACTCATTCGGCTCGTTTAAAAAAAATTTTAAAATTATTTGGCTTCGTAGACGTTATTTTTATAAATAATTTCTGAGACCACACTGGCTAATCATGATAAAACGAAACAATAGTAAACAAAGAAGTTATTTTTATCTATGTTTTTCTTTTTATTTTATTTTTTTAGGCTATTTAATCTACTTAATTAATTTAGTTTATATATTCTATTTTTCTTCTATAGTTTTCATTTTATCTAATTTTCTTTTCTTCTCCCTTTGCTCTTCTGTCTGTGAGTAAGTGATCATTTTAATTTTTCTTTGTTTTTCATCTCTGAGTAAGTAACTCATTTGTCTCCCCTTCTTTACAGGCCGATAAGCCTTTGGGGGAATAGTAACATGTAATATTGTATATGTTTTTAATGAAGAATAAATCTTATCTTATCATAAGAAAAAAACATCACAGGAAAGTGACAAAGTGCAATGGCAGTTTTAATTATTGTAAATTGTTCAAAACATTAAGTAGAAAGTAATTTCATTATTGCTACAAGGGTTTGATTATTGAACATGTGTTTATACATATTTTAATGCACTTAAAAGTTAACTCAATTGGCTTCAATTGAATATAAAATCTATTACTCAACTGCCAGTTATCTGGTAGGCAATAATCTCGTCTTTACTACAAGCGTTTGATCAATCAGCTTACTTTTAGGCCAATTCTAATGAGCGCTTTATTTTCAAAAATAGTCCATAATATTAAACAATATATAAAATCATTTTCTAATACATATTTTTAAGTTCTTTTTGTTTTTTTCTTTTATTATGTGGTATTTGGTCCATGCTGAGTAAGTACTCTGACTACCATGCATGTTATTTTTTTCCTGATCAGAGATTCACTAGGAGTAAATACCCAGTGTAGTCAAAGAGAAAAGGAGAAACACTCAAAAACAGTACATACCCTACAACAAAACCGGGGAAATTGTGTCATTACCAAAGGTGACATTTCAATAAGAACAAGTAAATCAGTTCGAAAACTTAGGCTCCCGTGCCCTTCCCCTACATTCTCCTCTTGATTTTGATTAATACGTTTCTGGGGAGGCAATTTAGTTGAAAATGCCATTTTTTTCGGTATTTTCATCACCAAAAACTGAAAAAAACGACAAAAACATACAAAATTATGATCTTTTTTTTTTTTCAAGAAAATGTTTAAATCAAGTTGGGAGGATTATAAAAAAGAAAGAATGAAAAAAAATTAACAGTCAGTGAAGTGCAGATATTTTCCGGAAAAAAATGTCTGCTTAGCTATTTTCAGTATAAAGAAGGGTACAACAAATAGCAAAATCGAGGAAATGAATGTAAAAGAAAAAAAAAATCCCCAAGTGAAAGCTAGTGATGGGACGATTAACCGGCATCTCAGTTAGGATTTGAGACACTACAGCACTAAACCATGTGAGGTCGACACAGCTGCGCACGCTCCTCTTCCATTCCAATTCATTCAAAGCCTCACTCTTATAGCCTCCTAAGAAGTTCCCTTCCTCTTAAATCTTTCCTAATGACGTCCTCCCAACCCATTCGGGGACGACCTGCTGTTCGTTTGACCCTAGATAATTGGCCGACAAAGGGTAATCTGACATTCTTCATCTGCAGAACATATCCTGGACATCTCAACGTATCTCAGATTAAAGCCCAAGAAAGCGAGACTGATCGACATTTTTCGTACAGCTTACTGTTAGACACACGGTCAGTCAGAAGGGTACCCAAAACATTCCGCAGGCAATTTCCCAGGAAAACATCCTGGGCCTTGACTATTCTACTTTCAACATCTTCACTGTATCAATCATATTTGCTAATAATACTAAATAGTTAAGTGAAGTTATTTACTTGGTCGATCTTCTCGTTACCCAACATCACCTCTTTAACTCCACTTACTCCTAGTCTGAGCCACTTAAGTCTTCTTAAAATTAATTTTCAAATCTATTCTTGCACTCTGGACTCTCAAAAGCTCCAAATTTTTATTCAACTTGATAACATTTTCATCTGGGATGCTTAAATTATCAAAATAATCAAAGACTAGGAGAATTAATTGGAGCTTCTTTGAAGCAAGTAAAGAGGGAGGTTTTGAATAGATTGGGATAGAGGAGAAGCGTGTGTGGCTGTGCTAGCCTCAGAAGGCTTGGTGCTGCCGTGAATTGTTAGTACTAGTAGTAAGTTTTTAGAAGAACAAAGAACAATCAAACTCCAAAGGACCAAAAAATAACTAGGATCAGTGGAGGGCTATCCCATCCTTTAATCCCATACTAGGTGTAGGTAAAAATATATTGATAATGTTACATACTCGATTTGGCCAAAGACAGGAATCAAGACTGTAAGGTAATATTAGCATCAGTTGGGGGAAAAGGCTGGTATCGTTGTATCAAAAATAAAGAAAGGAAAAAGTCACAAAGGAAAACAAAGAAAAATGTCACCATTTCTTTAGCTTCATTTTATTCACACTTTCTTTTTCCGTACTTTCTTAATTATTTTTGCTCTACTTGCATTATCCGTTTCATATTATTTTTTATTCTCTTTCATAAACAACCTGCATGCAAATAGTAGTTTTTTTTTATAGGCTTCTTTTCCTTCAAAATGAAGATCAAGGATAAAGAACCACTTTTTCATCAGAGCACAAAGGGTATATTATAGTAAATTTTTTTAACTAGCCTGCGTTCCACAAACTCAAATTTTACTCAATTTTACACAAGTATTAAATGATATAAACTCTAATAAATCAAAGAACATTGTGAAAGTCCAGAAAGTTTATTTCATTTCCAGGATTTTCATAAACATCATTATAGTATGCGAAACTTATGTATTTCCCTTACTTTTTATAACAAATACCCTTTTCAATCTAATGTAACAAATATATTATTTTTTCTTGATTCCTCAATATATTTGAAATACTACATGCCTAATATTTTTCATCTTGTGAAGTTGAGCTGTTAGGGGTAGTTTGCCACCTGCAGAGCTAGGAGAAAACATTGCATTACTTTAATTACTCATTGATTTTTCAGCATTCAATAGGCTTCATAAGAGTTCAAGTAGGCTACTCTCTGTTTTACAGAAGAATGAGTTCTAGCACCGTCATATTTCGGTGATACCAATTTAATCAACTCGTTGAGAAACCTGAATTTGCCAATTTCGTTGTGAAATTTGGGTCCACAAGATTTCAAGCAGTGATCAAGCAACTGAAAAAGATGAAGGTGTATAAATGGAAATTAATCTGAAAAGTAAGAATTTTTCTAGAGCGGGGAGGGGGGGGCAGCTACCTCTAGATTCTTACATTGAATGGAAAACTTTGCCTAAAAATCCAATGAGGCAAGGCTTTAACAGACAATACGAAGTATTTTAACATCCTAAACTAGATTCTTGAAGGAGCAGCCAGAGGAGTATCTACAGGCAATGGGAGGGGAGGGCGCCATTCTTTAAACTGACAAATAACGAAAGACATAATATTGATAAATAGAGTTTTGGTTAAGAGTGTATTGCATTTTCTTCTACTGAATCACAAAGCAATCTCAAAATTTTGATCGGACGATTTTGGGAAAAAGATTGAGTGGGAGGGGGCCTAGTTGCGTTCCAATTATTTTTGTCCCTTAAAAAGGGCACTAGAACCTTTCATTTCCAATAGAATGAGCCCTCTCTCGACGGTATAGGCCCACTGGGTCGATACGATCACCCCTGAAAAAAAAAAATAAATAAACAAGCATCGGTGATCTTTCATCTGGAAAATTTTTTTAGACTGGAGATTGAAACCTCTACAATAGGGTTCTTTGATATGCTGAATCTGATGGTGTGATTTTCATTAAAATTATTGACTTCGAGGGGGTATTTCCCCCTTTTTTAGAAAATCAGAGAAATTTTCTGAGGCTTGAAGCTTTTGATGGGTAAAACTAAGCTTAATGAAGCTTATATATTTGGAACCACTATAATAAGCCAATTCTTTTGATATATCAATTGGTATCAAAATTCAGTTTTCTACAGTTTCGGTGACTATTGAGCAGGGTCGCTCTGTACTTACAGTTCATTACCACGAACTGTTTGAATACCCGTCAAAATCCAAACAGACATCATTGAAATATTGATCGTTTTTTCTGCTTTACCAAAAGTACTGCATTCATAAAATTTTACAGTTTCATGAATTGTAATTAAACAAATAGAAAAGGATTTTCAACTAAAGCAAGGAGCAAGTTTAAAACTAGAAACAAATGTAAATTACTTTATATATAAGGGAGATTGCCCCCTTCTCAACACCTTGTTCATTAAACAAAAGTATTTTTAGTGCTTTGAAAAATCGGATCTTGCCAATTGCATATTTTCTGAAAAAAAATGGAAAAAGCCAAACTTCACAGTAAAGAGTAAGGGGCTAAGGAGGAGACAGCCCCCTTCAAATAAAAAATAATCTGTTCAAATAGGTTTCAATTCTGTTCCTTGCTTTCAATTGAAAAGCTATTTTTTTATTTAATTTCTGTTTGTTTTCCAAATCATTCCCAGGCCTAACCAAGATATAAATCGAGGTACCTGTCCCTTAAATCCCTGATTAATTGCTTTTAAAATGTGTAAATCAATAATTGTACATGCATTAGTACCGCCCTACGTTTAGATTTTCAATTTAAATTTTGGATAAAATTTTAATATACTTAAAAAATTGGCGATGAATAGTAATTTTGGTAAAAAGACCTTGTTAATATTACCACAAATGAATTTCGGTTGGATAAAAAGGAGTATTATTGCTTGTATGGATGGAAAGTCTGTGATATTTTTTATCTTCTACATAACTGAAGCCTCACAACCCCTGCAATACGATTTTCTTATCGATATATATATTATATAAATTTGTTTCAATACATTAAAACACTTCATGTATTTCAATGAAATACATGAAATATATGAGTATTACAATGAAATACTTCATTGAAATACCCCATGTTATTTTCTTTGAAAGAAAATAATACTATTTAAAGTTACTGAAAACTAAGTTCCTTGCAGTATTTGCCACCCCAAAGAAATTTCTTGGCGGGGCTGATAATGACCTGCCTTGCCTTTTCCACCTCTCTTCTGGTAGAAATCGGAATGTAACGTTTTAGCTGTATAGAGAAACAGTTTAATTAATTCCTACTCCCCTCTACCTCTTTCAACCTTTATCTGAAGCCTCATGAAGAGTAACCAGTTTGTCAATTAAAATGTACTTTTTTAGGAATCTACCGTACCCCCACCTAAACAATAACTCATCCCTCCCTTATTATAGCTGATACGCAATTACAGATCGCCAAACATAGCTTAATTCCATTAAAAATAAAGCGAATCAATGTGGCTGAATCCAGTACTGCCACCGTATGGCATTACTTCTTTTACAACTAAAAAAGCCTAAAATATAGTTATTCATACTTTTAAATCAATTAGCTTTTCAGAATTTTAAATTGATTGCAAATTCATACTCTTCGGGTTAGAGTCGTAGTTTGTGCTCTAAAATAGCAAGAAAACAAGATTTTTCCCTGGTCCAATCTGTATGGTCACTTAAAAAAAGAGCGTTAAATTTACGTTTGAATGACCTCCCTCCCAAAAGTAAGCTCCCTCCCAGTTATCCGATTATCTCCCTCTCTTCAGTTTGATACAATCACCCTTGCGAAACAACAAAACAAATAAACATGCATCGATGATGTTTCTTCTGAAAAAAAAAAAAAAAAAAATGCGAAATTCCACATTTGGAATATGGGAGCTTGAAACCTCTACGGTAGGGTCATCTGATATGATGTATCTAATAATGAGATTTTCAATAAGATCGCTTGCTTTTTTTGGAGGGGGGGGGTCTATTTTGTTCCATTTTGCATGCAATTTAATTGCTCTTTTTATTTGAGAGTTTTTTCCTAAAAGTATTTAAAGATAAACTTATTCCCTCCGGAAAAAAACCTGAAATATATTCCCTGTCACCAAACCAACACTGATATTTTGGCGTTTGCCCCCCCCCCCCCGGAAAATTTTCAGCCGGCACCCTTGACCATTCTAACTTATGGATATTTTATGACCAAATAATGTATTGGTTATAACTAAATTGTTAAACCTACAAAACTCCAGCAGTCTGTAACCATTGCTATTTTCCTTTCCTAAACCAAATTTACCTAGGCTGGGATACCATCTATCCCTACTTCTACAAGCCTGGACATTAAAATACACTAGCAGAAATATCATATTTCTACCTGGGACCTATTCTGTTTGTCCCTATAACTATAAGTAAATTCATCTGAGTCATTACTATCCTCATCAGTCGGTTCTATAGGGGCATGTATTATAAAAAAAATAAGACATTCTTAACATGTTTCCTTCTCAACAGCCCCAATTCTAGGCTCGTGCCCAATTCATATTTGCCAATTTAGTTAAGCTAAGCGGTCAGTCAACACAATTTTCGGTTAAACCGGAAAATAAGGCAGTTGGTGCCTTCATAAAAACGTCAATCATTATGGCAAATAAACAACCTGGTATGGTCTAGTGGATGGACACGTAGGTCTATTGCACTGTGGGCTTTGGATCGTTTCTCAACTAGCAGGATCAGGTTCAATTCCTACCCCCGGACTCTTTTTTGTCCTAAAATTTAAGACTCAGTGTGCCAAGATCTTTAATGAATTGACTTCTGTATAGTGTCGTCAAAATGAAAAAAATGAAAGCAAATGACAAGCCTAATCAGTGTGAGGACTACGAACCCTTGCGTAGGAAAATGGTGGCTTAAAAATCATCGTTTTAATCACCAAATGGTGGTTACAATTTTAATCACCTCTCTAGGGAATTACAACCTAATGAGCTATACAGCACTACACTGAATTTTGATTAAGGATAATGTATTTGGAAGTGGCAGTACGCACGGTAAAGTGTAAAAAAAAGTTACCATTGATTCAATTTAAGCAAATTAATAAAGAAGTTGGTTTTATTTGTCAGCTCAGAAATAACATGTTAGTAAAGCAAATAAGATACAAGAAAGATGAATTACAGTAATCTGACAATAAAAAAATGACATGGTCACAGTTTGAAACTCTGTTTTGCTTCATGTTTTCTGATTAAACTATTTTTTCTCTTTGCTTTTATATATCTGGTTATATCTCAGATTAAAATCTTTATTTCCCTCTGTATCTAAGAAAAACGCCAAATCGCACTTCGTAAGATGACAACCTATGCATTTTAACTTTATCATCTAAGAATATTTTTCTTTTTATCTAACATAAGTTGATCTTTCTTTTTTTTTTAAGGAAAATATTATTCTTGAGACATGCCATTTTTAAAGTTTTGAGGGGTTGACAACTACAAAATTCAGCCGATGGCAAACAAACAAAATCAAAATGTTGCCCCCCTCCCCCCGATTTTGTCAGCAAAGCCAACCAAAGGTTACTGAATATTTCATGTTGCCCTAGCAAGATAAACCTAGCTTTTATTAGTTTCAAATGCTTTCAGGTTTTAACTGTTATATTTTGAAGGAAGCCTTTTGGGCAAACTTCAATTCTACTGCTCAAGAGAATTAGAGTCAGGAAATTTGGCCACTTCAGGTTTTGAATGTCCCTGACACCCTCATGATGGGAGCCCTCACACACTTTCAAGACCATTCTCTTGATCATTACGCTAATACAAATTAATATCTACAAATAAGAAAAAGAAAGAATTCAAGGAATCTGATTTAATAAAAGTAATCAGTAGCTTTAGGCACATCCTGTCATTTGCTGACCGAGGCTCCCATCCTTCAATTATTTCTACTATAACAGTTCCGATCTTTGAAATTTTCACGTAATTTGCGCTACCCTTTTTTCAATTTTTCATTTCAACCCACTTACCGAAATCAACTAGTTTAACATGGTCTTTGAGCACAGTAAGTGGTAGTAACTACTGGCGTAGTTGCTACCCCTACTGGCAGTAACTACTATTGAAGTTAATTTTTATTTTGCAAGTATTGAAGGATTCACCCTTATTTTTACTGCTAATCTGGTGAGCTGAATTAAAATATGTTGACGTGAAATTAAAAGCTACCACCCTGGTAATTAATGATATGCTAATCCAAACTCCCGATAGAGAAGGTTTGAACAGCTCCAAAGTCTCTTTATTGAGGCTAATAACATTTGAACATACCTATTGAACATAGTCTTCCACTCTGTATAAAAGATTTAATCGTTCTCTCTTGCTCTTCTTTGCCCAACAATGGTGTAAGAGCCTTTGTATATACTGGCTCGTCATTCTCTAGGCTATAGGCGTCTACATTTTGAACTCCAAGATATTTAGGCTCAGCCTGAAATAGAAACGTAATGCTGTTACTCAATTATTCTATGTGGAAATTTTGAAAGATTGCTTTTAAAAAATAGAGTTTAGATACTAGCAATATAAGTTTGTTTTGTAACTAAGTTTAGATTATAATTAAAAAAAAAGTAGTTGGGCTGACTAAATTACAATAAATCATCGCTAACATCAAAGTTTCAGGCAAAGCTCGAATATTGGTTTATGTCATATTTTTTTACACATTTAAACAGTTTAGCTGTGCAGATGGTAGATTGATTTAAATCATAAATCAATTGATTTAAATTATCATAATCTTCGCAATATGACAAATCATGTTCAAGTTCCATTTACTCCTTGCATAAGGTCAGATTTTAATCTTCTAATGGCGTGTCATATTGTTTGGAATAAGTTGCCTGAATCAGCTCGAGGGTGCCACTCATTTGGTTCGTTTAAAAAATGGTTAAAAATTATTTGGCTTCGTATAATATTAAACAATATATAAAATCATTTTCTAATACATATTTTTAAGTTCTTTTTGTTTTTTTTTCTTTTATCCTGTGGTATTTGGTCCATGCTGAGTAAGTACTCTGACTACCATGTATGTTATTTTTTTCCTGAACAGACAGCCACTAGGAGTAAATACCTAGTGTAGTCAAACTACATAGCTATGAAACTTGATACTCAAAATTAATTTTTAAAAATAGTTGGAATTACAATAATGTGGACCTACTTTATTTATTGGAATCCAATCCTATTGGCAGATCCCACACAAGCTCTAAATTTGAAAAATGAACAAATCATAAAATGCACAACAAAAACTATTGTAACTCGTCTTAATCTTCAAGCATGACGATATATTAGTTCACTCAATAGCATGTTCCCCCTGAACGTTAAAAGAGAAAAGGAGAAACACTCAAAAACAGTACATACCCTATACCAAAACCGGGGAAACACCCTACAACATATTTTCCGGAAAAAAAATGTCTGCTTAGCTATTTTCAGTATAAAGAAGTCATATTGTTGTTAAATTAACTCATATGGCGTGTCATATTGTTTGGAATAAGTTGCCTGAATCAGCTCGAGGGTGTCACTCATTTGGTTCGTTTAAAAAATGGTTAAAAATTATTTGGCTTCGTATAATATTAAACAATATATAAAATCATTTTCTAATACATATATACTTTATAGATACTTTATATCAGTTAGATACTTTGCCTTTCCCTTCATTTTGCAAATGTAGCCTTTATTTGGGCATTTGTAGCTTCTGGTTGTAGAGATACTAGTCATATACTTAATTTAACAAACGGTTTTATTATCGTACTGTGACATATACAACATGAGGCATGTACGTAAAAATGTTCTTTGGAAAGGGAGCGACACCGTCAAACCAAAAACAAAAATGTCCGAAATAAGTGATTAATATGTAGAAAACCGGAAAAATTTAAACCTTTTGAGAGGATGTTCCAATCAACCCCTTTGCATGTGTTATTATATGCAATCATATGAAATAAGGGAAATAAAAATGAATTAATACGTTCTACAAACACTATTTCTAACAATTCACTACAGCACTAAACCATGTGAGGCCGACACAGCTGCGCACGCTCCTCTTCCATTCCAATTCATTTAAAGCCTCACTCTTATAGCCTCCGAAGAAGTTCCCTTCCTCTTAAATCTTTCCTAATGACGTCCTCCCAACCCATTCGGGGACGACCTGCTGTTCGTTTGACCCTAGATGGTTGGCCGACAAAGGATGATCTGACATCCTTCATGAACATATCCTAGACATCTCAACCTATCTCAGATTAAAGCCCAAGAAAGCGGGATTGATCTACATTTTTCGTACAGCTTACTGTTAGAGATACGGTCAATCAGACGGGTACCCAATACATTCCGTAGGCAGTTTCTCAGGAAAACACCCTGGGCCTTGACTATTCTACTTTCAACATCTTCACTACATCAACCATATTTGCTAATAGTACTAAATAGGTAAGTGAAGTTATTTACTTGGTCGATCTTCTCGTTACCCAACATCACCTCTTTAACTCCACTTACTCCTAGTCTTAGCCACTTAAGTCTTCTTAAAATTAATTTTCAAATCTATTCTTGCACTCTGGACTCTCAAAAGCTCCAAATTTTTATTCAACGTGCTAAAATTTTCATCTGGGATGCTTAAATCATCAAAATAATTAAAGACTAGGAGAATTAATTGGAGCTTCTTTGAAGCGTGTAAAGAGGGAGGTTTTGAATAGATTGGGATGGAGGAGAAGCGTGTGTGGCTGTGCTAGCCTCAGAAGGCTTGGTGCTGCCGTGAATCGTTAGTACTAGTAGTAAGTTTTTAGAAGAACAAAGAACAATCAAACTCCAAAGGACCAAAAAATAACTAGGATCAGTGGAGGGCTATCCCATCCTTTAATCCCATACTAGGTGTAGGTAAAAATATATTGATAATGTTGCATACTCGATTTGGCTAAAGACAGGAATCAAGACTGTAAGGTAATATTAGTATCAGTTGGGGGAAAAGGCTGGTATCGTTGTATCAAAAACAAAGAAAGGAAAAAGTCACAAAGGAAAACAAAGAAAAATGTCACCATTTCTTTAGCTTCATTTTATTCACACTTTCTTTTTTCCGTACTTTCTTAATTAATTTTGCTCTACTTGCATTATCCGTTTCATATTATTTTTTATTCTCTTTCATAAACAACCTGGATGCAAATAGTAGTTTTTTTTTATAGCCTTCTTTTCCTTCAAAATGAAGATCAAGGATAAAGAACCACTTTTTCCTCGGAGCACAAAGGGTATATTATAGTATATTTTTTTTTAACTAGCCTGCGTTCCACAAGCCCAAATTTTACTCAATTTTACACAAGTATTAAATAATATAAACTCTAATAAATCAAACAACATAGTGAAAGTCCAGAAAGTTTTTTTCATTTTAAGGATTTTCATAAACATCATTATAGTATGCGAAAATTATGTATTTCCCTTACTTTTTATAACAAATACCCTTTTCCATCTAATACAGCAAATATATTATTTTTTCTTGATTCCTCAATATATTTGAAATACTACATGCCTAATATTTTTCATCTTGTGAAGTTGAGCTGTTAGGGGTAGTTTGCCACCTGCAGAGCTAGGAGAAAACATTGCATTACTTTAATCACTCATTGCTTTTTCATTATTCAATAGGCTTCATAAGAGTTCAAGTAGGCTACTCTCTGTTTTACAGCAGAAGGAGTTTTAGCACCGTCATATTTCGGTGATACCAATTTAATCAACTCGTTGAGAAACCTGAATTTGCCAATTTCGTTGTGAAATTTGGGTCCACAAGATTTCAAGCATTGATCAAGCAACTGAAAAAGATGAAGGTGTATAAATAGAAATTAATCTGAAAAGTAAGAATTTTTCTAGAGCGGGGGGGGGCAGCTACCTCTAGATTCTCACATTGAATGGAAAACTTTGCCTAAAAATCCAATGAGACAAGGCTTTAACAGACAGTTCGAAGTATTTTAACATCCTAAACTAGATTCTTGAAGGAGCAGCCAGAGGAGTACCTACAGGCAATGGGAGGGGAGGGCGCCATTTTTTAAACTGACAAATAACGAAAGACATAATATTGATAAATAGAGTTTTGGTTAAGACTTTATTGCATTTTCTTCTACTGAATCACAAAGCTATCTTATTGACTTTATTGCATTTTCTTCTACTGAACCAGAGGCAGCGCAATAGCGCTGCCTAAGTAAAGAACGATGTGGGCACAATGTATTATCTATTTATTTTAATTTTTTGGTTTCTTTTAGACCAAGGCACTTCGTATCGAAGGAGATGCCGTAGAAACTTCGAAAAGGGCTCATTTGATTGGAAATTGGAAGGCCTTGTGCCCTTTTTAATAGCCGAAAGTGATTAGAGGGCAACTAATCCCCCTCTCACGCCCACCATTTCCCCAAATACATCCAATCAAAATTTTGAGATAGCCATTTTGTTCAAAGTAGTTGAAAGATCCGGAAATTTTGTCTTTGAGGATGACCCCCCCCCTTCCAGAGCCCTCAGGGCAAGGGTTGTAGGTTATGCCCTGGGGGCATATAAGTTTTTTTTTATAGAAGGCGTTGTCGTAGAAACTTCAAAAAGAGCTCATTCAATTGGGAATTAAGAGGGCTAGTGCCCTTATTAATAGTCAAAAGCGAAACCATTTTGTTGAACGTAGTTGAAGGGTCCAGAAAATATCTCTTCGAGTATGGCACCCCCCCCCCCCCCCCCCGAAGCTCTCAGGGCTAAGGTTGTAAGTTATGCCTTGGGGCATATAAGGTTTTATAAAAAGCGTTGTCGTAGAACTTCAAAAAGGGGTCATTCGGTTGGAAATTGAGAGGGTTATTTCCTTATTTAATAGTCGAAAGTAATTGGAGGGAGAATCACTCCCTCCACGCCCATTATTTCCCCAAACATATCCGATCAACTTATTGCTATGGCCATTTTGTTCAACGTAGTTGAAAGGTCTGGAAATATGTCTTTGGGGATGACAACCCCCTCCCCCACAGTCCTCAGGACAAGGGTAGTAAGTCATGCCCTTGGCGCATATAAGGTTTATATAGAAAGTTTTTTCGTAGAAGGTTCAAAAAGGGCTCATTCGAATGAAAATTGAGAGGAATAGTACCTTTTTTATTAATCAATAGTGATCAGAGGGCAAATGACCCCCATGCCCATCATTTCCCCTAACACTTCCAATCGAAAGTTTGAGATAGTCATTTTGTTCAACGTATTTGAAAGGTCTGGAAATTATGTCTTTGAGGATAACAAATCCCCCCAGCCCTCAGGGCAAGGATTGTAACTTATGCCTGGGGGCTTATAAGGTTTTTATAGAAAGCGTGGGCATATAAACTTCGGAGAGGGCTCATTGGATTGGTAATCTGACACTCTAGTGCTCTTTTTACAGTAAAATTGATCAGAGGACAACTATCCCCCCTCCCCCCATACACACGTCATATTGTCCGGGGCTGCCATAGGTTCAAGTGGTAAAAAAAAGGACTTAGGGACCTCTTTATAGTCGAAAAAGGGACCTCTCAATGGACCATTCTGAACGAAAAATGGACCCTAAAGCTCATTTTTCAGAAAGCTTTTGGAATAAAAGCAGTGACACAACAGCAAATGACACTGAAAAAAATGAGAATGATCATTTGCAGGCATCTCTCAATGATCAGAAGCCAAGTGATAATTATGAAATAGACCACCTGAGAATCATCATGTCATGGGAGAAGCTTTTTTCTTCTTTTTTTCTGAACGCTTTACTTTCGAATACAAAAAAAAAAAAAAATCAGATACAGAAATATGATAAATGAGATAAGTGTATGGTAACTAGAACACACAACTTATTTGTTTCCATTTTTTGCACTGCCTTCTGCTTGAACAGAGATGTGATCAGCAATTGTTCCTTTGACTCTAACTGCTGGTGGGAGATTTCAAGAATAGCAGCAGCCTTTTTTTGTTCAGTACGCATCAACAGATTCGACCCTTCGATCGTGGCCTGCGCTAGCTGTATCTCGACCATGTTCTTTTTTTCAATGCCTTTTTTCATTCGATTATGAGCTTCTTTCAGCAACTTGTCTGCGGTCTGTTCCTTGGAACCAAACGCTTCTTTTTTTCTTTGAAAGATTTTTCAAGAGTCTCTATTGTATGTCTTTTCAAAGAGGTTTCAGCGAGCTGCAGCCCTCTCAGCTGTTCTCGTGCCTCCAAAACCTTCCATTCTTTCTCAATTTTTTCTTTCAAGGCTTTTTCCTGCAGTAAGTACAAATCATAGATCTTTCTATCGGATTTGGCCAGTTTTATTAAGTCTTCAGTGATAGCAACATTTTACGCACGTCCTCCAAATCTGCCCAGTCAATCTATCACAGACAGTTTTGCATTCAAAGTTCGCTCATTCATCAAAGCTGTTTCTTCACTGAGAACTCGTCCGGAAAGGAAGAAACCCCTCTCAATTTTGGCAGACCCGTGTGAAATGGTCAAAGCATTTTTTACGACTTCGGACAAGTTTGGATATTTTCCTCCCTGGATCCCGTTGTTCCACTTATCGTTGATCCTTCCTGGCCCCGGTGGAAGTCCGGATAACTAGACTAACTTAAACTCGTCAATTAGCATGTCCTTTTGCGTTGCGATGGGCAGCTCCCTGGCAGCATGTAATAAACTCTGAGCAGAAACTGGCTTTGAAACTTCATCGGGATGCTGAAAGGTTAAAGCTTTCAACAACTACAAAAATTTTCCGCCGAGTATTTGCTTAAGGACATATATTGCGGCCGCAGAATAATGCTTCTGAACATGCTGCATTAACGAACGTTTTGGAAGCTCGTCTACTTGAATGACGACTGCACTTATGTTTAAGACCGATGTTTGACTCCTACCAGCATATACTCCACACCAAATAAGAGCCGTTCAAGTCTTGCTTGAGAACTATTTTTATTTTCGGTTCGGTAGCATATAACCATCAAACAGTGAGGGACTACTACCGCACATCCACTACCGTCTTTGGAGTAGAAGCAACCATCGGTGAATTATTTGATAAAACGCTTATAAGAACTATGAATTGTTCTATTAAATGTGAAACAACGTTCAAACTCCTTTTCGGATAGTCAATTAGTCAATATACGCTAAATTAATATTATTAATAATTAATATTATTATTATTGTTATTATATACACCAAATGCAAAGAATAACCTTTGCGTGCATCGGAATGAAATTTTTATTTATTTTTAACTTAAATGCACTATCTTATTTAGTTATACTAAATTTCTGTTTAAAAAGCATTTAATAAAAATAAAATAAAGCGAATAAAAAAGAAAATTTAAACTGGAAGTTGAATCCACTCTAATGAGATCCACCACCTCTACTGAAATTCACCACCTCGAAGTGAAATTCACTAAACGGACTTAGATCATTTCGAAAGAAAACATAGAACATTTGTGGAATGTGGACTTTGCGGACGTTGTGGAACATTGTGTGAAGCTCTGAATCATCTAGGTCTTGAAATCCGTCATATTGGTTTTTTTTCTTAGGATCAGAGAGAACAGCGTATGCTTCTCCAAGTTCTTTGAAATTCTTTTCATGTTCTTTTCGTTCTTCTTCTGTTGCCGAAGAATGTCGGTCAGTATGATGAAGAAGCACCCGTTTCCTGTACGCCTTCTTGATTTCATCGTCGCTGGAATTCTTTTCAACTCCAAGAATCTTATAGTAATCTTTTTGCTTGGACCTTTCCCATGCTATTTTTGCCTCTTGCAATAGTCTTCGGGTTTCTCCATTTGCATTTTTTTCTAGCTTCATGCAAGCTTCATAATCTCGGACACATTCTTCATGTTTTTCAAGACTTTTGTAGGATTTCGCTCTCAACAGCAATGCTTTTATGTAACCATCATTTAAGTTCAGAGCCTCGGAACAATCGTCAACTGTTTTAGAGTGATTTCCAAGCTCAAAATTGACAACAGCTCTATTGTAATATATTTTAGAGTTGAACAGCTTATTCAATGGATCTATAGCAAGTGTTTCTGTATATATGGTGAGAGCTTCTTTTAATTTGCCTTGTTTAAATGCTACATTTCCTTCCTTTTTCTTTGTCACCAGCTGCTTTGCTTTCTTATAAGTCTCTCTGGCTTTGGCACAATCGGGCGCTAATTGAAGTACTTGTTGGAAATGAGACAAGGCCAAATCAATGTTATCCTGATAATATAAACACATTCCACGGACCAGCAATGAGTCAACATCTGTTCTATCTGACCTTAGTATGTCATTAACGATTTCCTTAGCTTCCTGATATCGTCCAAGGTGCGTCAAGGACTCAGCTTTCTTTACCTTGTATCTTTGGCAAAACACAGCAATTTCCAAGGCTCTTTCAGAACAATACAAAGCCTTTCGATAGTCTTGAATTTCAGCCGCGCTTTTCAGATCTTTGTCTATTTTATTGAGAGTATCAATAGTTCTCAACTCAGTGTCAATAGTAGTATTTGTAGGTTCTAGTTCTTTTGCTTTGTCAAAAGCACTTTTTGCAGTGTTTACAACGCCCATCGCCAAGAAACACTTTCCCATTCTGAAATAACCCTTGGCATAAGAAGGCTCACATTTGACACTTTCTCTGGCATCTTGCAGCGCCTGTGAATACATTCCCAGCATGATGTAACAAGCAGCGCGATTGCTATAATAAGGAGCACACGGATACAACTCAATGGCTTTGGCGTAACAGCCAAGAGCCCGTCTATAATCATTCTTATTGTAGTATTTATTTCCTTCATCCTTTTTATCCTCCGCAAGCTCCTCAGAACTGGAAGTGACTTTAGCTATATCATCTTCATTACCTAGATCATTATTATAAGCCTCATTGGGTTTCAAATCTAAACAGTTTCTATGATCATAATTTGAGCTGTCAAAACATTTTTTATCATCAGCTTCTTCGGAATATTCTATTCTCATTTTCTTCACTCTTGGTTCAACTTGCTCTCTCAAATTGTTCGTCCTTCTTACATTTCGGCTATATCCAGACTTCTCATAGGGACTCCTATGACGCCTTTCGCGGTAAATAGGTTCATTGGGTTCATCAGCCTGGTGGGCACTAAGACTCGTTTCACTTCTTGGGCTCTTGCCTCTTCTTTCTAAGCCATTCAAGCCTTGAGGACTGTCGTCTTTTTCTGATCTTGTCTCCATTATGCTTATAAGTGTTTTCGCTAGCTATTAACTTTCTATACTGAAGTCACTTGAGTTCATGTATCGTTTTATATGGTACACGACATCACGGCAAATGACGTCAGCATGGGAAGACAAAAGGGATTCTCAACATTATTTTATTCTTTAAAGTCTTAGTATGACGTCATTCATGGTTATACCATCTTTTAAACACCGGAAACATCCGTGTCGTTTTACTTTTTCTTTTCCTTCTACTGGCGTCCAGTTTCTTCATCTTAAAAAATTTTTTTTTGCTTTATTTTCGAAAAAAGAATATAATACGAGGGATGAGGAAAATGAATGAAGTTTTAGAGGTTTTGCGAGTTCAGGGTGCTAGAATAGGTTTGAAAAAAAAAAAAATTAATGTTAAGAATACTAAGTCACTAAGGTTAGGAATAAGTGAAGATGAAAAGGTGACGTTGGGTAATGAAAAGATTGATCAGGTGGGCAGCTTCACTTACCTTGGTAGTATTATTAGTAAAGATGGTGGGAGCAGTAAAGATGTTAAAAGTAGAATAGCCAAGGCTCAGGGTATTTTTTCACAGTTAAAAAAAGTTTGGAAGAATAGGAAGATAAATCTGCAAACCAAGATTAGAATATTAGAAGCTACAGTGATGGCAGTGGTCAAATATGGCTCTGAAGCATGGACGCTCCGAAAAGCGGATGAAAACTTGCTAGATCTTTTCCAGAGAAATTGCTTAAGGATTGTTCTGGGCACCCGGCTGACTGACTGTATTTCAAACAATAGGCTATACGAAAAATGTGGTTCGATTCTGCTTTCTCGGGCTATAATGAAAGAAAGGTTGAGGTGGCTAAGGCACGTTGTGCGGATGAAGGATGACAGATTGCCGAAGATTGTTCTTTTCGGTCAATCGTCTAAGGCTAAACGGAAAGCAGCTCGTCCTTGTCTGGGGTGGGAGGACGTCACAAAGAAAGATTTAAAGGAAATGGGGACTTCGTTGGCGGGTGTAAAAAGGGATGCTTTGAATAGATTGGGGTGGAGGAGGAGCGTGCGTAGCTGTGTTGGCCTGAGCGACATGGTGCTGCGGTGAGTTGTTAGTAGTAGTAGTAGTAGTAATATAAACGCTGTAACATAAACATATCAGTTCAGTCATTTAATACAGACTTAACATCCCTCCCCTAGAAAAAGACATAATAGAGATGGAACTAAATCCGATTACTTGTGCTACAAATCTATAATTTCATTTAAAAATGGTTCGTTTCCTTAGTTCTTCTTGCTAATTGCAAAATTAAAAAGACAATAAATGACTCAACAGCTAAAGAAAAAGCCATGAAACAAGAAACAACAAAATCACATTGAATTGCAACAAGGATAAGACCTTCGCTAGAGCTCTTCTATCAGATAAATCAAACGTTTGCTCATAATCTATAAAACTGAGGATTAAAGGTGTTGGATGACTCAGGTGCTTGTCAATTATTAATCTAAGAATTTGGTCGACGCATGCTCTACCCTTCCTCAAACCACACTGTTTTTCTCTTAAACCCTTATCTACAGCATCTCTAATCCTAAAAGTTATCATCATAATAACTAATTTTCTATCGTTAGAAACCGCCTAATACCTCTGTAATTACCACACTCACTCTTATCACCTTTTCCAATGAAGGGGTTTAATTAGTTTTCCTAAATCACGAGGTACTTCCCCTTTTTCAAAAATCATATTCATAATCTTCAGTAACTTTATTTATAACCTTATAACCACTATATTTAAAACTCATTTACCACAGTATCAGCACCTGGGGTCTTTTTATTTTTTAAGCCTTCTAGTACACTAATTTTTTTTACCTTCTAGTAGCTGGGGCTAATTCTTCCACACAAAATAATTCTTCCTTCACATTCAAAGTGCCACAAACTCTTTTTCCTTCTTTTCTACATTTTTTCCTGCCACTCATCATGATTTAGCACCTTCTCAGAATGTTCTACCCATCTCTCTTTAACTCTTCCCTAATCAATAAATACAGCCCCATTTTTATCTTTAACTGGTACAGGTTCAGATTGACTATTCCCCTTATCTTTAACTGGGACAGGTTCAGATTGACTATTCCCTCTTAATTTATAAACATGCCAGCACAATATTACACTCTTGTGACGTCTGGCTGCATCTTCCAGATCTTTGGCAATTTATCCATGGCCTCCACTTCACACCTCCTTAATTCATATTTTAAATCTTACTCCACTTTCTTTTCATCCCACTTATTTTCTTATAATCTATCACTAAAATAATTCTTATACAAGCCCCCCATCCTCTCTATTAAACACAAGCATTTTTAATAATATTTCTAGCTGTGTTCCGAACTTTCTTCCCTAAGATACCATCAGCGACTTCACAAACTATTTTCCTAAAACTATTCCATCAATCTTCCACATTTTCCAATTTTAAACTTTCCAGCATAGTGTTCAACTGTTCCGGGAAAGTGTATCTTAAACTCCCATCCAGGAGTCCAGCAGCATTATAGCTTCCTGGAAGATAGTTACTCTTCCTAAATTTCAGCTTTAAATTAACCCTACATAGCTAGATGGCAATCTTTACTTTTGATATCAATAACAGCGCTCCTATATGCCCTAGTATCTTGTATTGATCCAGACAGTCTTCGGTTTACAATAGCATAATCAATGAGATTAGCTATCTTATCATCATTAGAATACCATGTTAACTTATGGCTATTTTATGACTAGATACTGCAGTATGTGACCATTACTTTTTTTTTCTATACTAAATTTACCTAGGCTAGGACACAGTAGAGATATCTAGACAGTACGATCATCCTAAAAAATATCTGTCACCTAGAGTCTCTGCGCGTATAAAAGCTCTTCCCATTTTTTTTGTTTAAGCGATTCACTGTATATTTCCCTGCTGCTCGATGAACTTAAATGGTGCGAGCCAGCTTTATTTATGATTGAGAAAGCAGAAAGAAAGGGGAAGAGCTGATGAAGTGGTTCGCTACTATTCCATCTCACAGGTATGGCTTAAGATTTGACTGAGTGGCGAATCCAGGATTTCTAAAAGAGGGGGGGGGTGGATTAAATTTCAGCAAACACGGAAATTTCCACTGCTAACTTCTGATCAACGATGCAACAGGGAAATGGCCGGAATTTCATAAATAGTGGGAGAGGGGTCCGCGAAGTGGCGGGACTATTTGAAATTTACCACAAAATGCTTTACCACAAAGGGACAATCTAATAGTTTTAAAACAGATTATCTATTAGGTTTCACAATAATCTGTGGTTTTAGATAGTAATATTGCACCAAGGAGTGTCAAATCTTTTTTTGTCTTGGCAAGGAAAAATATTCCCTTGATTTTTTCCTCTTTTATACCCTTCTTTTGAGCCATAAAATGTCCTTCAAAATTTGATGTGGGACCTTTGTTTTTCTTCTAAAAACTGGTGGAATAGCCCTATCCAAGAAAATGAAAACCAAAAGTCTGTTAAGAACTGTTCGTCGTGATATTCTTAGTGAGTTTTCAGAAAATTGAATATCATCAAAAGAATTGTATTCGTATTATAAAAGAATTGTATTCGTATCAAACTTTGTTTTGTCCAGAGCATGTTTAGAGGTATGTCCAGGGCACGTTCATGATCCCTCACTAGATCCACCAATGGCCTCACTTGCATAATTTGCTGTAGCTTAATTATTAAGCTTTAAAATGACATAGCAAAAGACTTTTGCAGATGCCAAAACAAATGTTAATAGTTAAGCGCATTTCTAGGATTTCTCTTAGAAAGGAAGGGTTTTTTTTTTATTCTTTACATTCAGTTCTCATTTTAGCTGTCATTAGCTTCGCTTTCTATGTATTTGATTATCTCCTTAATGGGCTCCTCGGTACTACAGACAATAAAAATCAAACCAATATCAAATAACATATGTGAAAAAAGGAAGTGACTAAATTTAATTTAGCGGCGAGTCTGCATTCATACCGACCACATAATTTCCATCTGAAAAAAAGTTGATAAAACTACGGAACTGAAATATCAATGCGAAGCGACAAACTTCCTAATGAAATGTCATCACATTATGGCATTATTTAAATAAAACTTATTTTTACCTTGATTATCCTTATAAATTTATTCTTCGTTTTTCTTCCATTCTCAAACCAATGTTATCTTTACCTATTGCAATATTACAGCCATACCAACTATTTTTCAACTATCCACATAGCCCTGGAGAAAACAAAAGAAATGTGTCTCCCTTTTTTCGTTTCGTTTTCACCGGGGCCAGGAGGCTATGAGAACATTATAGAGGCATGTTTAATAGACCATTATAACGAAAATTGCTACATATAGTCGCTGTTGTAAGTAAGAAAACCATATTTGTAAAATAAAATCTTTTTTTTACAAAAAAAACTATTTGGGTATTATAGTAAAAAACACAGTCTAGCCCATGGTAACTGAAATATTAAACTAAAATGCGTCGTGGGTATGCTGGGGTAACCTTGAGGAGTGGCGCCCCTCGAGGAAATTCTAGCCTAGTAAACGACACGCCATTTGCACTGGATTCTGATTAATGTATAATTTTTTTGGGTTTAATTTGTATGGTGAACTTTTTTTGGGCAGAAAAACATCTTCCTAGCTAGTTTACGTTTAAAAAAAACATCGTATCGACATTTTGACTGACTAACTCAGACGCTTCGAACTGGACTTATTAAGAGTTTCAGAAGCTCATATTCCAGGGGTAGGAAACATGAAATTAGGTGGTATAGTCTTTAGTTACTCGGGCAGGAAAACAGGATATATAGACAGGGAGTAGGGCTCAGAATCAATAAGGAAACTGTTAAGTCCTCTTTAGGTTGTCAAGTTATTCATAATAAAATAACTCATTTTATGACTAAAAGTGCAGGATTTCAGTCTTAGTAGTAATTGTCCCTGTAGAACCGACTGACTGAGATAGTAGTGACTCAGATGAATTTTACATATAGCTGCAGACTTTTTTTGCTTAGTTTTTTTTTCTTTCACCTTTCGTTTTTTTTCAGACTCAGTGTCCAGTGTTTTTTTTTTTTAAGCTGGTATCGTTCTTTTGCATTTTGCCATCTGCGTTCTTATAAAATAGATTCTGGGATTTTTCTGAACAAAAATATAATAATAGATTTTAATGTAGCAAATACCTTATAAGCTAAAATCAATTAAAACTCATTTCAAAATTTGCAGTAACTTTTCTATTTTCAAAGACCATCACAAAATTGTTACTAAGACAGCTTAAATATTTATGCAGTTAATATAATAACACAGTGTCTTATAGTCTAAATAACTTTTGCAGTTTATGTACTGCAGGCATTTTTTCTCCTTCAGCTGTCTCTCTAAAGGCTTCTCTAGCCTTTTCATCTGCCTCTCTAAGGGCCTCTTTTGCCCTGCTTTATCTCTCTGAGTTCCAGAATCTGGGCACTCTCATTCTCATATGGCATTATTTCTCTTCAAAAATATAATCAACCTAATTCTTTTTCAGTCCCCATCTTTAAATTTCAAGCACAACAGCAAAAGCCAAGATATAGTTTCCAAGGGATTCATGAGCCACTTTCTTTTATACAATTCCAGGTGGCGTTATCACTAGACCACGGCACCGCGCCGATGAGGGAAGACCGGCGGCGGCGGGGCAAAAAACAGCACGCCGCGCCGCGCCGCCGGTAAGATGTCGGCGGCGCGCCGCCGGCGCGATCAATGTTGACCGCAAACATTAATGTTTTCATCAGTCTTCCTCAAATCACAGCTTAAATTTACAACAGATTCGAGCCTATTCATGAGTTCAAAATTCACAAGTCGCTGGCTGGAAACTGGTCTTCTTCGTTATTCATCAAGAGAAGTAGAAATCTGGTAGAAACGAAATGGCTGTGGCGTTTCAGAAGCCTTGCATAATACGAGTAGTTGAAGTATCTATTAGCTATGTATTCTCAACATAAATAATTATCAAAATTAGTAGTTTTTTTCATCGAGCATTACTGCATATAAAACTTCAAATACCGTATCACAAAATTCGTCAGTTATCTGAGTAAAAACTTTGAATATAACTTTGAACTTAAAAGCTTAATTTTTTCATAATGCCCCTTGCCTATATCTATTTTGTCACATTTAAAACAGTTGAAATGGGCGACTTTGATATTGATTGTTTTTGTTTTTGCTCTTTTGGATTCCTAAGAAGCCTTCTTGTATTAAAAACTGGTTTTTAATTACAATTTACAAAAAATGCATTTTAAAGTTTTTTTTTGGCTTCTTTATAGAATATTTGTCATGTAGGCTAAGGCTGAACTGCTGCTTTTTTATCGCTTTTGGCTCCTCTTTTGGATATTATTCATTTTTTCTTTTGGGGATTCATTCCAAATTATAAACTGATAAATACCTAATATCAGTCAAATTATAAACTGTATCTAAAAGGAGTAAATTTATCAAATTGAAAAATACATGACGAACACTTCACATGAGAACACTTCAATTACAATGACACAAAAAAAACACTTAATAGTTTATTCGCTATGAAGAAAAATGAAGTGCCAGCTATTTTCTTAGGTAAAAAATGAAAAGCTCATCCGTTTTAAGTGTAACCAAATGAAATAATATGCAGACTGAAGTAGCTCCAGGAAGATGTTGAAATGTTCATCCTAGTTCTTCACTTTTAATCCAAGCAAAATGTTAGGACACTTAGTATCAGTTATTGAGTTTAAGCTTTGATTTCCAAATGCTCACAAGAATTACCAAATTTAAGAAAGTCGCAACAATAAGTCACCTGTGGTCAAAATACTTAGACACCTCTTTGATCCCCACCCAGGCTCAAAGCTTCTGCTATGGTCATTTCCATGGAAATCTCCAAAGAGTTTCTTTTTAAAATAGCTTTCAAGCGTAGTTAGGGGTATTTAGACTTTTTTGCTTTTCTTCAAAGCTTTGAAAAAAGTGTTATAATATTCCAAATGTTACATTTGTGCATATTTTTGGTAATCATTTATGGGGTGATCGAATTTTCTAAACCACGGTAGATACGTAAGAACGTTGCAACATCTAGTACCCTGAGGTCATAAGACTGTCAAAGACTCCTCCTTGAACCTCCCAAATTGAAAGCTTTTATTATGACCTGGCCTTTTAATATAACTTGGGCACTGGACCAATTGCGCCATTGTTACTCAAGCGCAACGTTAGGTGGGGATGTCGATATCGCTTTCGTCACACCAATTCGTTTTAGTGTGAATCTGCCTGGTACATATGAATGAATGTTTTCAAAGTAAACCCGTTTCATCAATAGGAAAAAAAACCGGATTGGACACATATGTCCCTTTCCCTTTGGACGATAAAACCATGCAAGTGCTGTATCAAGCATAACTCACGAAAATCTTGTTAATTTTGTCAACTTTTCAACTTTTTGGCATCCCTGCTTTCAATAGAAAAAAAATCAAGTTACTATCACTTAAATATAATAACTCCCTATGCCCCCCCTTCTGGATACCATCTTGATAGGATACCGTCTCTGCTTTAAATAAAAAAAAATTAACTTATTGGTGCCCCTGCTTTAAAAAAAATCGAGGTATTATCATTTAAATATGATAGCTCAATACCCCCCTCCCCCCTCTGGATACCACTTTGATAGGATGCCGTCTCTGCTTTAAATTAAAAAAATGAACTTTTTGGGATCCCTGCTTTCAATAAATAAAATTTTGATCTATTATCATTTAAATATAATACCTCCCTACCCCCCCCCCCCCTCTGGATACCACCTTGATAGGATACCGTCTCAGCTTTCATTTGAAAAATAATTTACTGAATAATTAACAAGGTCACTATATGGTTCAAACAAACACGCAAAATAACGTTAAACAGCTTAGTGTTCCTTGAAAAAAAAAATTGAGGGTATGAATAAAGGGGTACAAAGACAACAACAAAAATGTCGAAATTATTCAGATATACCTCAAATTATTGGAAAACTGAGTGATAGATTCGCCATGGCATTCCATAAGATCCAAAGAATCGAATTAAAAGGGAGCACACAAAAGCCAAATAAGGCCAGTAGCCTATGAGAAATCGCAAAATACCCAAGACAATGAACAAGTCCTAATGGGGGGGCCCTCGGTCTATCAAAATATTTCAATGGTTTCCCAGGGAATTTGATATCATTTTCTTGTCTCCACTTTAAATGAAAAAAATTATTATCTTTTTGGCATCCCTGCTTTCAATAAAAAAAAAAAATATGAGGTATTATCATTTAAAAATGATAGCCCCTATCCCCCTCCCCTATAGGCAATAATTTACAATTTATTTATGAATCATATTTTTGGGGTAACTTCCGGCTCAATCTTTAATTCCCCAACCTTGTACATAGCTTAGTCTATAGCTAAATTTTGTCTCAACCGAAGGCTGTTTCTTTTTTTTTTTGGGGGGGGGGGGTAAAAATGTTCCAGAAAGAAGATTGTATTTTCTATCAGGTGTTCAATAATTGAGTATTAAACATTAAGAAAATCTTATCTAAAAACAGCCAAAAAAAAAAAAAAATCTGCAAACTTACAATTCAGCTGTAGAAACAATCTGTCGGCTGTCAATTTCAAAATCCATCAAAAGGCTGAAGCTGTATAGTAGTGAATGCGTTCTATAATTCTATTCAACTTGAAAATAAAATTCTTGACTACGAATGATGTAAGAAATAGCGATTGGGAAACTGCATTCGAATTGATTTAAACTCATTTCATAAAGACGATACTTTTTTTGTCAACATATGAAGAACTGTGCATATTGCAATATTTGCAATAGCATATTGCATCTGTCTGGTTTTTATGCAAAGTAACAAAAGAGACGAAAATTAATGAACAAGAGAGTAGTGAAGAATTATGGTATGCAAAGTAATATTTGGCAGGGAAAGTCACTGGTGTTAAATCACTAGGGGTGGCACCGTGATTGCGTGATTTTCGGGGATTAGGGTAACCAAATTTTTTTTTCGGGGTGACGCATAGATTTTCGGGAAATACCCGAAAATTCGGGGATAGTGCAAGCTACGCTTGATTTCTAATCAGGAAAATCGAAATACTAAACCACACGAGAAGGAAAAGCTCTGACTTTGCGGTTGACGCAATAAAGAATTGCCGTAAAACTAATTTGAAGTCGACCGAACGCCGCCGCCTCTGCCGGCGGCGGCGTGCCGGCGGCGTTACGACACTTCGGCGGCGTTTGACCGGGCCTCTCGTCGGCGGCGTTCGGTCGATCCGCCGGCGCGGCGCCGGGGTCTAGTTATCACTGAGCACCCATCAGTATTCTACAGACTCCTTTTGATCAATCTCTTGATGAGGCCTTTCTTGGACGAGCTTTTGGATATGGCTTTGCAATAACAGGTGGAACTGTCTGGATTGAAGTGCATGTGACTTACGTGTGTAGAGAAGCTACACCTTCCCCTTCTTCTGGGTTTGAGGAAGTCATGTCTTAATCTCTTGGCTCAGATACAAGCTCACCCAATGGTCAGTCAGTTACAACTGATTGCAAAAAAATCATCATTGACAAAACTTTTGTCATTGAACGCGCAAATACCTGTTACTTGAAAACCTGCAGTGATCTTTGATGAGGCAAATGAAAAGGTAGAAGCAATGCCAAAAAACTGGGAGATTTCATGCAGAGAAAGTAGAATGCTGAATTGTTCACCATCCAGTTTGAAAGTGGAGCTTTGTATAATGGGATTTCAGAGAGCACAAGACCCCAAGTTCAAGTTGTTGCAGTTTGTGTGACTTGTGTGGAGGCAAAGTCCACACGATTGCATAGTTATCTTTTGCATTACCTGAATAACTTCAACTGATAAGTGAGATTCTTGATTGTCCACAATAAATACCTGGGGCTTCTCTTTGCTTGGGTGTACAGTGGAGACAAAGTGATGAAAAAAGTTAACAAACACAGAGGCTAAAGTACCAGCTGGAGCCCCTAAAGTCATTCTTGGTATTGTATTTTTCCTTGGAAGACCAATATTGGTGTAATTGAGCTTCCAGATGCTGAAATACACGCAAGAATTTTTACTGTCTCTCCTCTATCTGCAGAAGCTACTCTTCCAACTTGATGGATTCGTATCTCAACTTCAATCTTACGTAGCTTTTGTACAGTAGTCAGGGCACTCTCATCATATTCCATGTCTTCTGGGGAAAGAAAGCGTACCTAGTCATAACACTACATAATTTGGAGAAAGAGACTCTAAAACTGTATTGGTTGAAACTGGTTGCCCGAGAGAGGCTAGTTGCTTCTGACGTTCTGAGTAAAAAGCATTGATTTCGTGACAATCCAAAGTATCATTTCTTGCCTGTTTTTTTCTTGTCATTCTCATCCTGCTCTTCCCAGGACACATATAATTCTAGGCTGTATGCAAAAATCTGTGGATTTTTTAGGTTTTTTGCAAAAAGAACCCTTCAGATCCACCAATTATATTTCACAAGGAACTAATGAATAAGGAAGAGAGAGTAAATGATTACTTCAAAGCTTATATCTCCTTAAACACTTCACAGAACTTCACAAAATATCTTAGAGAGTGCACCTGAGATTTAGAATCCTTCCCCTTTTAAGACAAAATGGTGATTTTGGATTTGAAGCTTCTGCACATGTCGTCTAGAGTGAAGAAGTCATTGTGTATTTTTTGGAGGAAATTTTTTGCAAGATGTGTTTTTAGGCCTATCTTAAGTATGGAGCATCACAAGTAAGGATACTCTCCCCTAAGGAAGGGCCAAAGGGATTAAGTCGAAATTTTTAGAAAAAGGATGCATCTTCACTATTTCGTGAAAAGCTAAGATTATATAGTGAAAACTTTCAGAAAATTTTTGAGGAACGTAGAACTCAAAATGGCATATCTGCATCACTTCATAAACGGCTAAGAGTATTAAGTTGGAAATAACAACGCATGTTGAAATAAATCAAAAGACACTATTTGCATCCAGGTTTTCACGAGGGTGCAACTGTAAAATATCAGAAACAGATCAGGGTATTAAAATGAAATAACCAGGGGAAGCCACGGGCAAGGTGGAACTCAACCAAGGGATAGTATCTGCATCCAGGAAGACATAAAGGTTACGCTTTCCCTTGCAGTATTTTCAGATGAGAGCTTGGAGCAAGAAAACACAATTGGTAGTTGAATAGCCTTTTTGGCATCCATCTTGAGTCGCGCTGATAATGTTACCCTTTACTAGCCAGCACCCTAATCTGATATATAAAACCTTCCCCAAGAGTTTACTAATACTTGGTATTGGGCTAATTGAGTGATAATTACTATCCATCATGCAGTCACTCTTTTATAACAATGGCTTTATAACCAACATATTCCACACTGCTGGCCATCTGCACAAAACCAAGACCGCATTAACTAAACATAAGAGCATTGGCCATAGCGGCCCAATTTATTTTTTATACATAGTAGAGTATTCTATCAGCACCTGGAAAAGATCTTTTATGGTGAAATTCCGTACTTTGTTGCAAGTCTTTCTCTGATATCTCCTGTAGGAGTTGGTAAGAATGCCCTGGAAGAGGGATGATATACCAACGAAAGTGAGATGGTGAGAGACAATATAGTATATAGAGTTACAAATCCTAGGCTGCATGAGAAATTCTTGAGAATTGGTGACAGTCTTAGACTTCCCCATGCTGTCACAATTTGCTGTGAACAAAAGATAAGCTATTTATCTCAAAAAACGACTATCACAAGCCCCGAAGGACCAAATTCACATGAAATTGGGTCAACATGAGTTGACCCAAGCACAAATCAAAAATTTAAACAGAAAGAAATAAAAAAAATAAGTGGATTTCATTTTGAAAAATAAATATTGTATTCCTAATAAGAAAGCAGTGCTACTTTTGTGGTGGCACCTACTTAAATGGTAAAGTGTTGTAAACGTTAGGTATAAAGTAATTTCATTACTACTACAAGGGTTTGATTATTGAACATGTGTTTTTATACAAATTTCGATGCGCTTAAAAGTTAACCCAATTGGCTTCAATTGAATATAAAATCTATTACTCAATTACCATTCTCAATTGTCATCGGGCAGGATATAATCTCGTTTTTACTACATGCGTTTGACCAATCAGCTTGTTTTTATGCCTGTTCTAATGAGCGCTTTATTTTCAGAAATAGACTATAATATTAAAAAAGTTAAAAAATCATTTTCTAATACATTTTAAATTCTTTTTTTCTCTCTTATCCTGTGGTATTTGGTCCATACTGAGTAAGTACCCTGACTACCATGTATGTTATTTTTTTCCTGATCAGAGAGCCACTAGGAGTAAATACCCAGTGTAGTCAAACTACATAGCTATGAAACTTGATACTCAAAATTGTTTTTAAAAAAAAGTTGTATTTACAATAATACGGACCTACTTTATTTATTGGAATCCAATCCTATTGCCAGATCCCACACAAGCTCTAAATTTGAAAATGAACGAATCATAAAATGCACAACAAAAACTATTGTAACTCGTCTTAATCTTAAAGCGTGACGATATATTGGTTCACTCAATAACATGTTCCCCCTGAACGTTAAAAGAGAAAAGGAGAAACACTCAAAAACAGTACATACCCTACAACAAAACCGGGTAAATTGTGTAATCACCAAAGGTGCCATTTCAATAAGAACAAGTAAATCAGTTCGAAAACTTCGGCTCCCGTGCCCCTCCCCTACATTCTCCTCCTTATTTTGAGCAATATGTTTCTGGGGAGGCAATTTAATTGAAAATGCCATTTTTGGTATTTTCATCACCAAAAAAAAAAAAAATGACAACCCTCCCCCCCCCTCACGTCCTAAACAAAAAAAAACTTGACTTGAAGCCAGTATACACAACCAAAATAAGTTTCATTATGATCTTTCTTTTTTTTTCAGCAAAATGTTTAAATCAAGTTGAGAGGATAATCAAAAAGAAAGAATGAAGAAAAATTAACAGTCAGTGAAGTGATTAGTAAAAGTGCAGATATTTTCCGGAAAAAATATCTGCTTAGCAATTTTCAGTATAAAGAAGGGTACTACAAATACTAAAATCGAGAAAATGAATGTACAAAAAAATAAAAATCTCCAAGAAAAACTAGTGATGGGACAATTAACTGGCATCTCAGTTATGATTTGAGATAAACGTGGATTTTCATATAATAAGGTAATTTTTTAATAAGGTATGATTTTTTTTAATAAGGTAAAAATTTGCCTTTCTTTAATTTGGCAAATGTAGCCTTTATTTGGGCTTTGGTAGCTACTGGTTGTAGAGATACTAGTCATGCACTTAATTTAACAAACGGTTTTATTATCGTACTGTGACGTATACAACATGAGGCATGTACGTAAAAATGTACTTTGGAAAGGGAGCAACTTTTAGACTTTTCGAGAGGATGTTCAAATGAGCCCCTTTGCATGAGTGTCTATATACAATCATATGAAATAAAGGAAATAAAAATCAATTAATTCGTTCTACAAACACTATTTCTAACAACTCACTACAGCACTAAACCATGTGAGGCCGACACAGCTGCGCACGCTCCTCTTCCATTCCAATTCATTCAAAGCCTCACTATTATAGCCTCCTAAGAAGTTCCCTTCCTATTAAATCTTTCCTAATGACGTCCTCCCAACCTGTTCGGCGACGACCTGCTGTTCGTTTGAACCTAGATGGTTGGCCGACAAAGGATGATCTGACATCCTTCATCTGCAGAATATATCCTAGACATCTCAACGTATCTCAGATTAAAGCCTAAGAAAGCGGGACTGATCGACTTTTTTCGAGCAGCTTACTGTTAGAAATACGGTCAGTCAGACGGGTACCCAAAACATTCCGTAGACAATTTCTCAGGAAAACATCCTGGGCCTTGGCTATTCTACTTAAGAAAAAAACACCCTGGGCCTTGACTATTCTATTTCCAACATCTTCACTGCATCAACAATATTTACTAATCATAGGCGGCGCAATTGCGCTGCCTAAGTAAAGAACGATGTTGCCACAATGTATTTTTTTTATTTAGACCAGGGCACTTCGTATCAAGGAGTTGTCATAGAAACTTCGAAAAGGGCTCATTCGATTGTAAATTGGAGTGGCTTGTGCCCTTTTTAATAGTCGAAAGTGATTGGAAGACAACTAACACACCTTCCACGCCCAACATTTCCCCAAACACATCCAATCAAAATTTTGAGATAGATACTTTGTTCAGCGTTGTTGATTTAAAGATAAAAATTATGTTTTCAAGGAGGACACTTCCCCACAACCCTCAGGGCAAGGGTTGTAAGTTATGCCCTGGAGGCATATAAGGTTTTTATAGAAAGCGTTGTCGTAGAAACTTAAAAAAAGGCTCATTCGATTGGAAATTCAAAGGGCTAGTGCCCTTTTTAATAGTCGAATTCGATTGGAGGCCCAATAACCCCCCTCTCACACCCACCTTTTCCCCAAACACATCCAATCAAAATTTTGAGATAGCCATTTTGTTCAAAGTAGCTGAAAGTTCTGGAATTTAGGTCTTTGAGGATGACAACCCCACCACAGCCGTCAGGGTAAGGGTTGTAATTAATGCCCTGGGGACACATAAGGTTTTTATAGAAAGCGTTGTCGTAGAAACTTCAAAAAGGGCTCATTTGATTGGAAATTAAAATGGCTAGTGCCCTTTTTAATAGTCGAAAGTGATTGGAAGTCAACTAACACCCCTTCCACGCCCACCATTTATCCAGACACATCCAATCAAAATTTTGAGATAGACGTTTTGTTCAAAGTAGTTGAAAGGTCCGGAAATTATATCTTTGAGGATTACACTCTCCCCACAACCCTCAATGTAAGGGTTGTAAGTTACACCCTGGGGATATATAAGGTTTTTATTGAAAGCTTTGTCGTAGAAACTGGAAAAAGGGCTCAGTCGATAGGAAATTCAAAGGGCTAGTGCTCTTTTTTATAATTGAAAGTGATTTGAGGGCAACCAACCACCCTCTCACGCCCACCTTTTCCCCAAACACCTCCAATCAAAATTTTTAGATAGCCATTTTACATGTAGTTAAAAGTTTTTGAAATTAGGTCTTTGAGGATGATAAACCCCTCAGAGCCCCCGGGGAAAGGGTTGTAAGTTGTGCCCTGGGGGCATATAAGGTTTTTTTTTATAGATAGTGATAGTCGAAAGTGATTGGAGGGTAAGTAACACCCCTCTCACGCCCACGATTTCCCCAAACACATCCGATCAAAATTTTGAGATAGCCATTTTGTTCAACGTAGTTGAAAGGTCCGGAAATTATGTCTTTGAGGATGAGAACCCCCTCACAGCCCTCAGGGCAAGGGTTGTAAGTTAATATTCAAAATGTTAATATTATTTGATTTAAAAGTTAAAAAGTCCGGAAATTATGGTTTTGAGGATGACACTCCCCCAACAGCCCTCAGTCTAAGGGTTGTAAGTTATGCCCTGGGGCATATAAGTTGTTTTCTTTTCTATAGAAAGCGTTGTCGTAGAAACTTCAAAAAGTACTCATTCGATTGAAAATTCAAAGGGCTAGTGCCCTTTTTAATAGTCGAAAGTCATTGGAGGGTAAGCAACCCCCCTCTCACGCCAACCATTTCCCCAAACACATCCGATCAAAATTTTGAGATAGCCATTTTGTTCAACATAGTTGAAAGGTCCGGAAATTATATCTTTGAGGATGACAACCCCCTCACAGCCCTCATGGCAAGGGTTGTAAGTTATGCCCTGGGGCATATAAAGTTTTTATAGAAAGCGTTGTCGTTGAAACTTCAAAAAGGGCTCATTTGATTGGAAATTGAAAGGGCTAGTGCCCTTTTTAATAGTCGGAAGTGATTGGAGGGCAACCAACCCCCGTCTCACGCCCACCATTTCCCCAAACAAATCCAATCACAATTTTGAAATACCAATTTTCTTCCACGTAGTTGGAAGTTCTGGAAATTAGGTCTTTGAGGATGACAACCCCCACCGGACTCATTCGATTGGAAATTGAAAGGGCTAGTGCCTTTTTTAATAGTTGAAAGTGATTGGAGAGCAACTAACGCCCCTCTCGCACCCACAATTTCCCCAAACACATCCAATCAAAATTTTCATATATCCATTTTGTTTAACGTAGTTGATTATGCCCTGGGGCATATAAGGTTTTTATAGAAAGTGTTGTCGTAGAAACTTAAAAAGGGCTCATTCGATTGAAAATTGAAAGGGCTAGTGCCCTTTTTAATAGTCGGAAGTGATTGGAGGGCAACTAACCCCCCTCTCACGCCCACCATTTCCCCGAACGAATCCAATCAAAATTTTGAAATAGTAATTTTCTTCCACGAAGTTGAAAGTTCTGGAAATTAGGTCTTTGGGGATGACAACCCCCAAACAAATCCAATCAAAATTTTGAAATAGCAATTTTCTTCCACGTAGTTGAAAGTTCTGAAATTACGTCTTTGGGGATGACAACCCCCCCCCCTCAGGGCAAGGGTTGCAAGTTATGCCCTTGGGGCATATAAGGTTTTTATTGAAAGCGTTGTCGTAAAAACTTCAAAAGGGCTCATTCGATTGGAAATTGAAAGGGCTAGTGCCTTTTTTAATAGTTGAAAGTGATTGGAGAGCAACTAACGCCCCTCTCGCACCCACCATTTTCCCAAACACATCCAATCAAAATTTTCAGACATCTATTTTGTTTATCGTAGTTGAAAGTTGTGGAAATTAGGTCTTTGAGGATGACAAACCCCTCACAGCCCTCAGGGCAAGGGTTGTAATTTATGCCCTTGGGGCATATAAGGTGTTTATAGAAAGCGTTGTCGTAGAAACTCAAAAAGGGCTCGTTTGATTGGAAATTGAAAGGGCTAGTGCCCTTTTTAACAGTCGAAAATCTCTCTCCCACGCCCACCCTTCCATTTGCCCATCATGTTTAAAAAGTAAATGTTGCCTTAAGATTAAATCAAAATGCACTGTTTTAATGCTAATTCCCAATAAGGCATCTCAGCAGTATCCCAAGAACGATTTAGGGTATTATTTTCAAATTTCCGGGGTTACTTCTGCTCTTAAAATTTAGCCAAATCAAAATAGCGTAAGTGTATCCAAGCTATCAAAGAAAGTAAACAGATTTTTTTGCGAATGGTATCAAGTTTTCTATTTCAGGTCAACTAGAGGAGGTATGAAACTAAATTAAACACTACTATTTGTGTCCAGATTTTTAAAAGGGTGTATGTTGTTAAAAATTGCTGAAAATTTTCTCCAGCATACAAATAGCAGGCCAAACTATAAAGTCTAAAAAAAAACGAAAATATTTAATGTATTATTTTCTTTTTCCCTGAAAAGACCATGTCAATATAAAACGAACAGAAATAAATTAAAAATCTTTTCCCACAAAATAAGTTTTTCAAAGAAAAGTAAAGACCTCCATTAAACCAAAAATGAGCAAAAACAAAATCAAATAATCTACCAAGCGTGAAACTACCACAAATCAGCATCGATAAACAAATGAAACCCAAAACGAACAGAAATTACAATAAATAACCAAGTCAAATTCAAAGCGAGCAGAAATTAACATGAGTAGGGCTTAAAACCCCTATGCCTTCCCAAGGCGAGAACATAATTTGCCCTTTACTGAAAAAAATACAAATGAATGTGCATTGTCATTTTAATATACATATAGGGCCTACTGATATTTCTAAATCTAAATGTTAATATTATTTTATTTGTTTAAGTTATAAAAGTAAAAACATTTATATGTTTATACAACATATAAATGTTTTTACTCCTAGTCTTAGCCACTTAAATCTTCTTAAAATTAATTTCCAAATCTATTCTTACACTCTGAACTTTCAAAACCTCCAAATTTTTACTCAACTTGCTAACATTTTCATCTGGAATGCTTAAATCATCAAAATAATTAAAGTCTAGGAGAGTTAAGTGGAACTTCTTTGAAGCGTGTCAAGAGGGAAATTTTGAATAGATTGGATGGAAACGACCAAAAAATAAATAGGATCAGTGGAGGGCTATCCCATCCTTTAATCCCATACTAGGTGCAGGTAGAAATATATTGATAATGTTACATACTCGATTTGGCTAAAGACAGGAATCAAGACTGTAAGGTAATATTAGTATCAGTTGGGGGAAAGGCTGGTATCGTTCTATCATAAATAAAGAAAGGAAAACAACGAAAAATGTTACCATTTCTTTTGCTTCATTTTATTCACACTTTCTCTTTTACATACTTTCTTAATAATTTTTGCTTGTAACGGTTTTGTCTACTTGCATTATCCGTTTCATATTATTTTTTATTCTCTTTCATACACAACCAGCATGCAAATAGTAGTTTTTTTTATAGCCTTCTTTTCCTTCAAAATGAAGGTCAAGGATAAAGAACCACTTTTTCCTCAGAGCACAAAGGGTATATTATAGTATATTTATTTTTAACCAGCCTGCGTTTCATAAACCCAAATTTTACTCAATAATTAATACACAAGTATTAAATAATATAAACTCCAATAAATCAAGCAACATAGTGAAAGTCCAGAAAGTTTATTCCATTTTCAGGATTTTCATAAACATCATTATAGCATACTAAAATTATGTAGTTCCCTTACTTTTTATAACAAATACCCTTTTCAATCTAATGTAGCAAATGTATTATTTTTTCTTAATTCTTCAATATATTTGAAATATTACATGCCTAATATTTTTCATCTTGTGAACTTGAGCTGTTGGGGGTGAGATAAGATAAGATAATATTTATTTTCCAAAAGCAATCACAAGCTCTGTTAGAGCCAAATTCGCTTCATATGTCAAAAAGAAATAGACAAAGCAAAACGAAGAAACAAATAATACAACAAGAAAAGAAACACCAATCAAGCATAAAAATGTTCGATAAAATTTAACAAATGGCTAGAATAAAAACAGAAAAATAGAAGAAGAAGGGGTGGGGGATAAAAGAAAATCACAGTCAAGAAGAAAAACATTGCCGAAATAGTGTTCAAGGTCAAATACATACAATTAAAAAAAAACACTTAAAATCAAGCCAAATTAGTTGCCAAAAGAAATATTTACAATTAAAGAAAAAAAAAATTAATTAAAGGTCAGAAAAGAAATTTACATAAATAAGTATCAACAAAAGGGAAAATAAAAGGGACAAAGATAAAGAGAAAAAAAAATGACGCATGATTATTGTGAACATACACAACAACTAAAATAAGGGACGGAGGAGTTAATTTTGGTACAGAGCACAGTTCAGGGATTATTTAGGTGCGCCAAAATAAAGGGGATAAAACTTTTCCGGAACCTCTCAGTAACGGTATGGATAGGTGAATATGTTGGAATTGCCAAGGAAGCTAAGCGGGAGAGACGGGGTCTAATGGGGTCATGTAATTCAGGAAAATGTCCTCAGTACGAGGATTAGACATTGCGGATTTAGCAAAACCTAAACAAATTTGTACTCTCCTTTCTTTTAACGTGGTAATACCTGCGGATTTAAGGAGGAAGGAGTGTGGAATTTTGCTCTCTTTTTAGATGATCCTGAGCGAACGGTTTTGTACGGATTCAATTTTGTCACTAAGCTCGCTTGAAAGATGTGAATGCCAGACCGGACATGCATATTCTAATAGCGGACTGATAAACGATAAATAAACACGGAGGAACTGCATCTTAGGGCAATTAAATTTGTTTAAAATTTTTAACATAGATAATGAAACGTTTGCTTGTTTAACAATATTAGAAACATGCATGTCCCATTTAAGATTATTTGAAACTGTGACACCAAGGAGTTTAACATGCTTCACAAGCATTTCGGATGGGATAGGGTCAAGGAAAGTGGGAGTGGATTTCAAAAAAATTATCGTCATTATATTTGATTTGGTGGAATTTATTTTCATATTTAGGTTCTTAGCTTCATCCGAAATGTGGGTTAGGATTTCGAGGGGGTCACTTTTAGTATTCCTGTGACATACTTCAAGGATCGACAAGTCATCCACGTATTTCCACGTTTGGGGAAAATCCCTACCAATATCGTTAATCATGACTAGAAATAAAAGTGGTCCCAATAAGGTTCCTTGAGGAATTCCACAATATACAGGGAGGGGGCTAGAGAAAATATTTTTATATTTAACAACTTGAGATCTATTCGAAAGAAACGATATAACAATATTTACTAACATAGGATCAAGTTCAAAGTTAACCCACCTTGCAGGGTAGTTTGCCACCTGCAGAGCAAAGAGAAAACATTTCATTACTTTAATCGCTCCTTGTTTTTTCAGCATTCAATAGGCTTCTCTAATCTTTGGCTCATTTGGCACGTCATTTGACCATGTAAATAAGAGTTCAAGTAGGCTACTCTCTGTTTTGAAGATGAATAAGTTTTAGCACCGTCATATTTCGCTGATATCAGTTTAATCAACTCCTTGAGAAACCTGAATTTGCCAATTTCGTTGTGAAATTTGGGTCCACAAGATTTCACGCATTGATCAAGCAACTGAAAAAGATCAAGGTGTATAAATGGAAATTAATCTGAACAGTAAGAACTTTTCTAGAGCGGGGGGGGGGGCAGCTACCTCTAGATTCTCACATTGAATGGCAAACTTTGCCTAAAAATTCAATGAGGCACGGATTTAACAGACAATACGAAGTATTTTAACATCCCAAACTAGATTCTTGAAGGAGCAGCCAGAGGAGTACCTACAGGCAATGTGAGGGGAGGGCGCCATTTTTTAAACTGACAAATAACGAAAGACATAATATTGATAAATACAGTTTTGGTTAAGAGATTATTGCATTTTCTTCTACTGAAACACAAAGCTATCTCAAAATTTTGATTGGACGATTTTGGGAAAAAGATTGAGCGGGAGGGGGCTTAGTTGCCCTCCAATTATTTTGTCACTTAAAAAGGGAATCAGAAACTTTCATTTCCAATAGAATGAGCCCTCTCTCGACGGTCTAGTCCCACTGGTTCGATACGACCACCCCTGAAAAAAAAAAAAAAAAAAAAAACAACAAATAAACACGCATCCGTGATCTTTCTTCTGGCAAATTTTTGTAGATTGGAGCTTAAAACCTCTACAGTAGGGGTTATTTGATATGTTGAATCTGATGGTGTACTTATTAAAATTATATGACTTCGAGGGGGTCTTTCCTTCTTTTTTAGAAAATCATTCAGACGATATCCCTTATCACTTGATCCTTTTTTCACTTGAGTTTTCTAGGTTGAAAAGTCAAATTCAAATAACTTAAATGGTGAAGAACTTTATCTTGATTTCAAAAGCTAAACACAGCATGGAAAACTAAACATAGCTAGATCGATAAAATGATGGCTAACAGTCAGTTTCTTTTTCAGCCCCTAGTCAAATTTAAAAGCTACCTATATTACGAAGAAAAAGATGTCACTGCCGAAGCACTAAAGCAAGTTAAACCAATGGCAAAAAGCAAAATTTTATTTTTCAAAAATGGAGTTTGTCAAGGAGAGGCTTTTACCGACATTAATGATGGAACCTACTATCCTTGTATTTCGTTGTTCAAATCTGTCACAGTCTCTGTTAATTTTGGACCGAATTTTAAGCATCCTCCAGAGGAATACGATTTTAAGCCCGTAAGTATACAGGAAAAAACAAGTAGAAGTGCAGAACAACTAGACGTACATGACCTAGTTGATATAAATTGAGGAAATCATGAATTTAGATTCTTTTTCTTTTTTTTCATACCTTTTCAATAAGACAAGTACAGAATCAAGCGAGGTCTGCTGTGTAAAAATAATACTTTTTTCAGTTATTCAAAAGTAGTTCCTATGGAAACAACAAACACTGTGCCTAAAGGCTCTTAATGTTGTTGAGCTTATTTAAGTTTCCAAAAACTGAAAGCACAGACTACTGTTAATTACCTCTGGATTTGAAATCATTATTTAAAACACGTAGTACTCTTTAAACACGCGTTGTGCTACATTCTTTTATATATATATATATCTTGAATATGTTCAAGGTTAACATGGATAGACCGTGTTTTCCCGATGAATGATGACACCAAAGAAAGAGGTAAACTAATCAAGTTAAGAATGCAATAAGAAACAAAGAAACAAGAAACAAATTATTACCCGATCAAAGCTGCCGCGTGAACACCCCTGTTTCATTTTCTAAAATGAAACTGTAAAGAGAGTCGACGAGCCTCATCTACTGGCGATTCATTTCTCCACTGACCTTTCTTGGAACAACGACTTGATCGGGTGAGAACCTTTTGTGCAAGAAAGCTGGGAGTTATTCTTCGCTCCAAAAATCTTCTTCCAACCTCCTCGATTATCCCACTTTACAAGTCCTGTATCAGACCCACAGCTGAATATGGATACCCGCTATATTCTGGTGCCCCGAAATTGCCGTCAGTACCACTCCAGAAGATCCAGAATAGGACAAACATGGCGGGCTGCGCATGTGCACATGACTCACTCCAGCCTCTAAATGAAAGGGTTGATGTTGCAGCGATGGCTGTTTTCTATAAGTAAGTGAAATCGACTCCCTCAAACGAGCTCTCTCGCATTGTTCCCCCCTTTGTTCAACCGACAAGGAAGACGCAAAGGCACACAGCTCGGTCCAATTATCTAAAGGAGGACACGCCAAGAACCGAGTACTTGAGGAACAATTTCACTGGGCGTTGCATTTGTATCTGGAACGGTCTTCCTGGGGATGTTATTCCTGCAAAGCCCTCTGTTGACTCCTTCAAAGAAGGTTCAACAGACATTTAAAACCTCGAAGTTTCAAAAAAAAGGTAATTGAATAGCGGCATATCAGATACCCCTTAAGTACCTGGCGCCGTGAATATAGGAATAATAATAAGGAAAAAAGATAACCTTGTCAGGTTTATGGTTTTAAGGCAGGAACTGTTTCTGTTTTGGACCAAACTGGAAAACAGAAACGACCTTTTATTTCTTAAAAATAGCCTTTTTAACAAACATTTCCATTTTTCAGTTTCTTGGAATTTATAAGAATAAACTAAACATTTAGCTATACATTTGTTAATACAAAAGACCAGATATACAAAAACTCGACATAAATTAAAATTTAGCATTTCACAATTTTCGTAGTTCAAGTGTCTTTGCAGTCATTCATAAGGACTGCTTTCGCTTATTTTTGATTTTTTAAATTAAAATCTAGTTTGTGGACTGTAATGAACAAGTTGAGAGCCATGGCTAATTGGAAAAAAAGCCAAGACCGATGGTCTGAGTGAGAGGCAAAGCTGGCATAATCCTTTTTCGGAATTGTATAAAAGTGATTTCATTTCCCTAGTTGCTTGAAATTCAATCATCCATCCATCCTAGGGCAGAAACTAAGGCTGATAGGCATGGAGTAAGGGTAATTCAAATAGTCTATCAGTTCGATAAGCCATTTGAAGGCATCATCTCCTACAATCAGTTCAGGTAAATCATCTAAGATGTCACCAGATTCTGCACTGGACCCCGAAACATTTACAGGCAGATCACTCACTAGCACTGCCTGGTTTCTGTATTCACACAACTTTAGAGCATTAGTCACCTCATTATGCAGGTTGTATGTAAAGCATAAGCTTCTATAATGTCACCGTCTCTGACAGACTTTACCGAATTTGCTCATGAATCAGCAAATATAAATTAGACTTTCCGTAGAATTCTGAACTTCTGTGGGCTACTACAGATTGCAGAAGTAATGTTGGTGCTAGCGGGAGCAACTTTAGTCTCTTAATGTCAAGGATTCTATGCATCAAAGTGAGCTTGTCGTCAATACTTTTCATTGCGTAATGATCTGTATTACCTAGAGAGCCACACTTTGTTTTTGAAGAGCAGCAGTCTAGGGTTAAACTTATTTCCAGGCTTTCTGGAGCTCATCCCTGAGCTACTTGACCTTCATTTTCTTTGCTGTAACTAGATGTCTTGCAATACTACAAGTAGAGAGACCAGTAAGACCTCCTGTTAGTTTAGAAATTAAGAGACTGTACTCCTTTTTTTTAAATATTGAAATAGAAAGCTTGACGATGCTAATCGTTTTGCTACACGACTTGTTCAGCTTCATCTGCTTTTGTTTTGTTGATTTAAAAAAAAACAACTTTACATCACTTTTATTGTTTGCAGTGCCTTAAGCTTGAATTAGGGGGATCTGAAATGACATGCTGAGCATGCTAAGCTGAGGCAAGGCTGTAGAATGTTGCTTCTTATGAACAGCACTTGGTCTAGGTTGCTTAGCAATTTTGAGCTTAGTCATCGGGTGATTTTTAAGCGATATTAAATACCCCTTCGTTGGCTTCACATCTTTTCTGAAGTAACAGCAGATAATTGCAGTTGTCCCTTATCCCTGTTACCATGTTACATCCAGAACTTAACTTTCTTTGATAGAGGATTCGCTTTAAGTTTAGAGTCAGAACCCGACGAAACGTTTGATGTCTTATTTGATGCCATTAATGACAGCATATGTATTAGTAGCTGCAAAGCACATTATTTTTTAATTCCATGGAGCAGTGCGGGTCTAGTTACTCCTGTGATTGCAAATAGAAGTATGAAAAAAGAACAATTCAAACAAAAAAGCCCTTCTTTTCAAGTGTATAATTTTATTCCAGGAGCAAGCCGCCTCCTGTCAAATCACGGGTTTGCCATAGTTTCTTAGGTATCCATATGGGAAAAATACACCTTTTGTGGTGAAAAATTTGCATCACTTTCTTGCCACAAGGAAGTAAAAAAAAAATTAAACCCTATATATGCTAAGTTTTTAAGCTCTATAGATATGCTGGCAACAAAGGTTTAGGGAAATCCCTGTTGCAGCGGTAGCCAACAACCTAGTAAGACACGTTGAAGTCCCATACTAAGAAATACAATAACCCACAACTCCTAAAAATAGTGTCAGATCTAAACACAAAGTACGCTATTACAACCGCCTTGTCCGAAACTCCTATATAGGATAATAACAGTCCCTTGGCTTAAACAACAAAGAAAATATGTTGGCTTGTAAAACAAGAAAAGTGGCTTGAACTATGATATTCTGCATCGACGGCATCTTTTTTTCCGTTTTTTTCTCCTCAGCTAGCTGGGCACGGGAAAATCATACAAAACTTTTTAATAGCTCATTTTAAAGAAAATTGTTACATCTAGTGCCTTTTGTAATTTAAAAAAGAAATAGTTTTTAAAATAGAATCAATTTTTAGAAAAAAACTGCATTTTCATGTACAAGCCTGATGAATGACGTCATAAACCTAGGTTGTAACCATATATGACATAATAAGTGAATGCAGTATTTATACACGCTTATCTTTCGACAAGATAATATAAGAAATACATGATGGATCAATATACTTCATCCGGGTTGCAGCGGTAGCTAGCAACCTAGTAAGAGACGATCACGTCCAATGTTAAGAAATATAAAAACCCATAGCTCCTAAAAAAGGAGTCAGATCAAAACAAAAAGTACACCATTAGAACCGCCTTGTCCGAAACCCCTGTATAGGAAACTTTCTGTCCCTTGGCTTGAACAGCAAGGGAAATATATTGGCTTGAAAATCAAGCAAATTGACTTTTACCACGTTATTCTCGTCAAAAGGGATATTTTTTTCTTTTTTTTTTCTTTTGTATCCAGAGATAGCTTGGCACTGGAACATCGTAGAGGGTTGTTCAATAGCTCATTTTAAAGGAAATTAATTGGGTTTAAAAACCTTTTGTAACTAAAATAAATTATTTCTAAAAGAGAATAAATTTTTCCAATAAATTATAATAAAGAACGACCTCTTGCCTATACCAAATTTTATAGGTCACTTAACTATAGTATAGGCTAGTACAGTTATTATATTTAAGGTCAATATATTAAAATTTTCCACTAAAAGACGGTCATTGGAATAAAAAAAAACCCAATACATGCATTTGATTTAGTAAGCTACTTGATTGTTTGAGGCTAGTCTTGATTGTTTGAAGAAAAAGCCGTAGGCTTTTTCCTGTTTGTAATCAATTATTACATTAAAAGACGATCATTGGAATAACAAACAATTGCATACATTGGAATTGGTTAGCTACTTGTCCGGGTTGCAGCGGTAGCTAGCAACCTAGTAAGAGACGATCACGTCCAATGTTAAGAAATATAAAAACCCATAGTTCCTAAGAATGATGAAGTCAGATCAAAACAAAAAGTACACCATTAGAACCACCTTGTCCGAATCCTCTATAAAGAAAACTTACCGCCCTTTGGCTTGAATAACAAAGAAAATATATTGGCTTGAAAATCAAGCAAATTGACTTTTACCACGTTATTCAAAACCCCCCAACTCCTAAAAAAAGAGTCAGATCAAAACAAAAAGTACACCATTAGAACCACCTTGTCCGAATCCTCTATAAAGGAAACTTACCGCCCTTTGGCTTGAATAACAAAGAAAATATATTGGCTTGAAAATCAAGAAAATTGACTTTTACCACGTTATTCTCCACAAACGGGATATTTTTTTCTTTCCGCTTTTTTTTCCTGCTCAGCTAGCTGGGCACTGGAAAATCCTAGAGAGCTGCATAATAGCTCATTTTAAAGGAAATTGCAACATCTAGTCACTTTTGTAATTAAAAATAAAATAATTTTTAAAGTAGAATCAATTTTGTCAAACAATTTACAGTAAAGAACGACCTCTTCCCTATGCTAAATTTTTATAGGCCACTTACGTATAGTATAGTCTAGTACAGTTATATTTAAGGTCAATATATTAAAATTTTCCATTAAAGGCGATCATTGGAATAAAAACCAATTACATACATTGGATTTAGTTCGCTACTTGTTCCAAAGAAGAAAAAGCCGTAGGCTTTTTCCTGTTTGTAATTTTTACAATAAGGAACGAACTTTAACCCATAGTAATCAAATTCGTGGTCATAAGAAAGTTATAATAAAGAATGACCTCTTGCCTATACTAAATTTTATACGCCACTTAATTATAGTATTGGTTAGTAATTCAACAGATAGCTTGGCACTGTAACATCGTAGAGAGTTGTTCAATGACTCATTTTAAAGGAAATTAATGGGGTTAAAAACCTTTTGTAATTAAAACAAATTATTTTTATTACATTAAGAAATTTTAATTATGTTTTATCACAATAAAGATTACATTAAAGAAAGATCTTCAGTCCATAGTAACTGGAGTGTCATTAGGAACCATTAAATAGATGATGCTTACAGTAATCAAAGGCTACTGTTTACAATGTGTTGAAAAGATATTAAAAGACTATCATTGTCCGGGTTGCAGCGGTAGCTAGCAACCTAGTAAGAGACGATCACGTCCAATGTTAAGAAATATAAAAACCCATAGTTCCTAACAAAGGAGTCAGATCAAAACAAAAAGTACACCAATAGAACCGCCTTGTCCGAAACCCCTGTATAGGGAACTTTCAGTCCCTTGGCTTGAACAGCAAGGGAAATATATTGGCTTGAAAATCAAGAAAAGTGGCAGCTACTACAACATTCTGCCTAAACGGGATATTTTTTTCTTTTTTCTTCTTTTCCACAGATAGCTTGGCACTGGAACATCGTAGAGGGTTGTTCAATAGCTCATTTTAAAGGAAATTAATTGGGTTAAAAATCTATAGTAACTAAAATTAATTATTTTAAAACAGGATAAATTTTTCCACCAAAAACTGCATTTTGATGTCTTTTCACACTGCAGTCTTTCAACCATAATCGTATACCAGCGGTAAGATTTGAACCCATGCCTTGTCTTGTCTGAAACCTTACTAGATAAATAATGAATGTCGTCATAGTTTTATATTAGAGCTATGACGTGAATAGAAAAACACGATATCCGGGTTGCAGCGGTAGCTAGCAACCTAGTAAGAGACGATCACGTCCAATGTTAAGAAATATAAAAACCCGTAGTTCCTAACAGAGGAGTCAGATCAAAACAAAAAGTACACCATTAGAACCGCCTTGTCCAAATCCTCCATAAAGGAAACTTACCGCCCTTTGGCTTGGATAACAAAGAAAATATATTGGCTTGAAAATCAAGAAAATAGACTTTTACCACGTTATTCTCCCCAAACGGGATATTTTTTTCTTTTTTTTTTTCTTTGTTTCCAGAGATAGCTTGGCACTGGAACATCGTAGAGGGTTGTTCAATAGCTCATTTTAAAGGAAATTAATTGGGTTAAAAACCTTTTGTAACTAAAATAAATTATTTCTAAAAGAGAATAAATTTTTCCACCAAAACTGCATTTTCCATGTCTTTTCACACTGCAGTCTTTCAAACATAATCGTATACCAGCGGTAAGATTTGAACCCACGCCTCCGAAGAGACTGGTGGTTAACACCAGTGCCTTGGACCACTCGGCCAGGTTGCCTCTCATAAATAATATATATGTGAATCCGGGTTGCAGCAGTAGCTAGCAATCTAGTAAGAGACGATCAGTCCAATGCTAAGAAATTATAAATAGGGACCATGTAAGTTTCATCGGATATAGCTGAAACCTAGTAAAGAAGTAAACCAAGGCACATAGTACTTAAAAGTTAAGATAATGCAAGCATATTTCGAAAAATTGCTTGTCTGGGATATGGTGCCATACTGAGGATCTTCTCTTACTATTCCAACTAAGAAAGAGCCAAAAAGCCATAGGCTTTTTCCTGTTTGTAATCCGGGTCGCAGCTTTATCGTTTTATCTTAAACCTAGTAAAGAACAAACCATGACACATAGTAACTAAATTTGGGTTCCATCCGTGTTGCAGTGGTAGCTACCAACCTAATAAGAGACGATCACGGCCCATAATAAAAAATAAAATAGCCCATAACTCCTAAAACTAGTCAGATCAAAAAACGAAGTGCACTATTAGAACTGCCTTGTCCAATAACCCTATATAGCATTGAAAAACAATAAAAGCTGCTTGAAATACGATATTATGTATCGATGGCATCTTTTTTTCCGTTTTTTATTCTCCGCAGCTAGCGGGGCACTGGAAAATCATAGAGAGCTGTTTCATGGCTCATTTTAAAATGAATTGATGCATTTAAAAACCTTTTGTAATTAAAAAAAAATTATTTTAAAATAGAATCAATTTTTTACTAAAAACTGTATGTTCATGTACAAGATTGTACATAAAGAATCGATATAGCTCATTATAAATGGGGACTATGTAAGTTTCATCTGATATATTTGGGTTGCAGCGGTAGCTAGTAAGAGACGATCACTTCCGATACTAAGACAGCTCCTTGGCTTGATACATAACAAGGACGTCAACCAAATTTTGTTGCACACTGAGCTCTCTCAAAGGGAGAGATGAAAATAATATTTATCTAGAATTGTTTTTATCTATTCTGTTCATTACAAACACATATTTTTTTTATATCCGTTAAATATCTGATTACTATAGTGCCTATCCCAAGAACCATATGGTGTATTGAGGAAATAAAAGTATAATACTAATAATAGTAAAGCGTAGGCCCTGGACTCTTTAATGTAGCGAGAATTTTTTGCTGAGAACAGATGGACTAATTAGACAATCGGAAAAAGCTGCTCGTATATATGTGCAGGGCAAAAAAAATGTTTATTCACATTTCCTGACTGGCTGCTGTAAGGCAGCAAGCCAAAATTAATCATTTCATTGAAAATTTAATCGCCTCATACTGAAGGGTATTCTGTCTATATGTTTAGCCTACTCCTCTTGTTTAACAGTTCCTTGATTATAGCATTAAATCCTGTAATTCAAGGTATGACTGCTTTAATGTTTGACTGATTTTCACAATCGAAAACCTTTCTTCAGAACACGTATAAGACAGCCCTATTCGCAATCAAAACACGGAAAATGAAGAAACACGGGTTTAAGAAAAGCAGAAACGACAAAAACGTTAAGAAACAGAAATCGACTAGAAACAGAAACGGAACTGAAAAAAACGGCTGCCTGTTTTCCGTCGTTTTTTCTATTTTCTCAAAAAAAAAAACGAACATAAAACGGTAAAAAAAAGGAAACAGAAACGGAGCCGGCTTTTAGTTTAAGCATATGAACTGGTATTATACATCGAAATGATGTTCTTTTTGTTATGAAACTAACATGACAACAATAAATAACCATATCGCTGCATAGGCGATCTTCTTTTCGTCTGATTACCAAATTAAGGCGATCAAAGTACTAGCCATACTAAAACAGTCCCGACATTATTTCCGTGCTTTAAAACAGTCCCGAGTGTATTTGCTGTGACTTCTGTACTGTTTATTTATAAGAAATTCTCAAAGTTATTACTCGTGACCATAATAAAGTTGTTAGCAAGATGGCACCTTTAAATGAGTACCTGCTCCATTCTGTTTACAGCCTGGCTTTTTAATCTCTAAATAATGTGGTGACAAACTCAATATTTGACTTCCACAAACTCAATATCTTCCGTTGGTCGTATCTTCTATGATGCCTCAAAATGTCAAAGGCCATGATTGATTTCTGATATTAATGTATTATTTCTAGGAAATACCCTTGTTAATGTAAAAGTCAATTGGGTATTTTGACAACAAAAGGTAAATAAAAAAAATGCAAACTAAAATCGTTGAACGAATCAGGTGAACGTGGAAATAATTTATGATTTTTCAAAAAAATTTCACCATCTCTTTCGGAATCTGCTATGCACTCATCAAAACGTACATAGTAGGGGCTATATTTTTTCATCAGTTTTTTATCGTATTTCTGTTTTCAGGTTTCAAATCGAGCTGAGGAAGGGATTGTCGAACAAGCTGTCGCAGATATGCTTTACCTTGTTGAGAACGAGGGCAAACTAAGGCTTGATGTTTTTTAGGCTATTGTTTCTCTTTTTTATATTTTTTGTAAAAATACATTTTATCTGTCAAATTGATTCCTTTTCTTAAGGACGTGAAGATCGGGAATGTTTCTTTTTCTTGATTTACAGTCCATAAAATCGTTCTTACGTCAAGCATAGAAAAAGACAACCAATAGAAAGAAGAGATCAAAACCAAATGATAAAGGCACAATTATATTTTCTAAAGGTAAAAGAGAATGTAGGGTTATTTTATATTATACTATTATCTTAAAATTTTTATTCGTTTGAATCTGCCAACAATTTTTTTTCTATTCAATTCAGTAGAATTTGGCTGAATTCTGGTTTGGCTCAAATTCCACCCGAGTTTCATTTGAACTCAATGAAAGGAAGGGCAACAGAAATCTATGATACTTATATCAAGCATGATGAAAATTTAGATTATGATATATAAATATTTAGATAAACATTAGATTATGATACGATTAAGATTTAGAGCTTTTTAAAATTAAAAACATAAATGCTGTAAAGTATACGCACTTGTAGTCTAGATAAGAGGTTGCAGTTGTAGCATTAGCTTCAACCTAGTGCAGCCTATATTTCGGATGAATAATAATTTCGGAGACCACACTGCCTTTCCATGACGATAAATAAAAGTTCTAATAGGGATAAAATCCTTTTAATAGACAGTGATGTTATCATCTGGTATTTTTGTGAATCACTGTCTATTAAAAGGATTTTATCCCTGTTTGAACTTTTATTTATCGGATGAATAATGCAGTCAAGAGTACGAAGATACCGTAAAAGTACGTTCATTCTACGGTATTTTGTCTTATCAATGTCATCATTTAAGGTTAGAAATCCGAAAAGGTGGTTTCCCGTGGTCCAAAGGTGCTGTCATCAGCTTTTGCAAGCCATTTGTGTTGATGATTTCAGTGTAAATTTGTTATATCATTTGAAGCATTTGAGACTGTGTGTAAGAATGGTATCACATGTTCCTCATGCAAGTTACCCATACTCTTTGGGCTCAAACATTGAGACACTAACTTGATTAAAACTTGAACTTGTCAATCATTTTATGAGCATGTTTTTTTGGTCTCCAGATCTTTAGTTAGGATTGATGTATGCAGTAGGAAGCTTGGACGTATATAATTCTGTAAAACTTATGTTCCCGGGCCTAATAAAAAAATCAATTGGGGTAGTTATTGTCTGCCTTTTGTAAGGTATTGCTGTGTTTTTTATAGATAAGGAAATTTTTGTTGATTTTCCCAGCACTGGCAGTTGATGTATTTATTGGGGATAAACAAGTGATATAAATATTTTAAAAGGTCATTGATGAAGTGCAGAGATCATCTTACAAGTTAAACAGTAGAAGAAAATTTGGGGAAGTTCGTCCCATGATAATCTTTTGGGACAATCAACGCTGCTAGAAATGGATTTGGTTTAATCCATAGTTAAAACGAAACAACTTGCAATGGTGTGGTATTATGGGCATCAAACAAGGTGGAATCAGGATCCAAAAAAGCAGCAGTATTACATTACCAAAGTGAAAATGAGGGCTGAAGTCACTGACAACTCATAGTTACCTCAACAGATGTCTAGGCGAAGCTCTTCTTTATCCTTTGTGATACCGACACAGTCTACCGTGGGTTTATAAATAAGAGGACATACTAAGTATTACCTTGAGCTTTTACGTTATTTGCAAGAAGCCGTCTGGGAAAAAGGAGCGTACACATAAAGTCCAGGATCTTGCACTATCATCTCGCACTTTGTCAAACTTCGCTCAAAATTTGTTAGTGTCATCAAAACACTACATTGCGTTCCATTGTCACCATAAGCGTCATGGTACCATAAGCGTCTTTTCCTTATTTCTTTCAAAAGATAAAGAAGTATTGGAAGAGGTTTTTTTAGGCATCTAAAGAAGACAAAGGCGGAATTGCTTATTGATATGAAAATGACAAAGTAAATATCCTTCTATCAAGGCCTTGTGGATTAGAAAGGATGTAGGCCTAAGCACAAGCATATTACAGTTAATGGAGAGTACTTTGAAGGTGGCCGTACCTAACTTACAAAAAAGAAACAATTAATTATTTATCAAGCTTTGTTAAAAGAAAAGAAGATTCAATCCGACAGAGAAGAACAAAAAAAAAAAAAAAAAAACTATTAAAAATCTTGGAACCAGCATGCTGCTAGTTGCCAATTTGTTTTCATCATCTGTATAATATCCTATTATTGATATTATTATATTCTACTAGCTTTACTATTGAAATGAAAGAAGCAAATGACTAAAAATCGACTAATTCAGCCAAAATACTGAAAAAACCAGTTCAGCATTACGCCATCTTGACGCCAGATATCTGACTAAAAAAACATTAACTATGTATATACTAGAATATGATTTAGCTTTCTTGCGTAACTTTCTACAAAAAATAAATAAATAAAATGAATAGGAAATCGTTTACAAATGAATTACTCGTGCAATGAATAATCTTTGAATGTATTTTGATTTCCAATGTGTAGAAAGAGAGTTTGGTCACGTTGCACACTTTTTTTTAAGAGAGAAACAACTCACATAATATTTTATCATATCAAAAAAATATGCGAATTAATGTAAAATCTATTGGATTGTATCAAAACGAAACACGAACAAAATATTTAGCCACATCCAGAATAAAGCTGTATTTCAAAACTCAACATAATAGAGGATTGGCGCTATAAGACGTGGAAATTCCTGCACTTCTTAACAGAATGACAAAACAATAAATACATTTTCTTTTGACCAGGTATCATCACAGGATGTCCGGAATTCAATTTTACACCAAACTTTAAATAAAGTCATCCTTATTATTTCATACCACCACGTACAATCACTGTTTTTTCGAACAGACCCAATTTGTCACCAGTTTCATCAATATTCTCCATTAATTTAGTGCAGTGTTTATAACATACATTCATAATTGTACATTTAATTGTCTACAATATTTCCATGATAATAAATGATTAGTTAATAGGGTAAAAGGAAAGAAGTTCAACACCACTAAGTATCTTCAGACGGTTTTTCACTGCCACAAAAAGAAAAAAAAACACGTCTTTTTTCCACAGAGCTCCATTATAGTAGCTACTCACTAACTGTTTAATAGTAAATAATTCAAATAAAGTCGTGAATCCTACAGGAATAAGACATTCCAGGATGCGATTTAAATAACATTCACTGATTCCTGCCACCTCGGCGAGCCTGTTGTGGATTACGAGCATAGTCTCGTTCACGTCTTTCCCCACGCTCGCGTGAATAACCGTCTCGTCCATCTTGGTCTTCTTGACGCTGATAGTCGCGGGAACGCTGCCCATCACGGTCTCTATTTCCTCGATCCTGAAAATGAACACAAATTATTTTCAAGAAATTACAAATCTTACAATTTCACTACCCTGTTTCAGATGATTTACCTAAACATAGTCTGTGGCCAGAACACGCTGGATTTCTTGGAAAGTCAAATTATTTCACGCCAAAATGCTTCCAAACGTATTGCTATGAGAGAATGGTTAACAAAGCGCAATACAATTACTAGATTTAAACTTGAACAACCAGATCTTTTCGTGCGTCATTCATCATTTCTTTGCCATTAAACATTGAAAATCTCTTGTAATGATAAGTATAGGCCTTGTTACCCAGCAACAATTAAATGCATAGAATCGTTAATATGTTAATGGTTTCCCTATAAATCGTTTTCTGGTGCTCAGAAACATGTCAAAAAAATTAAACAAAAGCCTACAATTCTTCTATAGCCTTAAAAAACATACTTTTGTTTAGATTCAACTACCAAACTCTACTAGAAATAAATTTGAACATTGCTTCCTGTTAAAAAATACTAAGTTGCAACTATCACTGCAACCATGATAACTAGAATTTTATGCATTAAATTTCTGCGTCCGACAAATATAAAAAGATTACAGGTGCTTAGTCTCAAAAGAAAACTAACCAATCACATTCTGTTCGGGAGATAGTTTCTTTGTAATTTGGGAAATTATCAAAATGGTGCCCCCCTCCCCCGTCAAAATATCATGGCATTGAGATCTGTGAATAACAAGTAAGAAAAAAAAGACTTAACCACGGTTCGACCAAGTGGACCTTTTTTTTCCTTTATGTCACAATTCTGCTTCACTGGAGGATCCTTTTTTTGATACACTGGGATAAAAGAAGTCGAAGCCAAGTGTAAAGAGTAATACTACCTGAAATATCATAAATCATAGTGACAAATGTTTATTTTCTCTTCAAAATGCATTACTTTTACCAATTTTTTGTTGCATTTAAATTCAGGGTCTATCTTACAGTTGACCATGATTCTTTTAACTGATTTATAAGCCACTTCCCTTAGTTTGATTGATTCCAAGCTGTGTAGTCAACATCAAGCTGGCAAAATACATTTTTAGAAGCGTGTATTCCAGTAAAAAGGACAGAGGAGGACCTAGATATCAATGAATCCCCTTATACGGAGTGCTGAATCAAATACAAACAAATTTTACATTTTCAACCTCGCAAAAGGCATATTGGACTACAATTCCTTGAAAAGTAAGTACGAGTTTTTCCCAAAAACCGCAAATCCTTGCATGGGCAAAATTCACTGTTTCAAAGATCGCTCGGGGTAAACATGCAGAAGAAGAAGTAAACTGCATGCTTAAGCTAATATTTCTGTGAATGTAGATGAGACGTGACTGGAATTTCTTTGCCTCGTGTCGTGGAATGAACGGCTGTGATGGGATTGGTGGCAACATTAAATAGACAAACAGTTCGTGCCAGCTTCTGAAGGCTATTCTCTAATACAGTCCTTTATGAGTGGGCTGATAAGTTTTTTATTAATATCAAGGTATTTCGGGGTGAATTCCATAGTTGATATTAAGAAAAATTTTATGGTTGCCTCAAGGGCCGTTTCGAGAACGTCATTACTATTCCGTGAACTCAGTCGTTTCACAGTTTCAGGCCTACAGGTCCGAAGTTATTGTGCATATTTTACCACATTTGCGTACTAGCTTGCTAAGACAGTAATTTACTATACTGCACTTAAATTTGGACAAATGTTTATTGAACAACATGGCCATAGGTGTGTATGGCTCTGTCTGATTGGTGTGATTAAAACATCGAAGAAGATGGCGGTTGAATTCAAGGAAAGTTTGGATACTTTTAGTGGGCCATCTTTGATTCTCTGTAGAACTTTATTCACGATATCTGCATGGTATCGCCTTCAATTTTGATAAAAATTAAATAAAAAAACAAGTTTTTTTTAACTGAAAAAAAGGTGTAACATTAAAACTTAAAACGAACAGAAATTATTCCGTATATGAAAGGGGCTGTCCCCTCCTCAATGCCTTGCTCTTTACGCTAAAGTTTTTTATTATTTAAAAAAATAGAGCTGTGAGAAAGAGTCAAACTTTAGCGTAAAGAGCAAGGCGTTATGAAGAGGACAACCCCTTTCATATACAGAATAATTTCTGTTCGTTTTAAGTTTTAATGTTACTCCTTACTTTCAGTTAAAAAAACTGGTTTTTTTTATTTAATTTTTGGACGTTTTTGAATTAATGCAGGTTTTGATTTTGGCTCACCGTACATGAATAATTAAAACAAAGTTTGCATACTAATTTTATTTTATTTGGTTAAATGGCTTTCTCGAAAGTTGTTTAATTTTATTTACGAACGATTTTATTAGTAATAAATATATGTAACTTACGAATTAACTTACGTAACGAACTTCTATATTCATATATTTTTAATACGTATATTAGGGGGTTCGCCCCCTAGTCAATACCTCGCTCTTTACGCTAAAGTTCGACTTTTGTTCCGATTCTTTAAAAATGACCCCTTAGTCACAAAGGCCGTTAATTAGAATAAATAGCTGTTATGAAAGTACTAAAAAATTTTTGGCTGAAAGAGCGAGGTATTGACTAGGGGACAGACCCCCTCGCATACGTAATAATTTCTGTTCGTTTTAAGTTTTATTGTTGCACCTTACTTTCAGTTTTTTTTTTATTATTTAATTTCTGATAGTTTTTTTTTTAATAATGCTGGGAAATCCAGCGCCCCCTTCATGGAAATTCTCTTCCCCCATGAAAAGATCCTCCCACATAAATCCTCCCCCTGAAAACGTCTGTATACTTCCCAATAACCAATACTGTATGTAAACATTGGGTAAAGTTCATAAATTTCAGCCCTCCCCACGGCGACTTTGGGGGATTAAGTCATCCTAAAATACATATTTATTATATTTTCGACCATGCTGAACAAAATGGCTATCTCAAAATTTTGATCGGATGACTTTGGGGAAAAAATGAGCGTGGGAGGGGGCCTAGTTGCCTTCCATTTTTTTGGTCACTTATAAAGGGCACTAGAGTTTTTCTTCTACCAAAAAATAAAAAATTCCACATTTTTGCAGATAAGAGCTTGAAACCTCTACACTTTGGTTCTCTGATACGCTGAATCTGATGGTGTGATTTTCATTAAGGTTCTATAACTTTTATAACTGTAACTTTTAAGGTTCACGTGACTTTTGATGGCTAAGACTAACCTTGCTGGAACTTATATATTTGAAATCATCATTAAAATCCGATTCTTTTGATGTATCTATTGGTATCACAATTCCGTTTTTTGAGTTTTGGTTACTATTGAGCCGGGTCGCTCCTTACTTACAGTTCGTTACCACGAATTGTTTGAAAACACTTCCAAAGCCCGAATCTTGAAGTCACCATGAGAGAAATATTTAATTTTTTAAGAGGTGCTCATTTGCATTATGACTAACAAAATTTCTGAAAACTTTGCAGATGACTTGCTGTTTACATTAAGACTACAAGCTATAGAAAGAAAGATACTAGAATTAATGGATCCCATTTGAAACAACATAAGAAGATACATCGTTACTTTAGATTTTAAGCAGCTTCCCACTTTCGGAAGTACTGTATTTGATACTTAATCCCTTTCATATTCAATTGCAGCACTTTTCTCTCAAAGCATATTCTCATTAGTTCTGAGGCCAATGCAAAATTTGGAATTAGTCAGACTATGGGAAATTACACAATCTCAGAAACAAGGGAAAACAATCTTCAAAATGAAATGCAGCAGAGATAGAGCGGTACTACAGAGAGACAGAGAGATTACATGTAAAAAAAAAAAAAAAAATCACGCGACTTAAGAACCTTTCGTTCTTTTTACTGGCTTAAAATTTCATACAAGAGAACCTAACGGGTCTTAAAAAGACAGGATTATTTTACGTCTCTTTCTGACATGCGCTTAAGCAATAATGTGCTTACGAAAATGCGTCACAGACGTAAACCAATGGCATTAAAACACACATTTTACCCGAGGGTAATCTCTTTTTCTCTTCGATGGTGTTTAAAAAAATTAAAATGTACGACTGGGATTTGTTATGTTCCACGTAATCCATATTCTACAATTTAGTAGCTTAATTCTTAGATCATGATATCCACAGATTTTTTGAGGGTGCGAAAATGCCGAATTCGATTGCCTGTCATTAAAGTACACTACCTAAAGGTGGTAATTGACGTTAAGCCCTTTTGTATCCATTTCATTGCAACGCTTCCCCACTATAAACACATTTTCACCAGATTTGAAGTTGTCCAATGCCCAGATTTGAAGTCGCTTTTCTTTTCGGTTCTTGGGACTACCAAGAACCGAAATTTAAGAACTTGGATAAGGTGAATAGATTAAAATCGATTCTTTATCCTAGTTCGTAACGTTTGTCGCTATCCCAGCTTGTCAGTTCGTATAGGTTTAGATAATCTACTTTTTTGATTAATGGCTCATATTCTTGGTTGACAAGCTTTATCTTTTAGGACTGCCCGCAGTGTCAAAAGAAAATCCTAACTTTTTTTTCGAAAACCGATATCTTTAGATATTTTCAAACTTTGGTAGCATAAAACAACAAAAACATACTCAAAAAACTTTAGACTTTGAAGTCGGTTAAGAAAACCAGAGCAGGCAACCAAATGCACGTCCCAAGATACGTTCAATTTTTTACAGATACGTTTACTATAGGCTACTGCAATGTCAGTGGTTTCCGATTCAAGTTGGATCACCTTCAGCACATGACAAATGCTCTGATGAAACAACACATGATGAAACCGTGAAAAAATGCTCTCGTTGTCACTGTTCCCAAGGCGGTGCTAGGCGTATTCCCCCTAAAAACTCCCCCAGCGGAAAATGCTCCCCATATCCCACCCGAATAATTTTTGATGTTCATTGGAAGGGAAGTTGAAAGTTCTACTCACCTGTTTAAGTCAGAGGCAATGATATAGTGTTACCTTGGTGTAAGTTTTTATGTGTGTCTGTAAGTTTTTGTGTGTGTAAGTTTTTGTGTGTGTGTAAGTTTTTGTGTGTGTGTAAGTTTTTATGTGTGTGTAAGTTTTTTTGTGAGTGTAAGTTTTTTTTGTGTGTGTGTGTGTGTAAGTTTTTGTGTGTGTGTAAGTTTTTGTGTGTGTGTAAGTTTTTGTGTGTGTGTAAGTTTTTTTGTGAGTGTAAGTTTTTTGTGTGTGTGTGTGTGTAAGTTTTTTTGTGTGTGTGTAAGTTTTTGTGTGTGTGTAAGTTTTTGTGTGTGTGTAAGTTTTTGTATGTGTATAAGTTTTTGTGTGTGTGTGGGTGTAAGTTTTTGTGTGTGTGTAAGTTTTTATGTGTGTGTAAGTTTTTTGTGTGTGTGTAAGTTTTTGTGTGTGTAAGTTTTTGTGTGTGTGTAAGTTTTTGTGTGTGGGTGTAAGTTTTTGTGTGTGTGTAAGTTTTTGTGTGTGTGTAAGTTTTTGTGTGTGTGTAAGTTTTTTTGTGAGTGTAAGTTTTTTGTGTGTGTGTGTGTGTAAGTTTTTTTGTGTGTGTGTATGTTTTTGTGCGTGTGTAAGTTTTTGTGTGTGTGTAAGTTTTTGTGTGTGTATAAGTTTTGTGTGTGTGTGTGTGTGTGTGTGTGTAAGTTTTGTGTGTGTGTGTGTGTGTGTGTGTAAGTTTGTATGTGCGTGTAAGTTTTTGTGTGTGCATACGTTTTTGTGTGTGTGTAAGTTTTTGTGTGTGTGTGTAAGTTTTTATGTGTGTGTGTGTTTAAGTTTTTTGTGCGTGTGTGTAAGTTCTTATGTGTGTGTAAGTTTTTGTGTGTGTAAGTTTTTGTGTGTGTGCAAGTTTTTGTGTGTGTGTAAGTTTTTGTGTGTGTGTAAGTTTTTGTGTGTTTAAGTTTTTGTGTGTGTGTAAGTTTTTGTGTGTGGGTGTAAGTTTTTGTGTGAGTGTAATTTTTTTTTTGTGTGTGCAAGTTTTTGTGTGTGTGTGTAAGTTTTTGTGTGTGTGTAAGTTATTGTGTGTGTGCAAGTTTTTGTGTGTGTGTAAGTTTTTGTGTGTGTGTAGGTTTTTGTGTGTGTGTAAGTTTTTGTGTGTGTGTAAGTTTTTGTTTGTGGGTGTAAGTTTTTGTGTGTGTGTGTAAGTTTTTGTGTGTGTGTGTGTAAGTTTTTGTGTGTGTGTGTGTAAGTTTTTGTGTGTGTGTAAGTTTTTGTGTGTGTGTAAGTTTTTGTGTGTGTGTAAGTTTTTGTGTGTGGGTGTAAGTTTTTGTGTGTGGGTGTAAGTTTTTGTGTGGGTGTAAGTTTTTGTGTGTGTGTAAGTTTTTTTGTGTGGGTGTAAGTTTTGTGTGTGTGTGTGTGTAAGTTTTTGTGTGTGTGTAACTTTTTGTGTGTGTGTAAGTTTTTGTGTGTGGGTGTAAGTTTTTGTATGTGTGTAATTTTTTTTTTGTGTGTGTAAGTTTAAGTTTTTGTGTGTGTGTATGTTTTTGTGTGTGTGTAAGTTTTTGTGTGTGTGTAAGTTTTTGTGTGTGTGTAAGTTTTTGTGTGTGTGTAAGTTTTTGTGTGTGTGTGTGTGTAAGTTTTTGTGTGTGGATGTAAGTTTTTGTGTGTGTGTGTGTGTGTGTAAGTTTTTGTGTGTGTGTGGAAGTTTTTGTGTGTGTGTAAGTTTTTGTGTGTGTGTAAGTTTTTGTGTGTGGGTGTAAGTTTTTGTGTGTGTGTAATTTTTTGTGTGTGGGTGTAAGTTTTTGTGTGTGTGTAATTTTTTTGTGTGTGTGTAAGTTTTTGTGTGTGTGTAAGTTTTTGTGCGTGTGTAAGTTTTTGTGTGTGTGTAATTTTTTGTGTAAGTTTTTGTGTGTGTGTAAGTTTTTGTGTGTCTGTAAGTTGTTGTGTGTCTGTAAGTTGTTGTTGTGTGTGTGTGTAAGTATGTGTGTGTGTGTGTGTGTGTAAGTTTTTGTGTGTGTGTGTAAGTTTTTGTATGTGTGTGTAAGTTTTTTTTTGTGTGTGTAAGTTTTTGTGTGTGTGTAAGTTTTTATGTGTGTGTAAGTTTTTGTGTGTGTGTAAGTTTTTGTGTGTGGGTGTAAGTTTTTGTGTGTGTGTAAGTTTTTGTGTGTGTGTAAGTTTTGTGTGTGTGTAAGTTTTTTTGTGAGTGTAAGTTTTTTTTTGTGTGTGTGTGTAAGTTTGTTTGTGTGTGTGTAAGTTTTTGTGCGTGTGTAAGTTTTTGTGTGTGTGTAAGTTTTTGTGTGTGTATAAGTTTTGTGTGTGTGTGTGTGTGAAAGTTTTTGTGTGTGTGTGTGTGTGTAACTTTTTGTGTGTGTGTAAGTTTTTATGTGCGTGTAAGTTTTTGTGTGTGCATACGTTTTTGTGTGTGTGTGTAAGTTTTTATGAGTGTGTGTGTTTAAGTTTTTTGTGCGTGTGTGTAAGTTCTTATGTGTGTGTAAGTTTTTGTGTGTGTGTAAGTTTTGTGTGTGTGCAAGTTTTTGTGTGTGTGTAAGTTTTTGTGTGTGCGTAAGTTTTTGTGTGTGTGTAAGTTTTTGTGTGTGGGTGTAAGTTTTGTGTGAGTGTAATTTTTTTTTGTGTGTGTAAGTTTTTGTGTGTGTGTGTAAGTTTTTGTGTGTGTGTAAGTTATTGTGTGTGTGCAAGTTTTTGTGTGTGTGTAAGTTTTGTGTGTGTGTAGGTTTTTGTGTGTGTGTAAGTTTTTGTGTGTGTGTAAGTTTTTGTTTGTGGGTGTAAGTTTTTGTGTGTGTGTGTAAGTTTTTGTGTGTGTGTGTGTAAGTTTTTGTGTGTGTGTAAGTTTTTGTGTGTGTGTAAGTTTTTGTGTGTGTGTAAGTTTTTGTGTGTGTGTGTAAGTTTTTGTGTGTGGGTGTAAGTTTTTGTGTGGGTGTAAGTTTTTGTGTGTGTGTAAGTTTTTTTGTGTGGGTGTAAGTTTTGTGTGTGTGTGTGTGTAAGTTTTTGTGTGTGTGTAACTTTTTGTGTGTGTGTAAGTTTTTGTGTGTGGGTGTAAGTTTTTGTATGTGTGTAATTTTTTTTTGTGTGTGTAAGTTTAAGTTTTTGTGTGTGTGTATGTTTTTGTGTGTGTGTAAGTTATTGTGTGTGTGTAAGTTTTTTGTGTGTGTGTAAGTTTTTGTACGTGTGTAATTTTTTTCTGTGTGTGTAAGTTTAAGTTTTTGTGTGTGTGTAAGTTTTTGTGTGTGTCTGTGTAAGTTTTTGTGTGTGTGTGTGTGTAAGTTTTTGTGTGTGGATGTAAGTTTTTGTGTGTGTGTGTGTGTAAGTTTTTGTGTGTGTAAGTTTTTTGTGTGTGTAAGTTTTGTTTGTGTGTAAGTTTTTGTGTGTGTGTAAGTTTTTGTGTGTGTGTAAGTTTTTGTGTGTGTGTGTAATTTTTTTTGTGTGTAAGTTTTTGTGTGTGTGTAAGTTTGTGTGTCTGTAAGTTGTGTGTGTCTGTAAGTTGTTGTTGTGTGTGTGTGTGTGTGTGTGTGTAAGTATGTGTGTGTGTGTGTGTGTGTGTGTGTGTGTGTGTGTGTGTAAGTTTTTGTGTGCGTGTAAGTTTTGTGTGTGTGTGTAAGTTTTTGTATGTGTGTGTAAGTTTTTTTTTGTGTGTGGAAGTTTTTGTGTGTGTGTAAGTTTTTGTGTGTGTGTAAGTTTTTGTGTGTGGGTGTAAGTTTTTGTGTGTGGGTGTAAGTTTTTGTGTGGGTGTAAGTTTTTGTGTGAGTAAGTTTTTGTGTGTGGGTGTAAGTTTTTGTATGTGTGTAATTTTGTGTGTGTGTGTGTAAGTTTAAGTTTTGTGTGTGTGTAAGTTATTGTGTGTGTGTAAGTTTTTGTGTGTGTGTAAGTTTTTGTGTGTGGGTGTAAGTTTTTGTGTGTGTGTGTAAGTTTTTGTGTGTGTGTGTAAGTTTTTGTGTGTGTGTAAGTTTTTGTGTGTGGGTGTAAGTTTTTGTGTGTGTGTAATTTTTGTGTGTGGGTGTAAGTTTTTGTGTGTGTGTGGTGTAATTTTTTTTGTGTGTGTGTAAGTTTTTGTGTATGTAAGTTTTTGTGTCTGTGTAAGTTTTTTTGTGTGTGTAAGTTTTTGTGTGTGTGTAAGTTTTTGTGTGTGTGTAAGTTTTTGTGTGTGTGGTAAGTTTTTGTGTGTGTGTAAGTTTTTATGTGTGTGTAAGTTTTTGTGTGTGTGTAAGTTTTTGTGTGCGTGTAAGTTTTTGTGTGTGTGTAATTTTTGTGTGTGTGTAAGTTTTTTGTGTGTGTGTAAGTTTTTGTGTGTCTGTAAGTTGTTGTGTGTCTGTAAGTTGTTGTTGTGTGTGTGTGTGTGTGTGTGTGTGTGTGTGTAAGTATGTGTGTGTGTGTGTGTGTGTGTGTGTGTGTGTGTGTGTGTGTGTGTGTGTGTGTGTGTGTGTGTGTGTGTGTGTAAGTTTTTGTGTGCGTGTAAGTTTTTGTGTGTGTGTGCAAGTTTTTGTATGTGTGTGTAAGTTTTTTTTGTGTGTGGAAGTTGTTGTATGTGTGTAAGTTTTTATGTGTGTGTAAGTTTTTGTGTGTGTGTAAGTTTTTGTGTGTGTGTAAGTTTTTGTGTGTGTGTAAGTTTTTGTGTGTGTGTAAGTTTTTTTTTGTGTGTGTGTGTAAGTTTGTGTGTGTGTAAGTTTTTGTGTGTGTGTGTAAGTTTTTGTGTGTGTGTAAGTTTTTGTGTGTGTGTGTAAGTTTTTGTGTGTGTGTAAGTTTTTGTGTGTGTGTAAGTTTTTGTGTGTGTGTGTGTGTGTGTGTAAGTTTTTGTGTGTGCCCATTTTGAAGTTGGAAAATATTAATATTATTTGGAAAAATAGAAATGATCAATAACTAATTTCTTTTTCATTGAGAAAATTCAGAATAGAACTTGAACTTTTCTTCACTTCGTTGAGAAAATTAAAAATTGAACTAGAACTTTTTATCTTCCAAGAAAATATTCACAAGTATGCTATAGCTTTTTCTATCTACTACGGAAAAATTTAGAATAGAACTTTAAATTTCTTTATGTCTTTGGTGAACTTAAAACTGAAGTGGAAGATTTTTATTTTCTCCAGAGAAAATAAAAAGCTTCCACAGATTATTTTCCATGAAGATAAAAAGTTTCACTTTAATTCTAAATTTTCTTAAATTCAATTCCGACCTTTCTCAGAGATGAAAAAATTTAAAGTTCTGCTCCAAATATTTTACCGGAAGAAGAAAAGTTCAACTTCAATTCTGAATTTTCTCAATGAAAATGAAATAAGTTATTGATCAATTCTATTTTCCTAAAATAATATAAAATTTTACACATCAATTCAGATTTTTCTCAGAGATGAAAAAATTTAAAATACTGTTCCAAATTTTTCTTAGAAGATAGAAAAGTTCAAATTCTCTTCTGAATTTTACCAAAGAACATAATTCAATTCTAATTTCTCTAGAGAAAATAAAAAGCTTCCACTTCAGTTTTAAGTTCACCAAGACATAAAAAATTTAAAGTTCAGTTCTAAATTTTTCCGTAGAAGATAGGAAAAGTTATACTATGATTGTGATTATTTTCCATGAAGATAAAAAGTTTCACTTTAATTCTAAATTTTCTTAAATTCAGTTCCGACTTTTCACAGAGATGAAAAAATTTAAAGTTCTGTTCCAAATTTTTCATTGAAGATAGGAAAAGTTATACTTTGATCGTGAATATTTAAGTTCTCTTCTGAATTTTATCAAAGAACACAATTCAATTCTAATTTCTCCAGAGAAAATAAAAAGCTTCCACTTCAGTTTTAAGTTCACCAAGACATTTAAAGTTCAGTTCTAAATTTTTCCGTAGAAGATAAGAAAAGTTATACTATGATTGTGATTATTTTCTATGAAGATAAAAAGTTTCACTTTAATTTTAAATTTTCTTAAATTCAATTCCGACTTTTCTCAAAGAGATGAAAAAATTTAAAGTTCTGTTCCAAATATTTTCCCGGAAGAAGAAAAGTTCAACTTCGATTCTGAATTTTCTCAATGAAAATGAAATAAGTTATTGATCAATTCTATTTCCCCAAAATAATATAAAAAGTTTCCACTTCAGTTCAGATTTTTCTCAAAGAGATGAAAAAATTTTAAATGCTGTTCCAAATTTTTCATAGAAGATAGAAAAGTTCAAGTTCTCTTCTGAATTTTACCAAAGAACACAATTCAATTCTAATTTCTCCAGAGAAAATAAAAAGCTTCCACTTCAGTTTTATGTTCACCAAGACATAAAAAATTTAAAGTTCAGTTCTAAATTTTTCCTTAGAAGATAGGAAAAGTTACACTATGATTGTGATTATTTTCTATGAAGATAAAAAGTTTCACTTTAATTCTAAATTTTCTTAAATTCAGTTCCGACCTTTCTCAAAGAGATGAAAAAATTTAAAGTTCTGTTCCAAATATTTTCCCGGAAGAAGAAAAGTTCAACTTCGATTCTGAATTTTCTCAATGAAAATGAAATAAGTTATTGATCAATTCTATTTTCACAAAATAATATAAAAATTTTCCACTTCAGTTCCGATTTTTCTCAAAGAGATGAAAAATTTAAAATACTATTCCAAATTTTTCATAGACGATAGAAAAGTTCAAGTTCTCTTCTGAATTTTACCAATGAACACAATTCAATTCTAATTTCTCCAGAGAAAATAAAAAGCTTCCACTTCAGTTTTAAGTTCACCAAGACATAAAAATTTAAAGTTCAGTTCTAAATTTTTCCGTAGAAGATAGGAAAAGTTATACTATGATTGTGATTATTTTCCATGAAGATAAAGTTTCACTTTCATTCTAAATTTTCTTAAATTCAGTTCCGACATTTCACATAGAGATGAAAAAAATTAAAGTTCTCTTCCAAATTTTCATAGAAGATTGGAAAAGTTATACTTTGATCGTGAATATTCAAGTTCTCTTCTGAATTTTACCAAAGAACACAATTCAATTCTAATTTCTCCAGAGAAAATAAAAAGCTTCCACTTCAGTTTTAAGTTCACCAAGACATAAAAAATTTAAAGTCCAGTTCTAAATTTTTCCATAGAAGATAGGAAAAGTTATACTATGATTGTGATTATTTTCTATGAAGATAAAAAGTTTCACTTCAATTTTAAATTTTCTCAAAGAAGTGAAGAAAAGTTCAACTTCGATTCTGAATTTTCTCAATGAAAATGAAATAAGTTATTGATCAATTCTATTTTCCCAAAATAATATAGAAATTTTCCACTTCATGAAAAATTTGGAACAGTATTTTAAATTTTTTCATCTGTTTCAGAAAAATCTGAACTGAAGTGGAAAATTTTTATATTATTTTGGGAAAATGGAATTGATCAATAACTTATTTCATTTTCATTGAGAAAATTCAGAATCGAAGTTGAACTTTTCTTCACTTCTTTGAGAAAATTTAAAATTGAAGTGAAACTTTTTATCTTCATAGAAAATAATCACAATCATAGTATAACTTTTCCTATCTTCTATGGAAAAATTTAGAACTGGACTTTAATTTTTTTATGTCTTGGTGAACTTAAAACTGAAGTGGAAGCTTTTTATTTTCTCTGGAGATATTAGAATTGAATTGTGTTCTTTGGTAAAATTCAGAAGAGAACTTGAATATTCACGATCAAAGTATAACTTTTCCAATCTTCTATGAAAAATTTGGAAGAGAACTTTAAATTTTTTTCATCTCTATGTGAAAAGTCGGAACTGAATTTAAGAAAATTTAGAATTAAAGTGAAAATTTTTATCTTCATGGAAAATAATCACAATCATAGTATAACTTTTCCTATCTTCTACGGAAAAATTTAGAACTGAACTTTAAATTTTTTAGGTCTTGCTGAACTTAAAACTGAAGTGGAAACTTTTTATTTTCTCTGGAGAAATTAGAATTGAATTGTGTTCGTTGGTAAAATTCAGAAGAGAACTTGAACTTTTCTATCTTCTATGAAAAATTTGGAATAGTATTTTAAATTTTTCATCTCTTTGAGAAAAATCGGAACTGAAGTGGAAAGTTTTTATATTATTTTGTGAAAATAGAATTGATCAATAACTTATTTCATTTTCATTGAGAAAATTCAGAATCGAAGTTGAAGTTTTCTTCTTCCGGGAAAATATTTGGAACAGAACTTTAAATTTTTTCATCTCTTTGAGAAAGGTCGGAACTGAATTTAAGAAAATTTAGAATTAAAGTGAAACTTTTTATCTTCATAGAAAATAATCACAATCATAGTACAACTTTTCCTATCTTCTAAGGAAAAATTTAGAGCTGAACTTTAAATTTTTTATGTCTTGGTGAACTTAAAACTGAAGTGGAAGCTTTTTATTTTCTCTGGAGAAATTAGAATTGAATTGTGTTCTTTGGTAAAATTCAGAAGAGAACTTGAACTTTTCTATCTTCTATGAAAAATTTGGAACAGTATTTAAAATTTTTTCATCTCTTTGAGAAAAATCTGAACTGAAGTGGAAACTTTTTATATTATTTTGGGGAAATAGAATTGATCAATAACTTATTTCATTTTCATTGAGAAAATTCAGAATCGAAGTTGAACTTTTCTTCTTCCGGGAAAATATTTGGAACAGAACTTTAAATTTTTTCATCTTTTTGAGAAAAGTCGGAATTGAATTTAAGAAAATTTAAAATTAAAGTGAAACTTTTCATCTTCATAGAAAATAATCACAATCATAGTATAACTTTTCCTATCTTCTACGGAAAAATTTAGAACTGAACTTTAAATTTTTTATGTCTTGGTGAACTTAAAACTGAAGTGGAAGCTTTTATTTTCTCTGGAGAAATTAGAATTGAATTATGTTCTTTGGTAAAATTCAGAAGAGAACTTGAATATTCACGATCAAAGTACAACTTTTCCTATCTTCAATGAAAAATTTGGAACAGAACTTTAAATTTTTTCATCTCTATGTGAAAAGTCGGAACTGAATTTAAGAAAATTTAGAAATAAAGTGAAACTTTTTATCTTCATGGAAAATAATCACAATCATAGTATAACTTTTCCTATCTTCTACGGAAAAATTTAGAACTGAACTTTAAATTTTTTATGTCTTGGTGAACTTAAAACTGAAGTGGAAGCTTTTTATTTTCTCTGGAGAAATTAGAATTGAATTATGTTCTTTGGTAAAATTCAGAAGAGAACTTGAACTTTTCTATCTTCTAAGAAAAATTTGGAACAGTATTTTAAATTTTTTCATCTCTTTGAGAAAAATCTGAATTGAAGTGTAAAATTTTATATTATTTTAGGAAAATAGAATTGATCAATAACTTATTTCATTTTCATTGAGAAAATTCAGAATCGAAGTTGAACTTTTCTTCTTCCGGGAAAATATTTGGAACAGAACTTTAAATTTTTTCATCTCTTTGAGAAAGGTCGGAATTGAATTTAAGAAAATTTAGAATTAAAGTGAAACTTTTTATCTTCATGGAAAATAATCTGTGGAAGCTTTTTATTTTCTCTGGAGAAAATAAAAATCTTGCACTTCAGTTTTAAGGTCACCAAAGACATAAAGAAATTTAAAGTTCTATTCTAAATTTTTCTGTAGTAGATAGAAAAAGCTAAAACATACTTGTGAATATTTTCCCGGAAGATAAAAAGTTCCAGTTCAATTTTTAATTTTCTCAACGAAGTGAAGAAAAGTTCAGCTTCTATTCTGAATTTTCTCAATGAAAAAGAAATTAGTTATTGATCATTTCTATTTTTCCAAATAATATAAATATTTTCCAACTTCAAAATGGGCACACACAAAAACTTACACACACACAAAAACTTACACACACACACACACACACACACACAAATACACACACACACACACAAAAAAACTTACACACACCACACACACACAAACACTTACACACACACACACACACACAAACTTACACACACACACACACAAAAACTTACACACACACAAAAGCTTACACACACACGAAAACTTACACATACAAACAAACTTACACACACACACACACCCACAAAAACTTACACTCACAAAAAAACTTACACACACACAAAAACTTACACCCACACAAAAACTTACACACACACAAAAACTTACACACACACACACAAAAACTTACACACACACACACAAAACTTTACACACACACATAAAAACACACACACACAAAAACTTACACTCAAAAAAAAACTTACACACACACAAAAACTTACACCCACACAAAAACTTACACACACACAAAAACTTACACACACACACAAAAACTTACACACACACACAAAAACTTACACACACACACACAAAAACTTACACCCACACACAAAAACTTACACCCACACACAAAAACTTACACAAACACAAAAACTTACACACATACACACACAAAAAGGACATTAAGAAAAGAAATTGTTCTGAAATGCCCTTTGAAAAGTATTGCTTGGTGTTGGAGCATTCAAAAAGCTGTAAAGTAAAGTTGTATGTAAAAAGGATGGGTACTTCAATTTGTAAAATGGGTTTAGGATGGACATTAAGAAAATAACTTGTTCTGAAAAGATATAATAAAGCCTTAAAAAGTATTAAAAAATGGGGCTCAGGGGTCTTTGGGGTTCGGGGGGCCCTTTGGGAGCCCGGGGGACCTTTGGGGACCGGGGGCTTCCTTCGGGGTTGGGGTAGGGGGATCGGAGCCCTTTGGGGTTGGGGTAGGGGACCTCACAACACTGTTCAAATATAACTTGTGTATTATAACGACCACAGAGTTTCACCCTCAAATCCTCTTCTAAAACCTCTTCTAAAATCATCTTTTAAAATGTCTCTAACTGTTTCGCCGAAATAATTCCCTAAAATGTCTAAAACGGTTTCGCCCAAATAACCCCTAAACGTAATTTCTGCGTGTTCCTTTTGTTTTTGACATCCCTGCGCTGTCACATTTCAAATTACTAGGAAACCCTTTCCCGCGTTAATCTCTTCATCTCTAAGATCAAAACATTCGCCCGGAAACAATTCTCCTGGAAGAACTCCAAAGACATTAATAAACATTCGCCCGGAAACAATTCTCCTTGGAAATACATCAAAGACATTAATAAACTGCCCGGGAACAATTCTCAGAAATCCATTTCCCCTAGGGACTCTATGCCCATATATGGTGTCATCTCACGAGCTCATGAGGTTAGGCTAGGTTACGCAATCAATTTCTCGGAAACGTGTTCTCCCTAGGGACTCTATGCCCATATATGGTGTTCTGATCGGGACTGACAGCACAGGTGTTCTCCCTAGGGACTCTATGCCCATATATGGTGCTACCACCTGGTTCGTCCGGGACCTTTAGATAGCTTTCTACTCCCAGGTTTAGAGGCTGTCCACTTCGTCATCTAGTTTAAATCTTGGAGCACTGTGCGGTACAGTTTTACGATACTTGGCGCAATCTTACCACGCATGACACAGTTCTACTACTCATAGGACACTTCCGCCACGCACGGAAGTTCCACTCCGCCATTTTCGGCGATCAGTTTACGTCATATTGAGCTCGTTTTCATCAGGATGGGTACGATTCCACTCCACCATTTTTGTCCATCATTTTATGTCATATTGAGCTAGTTGTCACCAGGTTGCGTTCAATTTTTAGAAACTCTACTTCTGGACAAATTTTAACCAACCAAACAGTCAGATTTCAAAGCACTTTCACTTCAACATTGATTGGAATTACATATAGGAAAAAGAGCCCTTAGACTTGATAAAAAGATTTAACATGAAGAGTCAGAAACACCTGGTAAGCATTTTTGAAAAAGAAAATACTTATATTTGAGCATTAAACTAAAAAATGAGCAATCTTCACATAAAAAGGGGCAAAATAGAGGGTATCAACAGTTAAGTGTTACAAGCCAAAATCTTAATAGCATAATTCGGAATTTTTTTTCTTTTACCAATTTTTTAGGCGGTAGAATAACAACAAGAATTATTAATGAACCCACGCAGTCTACGTGAGAGGGTCACTAGAAGACGATCCCCCAAATTCCATATCCTATATCAAATATTACTAACTAAGTATTATGCATCACAATGAAAAACTAGTAGCTTTTGTCGGAATTTCTTTTATAAAATACCCCGATCAACCGTCTAAACAAGCTTTAAAGGCCGAAGTGAATGTTAAGTATTCTTTGAATCAGAAAAATGTTCCTCATAAACATGGACATAATCAAAACACTGTGTTATTCTTTGACATTCACGAGATGATCATCCCACTCATCTATAGGGGGCTACATGAGATAATTCTGAAAAACAGCCATCAAATGTTATGCACATGGAGTCAATAAGGAAGGAAGTACCTTATATTTTATTTGTTTTATGGAAATGCTCTGGTCAAACATTATAGCATTTAAAGTTTACGCTAAACTCGCATGGGGATACACTAATAGTAAGTTTTCAAGCCAAATGCAGCATTCATTAAATCAAATAAAATTATATCACAAAGTTAAGCGTAACCAAAACTCTGTCTCGTTCTTCCCGGAGTAAGGCAGCATGGAGGCTTTTCCGTCAATTGCAACTTGATTCTAACAGGCAGAAAAATCCATCTTAAACCCCAACTAGAAGGACCAACTCCCCCTTTATAACAAGGTCCACAACATCTCCTAAATTCTCTAATCTCCCTCGTCGGAAAATGACACTGACCATAGTCAGTCAACTAGTTAACATCAAATAATTCATATATGGTCCGTCCCAAAAAACCTAATTCGAAAAATAAACAACATGTATGCAGAAAATATATCACGAGCAGAAAATAGATTAGCTTTGAAGTTTTAGAAACTGCATGGAGGAGTTGTGGATTTACCTGTGGATCGTTCTGCCTGCTATCTGAAAATTTCAAAAATGGTTATGCCAGGGTATGGTCGGAAGAGGTGAGGGAGAAGTGCGTATGGGAGGGGGAGGAAAACTGAAAGCGGATGCTAAAGTAGGGGTATTCAGAGATGGGGGGGCTTTGGGGATTGAATTCTGGTGATTGAAAGCTTGTCAGAGATTCAAACTATTTTATGTCTGATATTCGCAAGGTTGTCACTGACACCGGCAAGCGCGATCATCAGGGAGCGATAATGGCGTGCTCGTTGGTGCACGCCCTCTTATTTTTCGAAAGTCAGGAGTGACATGAGCGAAAAAGCATTCTCTGTCAGTACAAGTTAAAACACTACACAAGTAGAAAGGCCTTATTGAGTCGTGCAGTACAAAATTCGGTTATCAAAAGAATGTATCTCGTGTCAGTACACCTAATATGGGCATAGAGTCCCTAGGGAGAAAGATTGCGTAATCGCTCAATGACCTCTTTTTCCAAGGTCGATTTATTTGCTGTTTCTATGTGTAATAACTCCGGGACGAAGGTTGCACATGCGCATTGAATTCTAACGGGAACAATGTTATTGATCTAGGACTCAAGGGGGAAGTGAATTTCCGAGAACTTGATTGCGTAATCGATTGGGAATGTTTTGAGTTTCCAGGAAACAGTTAGATCACGTGTTTCCTTCTCAGCCAATCAGCGAGTCGATTACATCCCCCTTCTCAGCCAATCAGAGGGCTGGTTACATATTAGCGTCGGAGGGAATATAAGGAAAGAGTTTTTTGCTAAAGTTTTATTAGTCTGTGAATAGAATTCAAAGGAGTGAGAAGAAGAAGAACAGTTTGTGCTGTCGACCTCAATTCACCTATCGTGAATCAATAATTCCCCTTAGAAACAACAAATTAATTCCCCTTTCTTGACAGATCAATCAACCAATGACATCATCTGTCAGACTTTAAAAATTTTCGCATAGAAACGATTGTCTTTGCCTCGGAAACAACTCTTTTGGTCGAACTCCAAAGGATATTAATAACCAAACGCCATGGAAACAATTCTCCAAGAAACATCTTAGCGATGAATTGTTTTAGCGCGGGAATCAGGTTTCTTATTAATTTGAAATGCATTAGCGCAGAGATACCAAAAACAAAAGGAACACGCTGAATTACGTTTAGGGATTATTTGGGCGAAACTGTTTTAGACAGGTTATGGAATTATTTCGGCGAAACAGTTAGAGACATTTTAAAAGATGATTTTTGAAGAATTTGCGGTTGAGGTTTTGAGTGTGGTCGTTATAATACACAAGTTTCATTTGAATAGTGTTGTGAGGTCCTCTACCCCAACCCCAAAGGGTTCCGATCCCTCTACCCCAATTCCGAAGGAAGCTCCCGGTCCTCAAAGGTCCACTGGGCTCCCAAAGGGCCCCCCGGCCCTCAAGGTTCCCCCAGACCCCCCCCCCAGGGCACAAAGGGCCCCTCCCCCCTTTGGCCCCCCAAAGGGGCCCCTTTCCCTCAATCTCCTCCCTCCTCCTCCCCTCCTCCTCCTCCTCCCCTTCCCTCCCCCATTTTTTAAACTTTTTTTGTGCATTGAGACACAGAACGACCCCCTCCCCCCGGCCCCCCCTCCAAAGGTCTGATTTTTCAAAGTTCATTTTGAATTTCCTTCGTTGAAATGCAAGAGTTGGAATGTTTCAGTAGTGTTTGGTTGTGGTTTACCTTGTCACAGTTACATTTTCTTGATTTTTCAAAGTTCATTTTGAATTTCTTTCGTTGAAATGCAAGAGTTGGAATATTTCAGTAGTGTTTGGTTGTGGTTTACCTTGTCACAGTTACATTTTCTTGATTTTTCAAAGTTCATTTTGAATTTCTTTCATTGAAATGCAAGAGTTGGAATATTTTAGTAGTGTTTGGTTTACCTTGTCACAGTTACATTTTCTTGATTTTTCAAAGTTCATTTTGAATTTCTTTCATTGAAATGCAAGAGTTGGAATATTTCAGTAGTGTTTGGTTGTGGTTTACCTTGTCACTGTTACATTTTCTTGATTTTTCAAAGTTCATTTTGAATTTCCTATGTTGAAAGGCAAGAGTTGGAATATTTCAGTAGTGTGTTGTTGTAGTTTACCTTGTCACAGTTACATTCTCTTGATTTTTCAAAGTTCATTTTGAATTTCTTTCGTTGAAATGCAAGAGTTGGAATATTTCAGTAGTGTTTGGTTTACCTTGTCACAGTTACATTTTCTTGATTTTTCAAAGTTCATTTTGAATTTCTTTCGTTGAAATGCAAGAGTTGGAATATTTCAGTAGTGTTTGGTTGTGGTTTACCTTGTCACAGTTACATTTTCTTGATTTTTCAAAGTTCATTTTGAATTTCCCTCGTTGAAATGCAAGAGTTGGAATATTTCAGTAGTGTTTGGTTGTGGTTTACCTTGTCACAGTTACATTTTCCTGATTTTTCAAAGTTCATTTCGAATTTCTTTCGTTGAAATGCAAGAGTTGGAATATTTCAGTAGTGTTTGGTTGTGGTTTACCTTGTCACAGTTACATTTTCCTGATTTTTCAAAGTTCATTTTGAATTTCTTACATTGAAATGCAAGAGTTGGAATATTTCAGTTGTGTTTCGATATGGATTACCTTGTCACAGTTACATTTTCTTGATTTTTCAAAGTTCATTTTGAATTTCTTTCATTGAAATGCAAGAGTTGGAATATTTCAGTAGTGTTTGGTTGTGGTTTACCTTGTCACAGTTACATTTTCTTGATTTTTCAAAGTTCATTTTGAATTTCTTTCGTTGAAATGCAAGAGTTGGAATATTTCAGTAGTGTGTTGTTGTAGTTTACCTTGTCACAGTTACATTTACCTGATTTTTCAAAGTTCATTTTGAATTTCCTTCGTTGAAATGCAAGAGTTGGAATATTTCAGTAGTGTTTGGTTGTGGTTTACCGTGTCACAGCTACATTTTCTTGATTTTTCAAAGTTCATTTCGAATTTCTTTCGTTGAAATGCAAGAGTTGGAATATTTCAGTAGTGTTTGGTTGTGGTTTACCTTGTCACAGTTACATCTTCTTGATTTTTCAAAGTTCATTTTGAATTTCTTTCATTGAAATGCAAGAGTTGGAATATTTCAGTTGTGTTTGGTTGTGGTTTACCTTGTCAAAGTTACATTTTCTTGATTTTTCAAAGTTCATTTTGAATTTCTTTCGTTGAAATGCAAGAGTTGGAATATTTCAGTAGTGTGTTGTTGTAGTTTACCCTGTCACAGTTACATTCCCTTAATTTTTCAAAGTTCATTTTGAATTTCTTTCGTTGAAATGCAAGAGTTGGAATATTTCAGTAGTGTTTGGTTGTGGTTTACCTTGTCACAGTTACATTCCCTTAATTTTTCAAAGTTCATTTTGAATTTCTTTCGTTGAAATGCAAGAGTTGGAATATTTCAGTAGTGTTTGGTTGTGGTTTACCTTGTCACAGTTACATTTTCTTGATTTTTCAAAGTTCATTTTGAATTTCTTTCATTGAAATGCAAGAGTTGGCATATTTCAGTAGTGTTTGGTTGTGGTTTACCTTGTCACAGTTACATTTTCTTGATTTTTCAAAGTTCATTTTGAATTTCTTTCGTTGAAATGCAAGAGTTGGAATATTTCAGTAGTGTTTGGTTATGGTTTACCTTGTCACAGTTACATTTTCTTGATTTTTCAAAGTTCATTTTGAATTTCTTTCGTTGAAATGCAAGAGTTGGAATATTTCAGTAGTGTTTGGTTGTGGTTTACCGTGTCACAGTTACATTTTCCTGATTTTTCAAAGTTCATTTTGAATTTCTTACATTGAAATGCAAGAGTTGGAATATTTCAGTAGTGTTTGGTTGTGGTTTACCATGTCACAGTTACATTTTCCTGATTTTTCAAAATTCATTTTGAATTTCTTTCATTGAAATGCAAGAGTTGGAATATTTCAGTAGTGTTTGGTTGTGGTTTACCTTGTCACAGTTACATTTTCTTGATTTTTCAAAGTTTATTTTGAATTTTTTTCGTTGAAATGCAAGAGTTGGAATATTTCAGTAGTGTTTGGTTGTGGTTTACCGTGTCACAGTTACAATTTCTTGATTTTTCAAAGTTCATTTTGAATTTCTTTCGTTGAAATGCAAGAGTTGGAATATTTCAGTAGTGTTTGGTTGTGGTTCACCTTGTCACAGTTACATTTTCTTGATTTTTCAAAGTTCATTTTGAACTTCTTTCGTTGAAATGCAAGAGTTGGAATATTTCAGTAGTGTTTGGTTGTGGTTTACCTTGTCATGGTTACATTTTCATAATTTTTCAAAGTTCATTTTGAATTTCTTTCGTTGAAATGCAAGAGTTGGAATATTTCAGTTGTGTTTCGTTGTGGTTTACCTTGTCACAGTTACATTTTCTTGATTTTTCAAAGTTCATTTTGAATTTCTTTCGTTGAAATGCAAGAGTGAGAATATTTCAGTAGTGTTTGGTAGTGGTTTACCTTGTCGCAGTTACATTTTCTTGATTTTTCAAAGTTCATTTTGAATTTTTTTCATTGAAATGCAAGAGTTGGAATATTTCAGTAGTGTTTGGTTGTGGTTTATCTTGTCACAGTTACATTTTCTTGATTTTTCAAAGTTCATTTTGAATTTTTTTCGTTGAAATGCAAGAGTTGGAATATATCAGTAGTGTTTTGTCGTGGTTTACCTTGTCACAGTTACATTTTCTTGATTTTTCAAAGTTCATTTTGAATTTCTTTCGTTGAAATGCAAGAGTTGGAATATTTCAGTAGTGTTTGGTTGTGGTTCACCTTGTCACAGTTACATTTTCTTGATTTTTCAAAGTTGATTTGAATTTCTTTCGTTGAAATGCAAGAGTTGGAATATTTCAGTAGTGTTTGGTTGTGGTTTACCCTGTCAGAGTTACATTCTCTTGATTTTTCAAAGTTCATTTTGAATTTCTTTCGTTGAAATGCAAGAGTTGGAATATTTCAGTTGTGTTTGGTTGTGGTTTACCTTGTCACAGTTACATTTTCTTGATTTTTCAAAGTTCATTTCGAATTTCTTTCGTTGAAATGCATGAGTTGGAATATTTCAGTAGTGTTTGGTTGTGGTTTACCTTGTCACAGTTACATTTTCCTGATTTTTCAAAGTTCATTTTGAATTTCTTTCGTTGAAATGCAAGAGTTGGAATATTTCAGTAGTGTTTGGTTGTGGTTTACCGTGTCACAGTTACATTTTCTTGATTTTTCAAAGTTCATTTCGAATTTCTTTCGTTGAAATGCAAGAGTTGGAATATTTCAGTTGTGTTTCGATATGGTTTACCTTGTCACAGTTACTTTTTCCTGATTTTTCAAAGTTCATTTTGAATTTCTTTCATTGAAATGCAAGAGTTGGAATATTTCAGTAGTGTTTGGTTGTGGTTTACCTTGTCACAGTTACATTTTCTTGATTTTTCAAAGTTTATTTTGAATTTCTTTCGTTTAAATGCAAGAGTTGGAATATTTCAGTAGTGTTTGGTTGTGGTTTACCTTGTCAGAGTTACATTCTCTTGATTTTTCAAAGTTCATTTTGAATTTCTTTCGTTGAAATGCAAGAGTTGGAATATTTCAGTAGTGTTTGGTTGTGGTTTACCTTGTCACAGTTACATTTTCTTGATTTTTCAAAGTTCATTTTGAATTTCTTTCATTGAAATGCAAGAGTTGGAATATTTTAGTAGTGTTTGGTTTACCTTGTCACAGTTACATTTTCTTGATTTTTCAAAGTTCATTTTGAATTTCTTTCATTGAAATGCAAGAGTTGGAATATTTCAGTAGTGTTTGGTTGTGGTTTACCTTGTCACTGTTACATTTTCTTGATTTTTCAAAGTTCATTTTGAATTTCCTATGTTGAAAGGCAAGAGTTGGAATATTTCAGTAGTGTGTTGTTGTAGTTTACCTTGTCACAGTTACATTCTCTTGATTTTTCAAAGTTCATTTTGAATTTCTTTCGTTGAAATGCAAGAGTTGGAATATTTCAGTAGTGTTTGGTTTACCTTGTCACAGTTACATTTTCTTGATTTTTCAAAGTTCATTTTGAATTTCTTTCGTTGAAATGCAAGAGTTGGAATATTTCAGTAGTGTTTGGTTGTGGTTTACCTTGTCACAGTTACATTTTCTTGATTTTTCAAAGTTCATTTTGAATTTCCTTCGTTGAAATGCAAGACTTGGAATATTTCAGTAGTGTTTGGTTGTGGTTTACCTTGTCACAGTTACATTTTCCTGATTTTTCAAAGTTCATTTCGAATTTCTTTCTTTGAAATGCAAGAGTTGGAATATTTCAGTAGTGTTTGGTTGTGGTTTACCTTGTCACAGTTACATTTTCCTGATTTTTCAAAGTTCATTTCGAATTTCTTTCTTTGAAATGCAAGAGTTGGAATATTTCAGTAGTGTTTGGTTGTGGTTTACCTTGTCACAGTTACATTTTCCTGATTTTTCAAAGTTCATTTTGAATTTCTTACATTGAAATGCAAGAGTTGGAATATTTCAGTTGTGTTTCGATATGGATTACCTTGTCACAGTTACATTTTCTTGATTTTTCACAGTTCATTTTGAATTTCTTTCATTGAAATGCAAGAGTTGGAATATTTCAGTAGTGTTTGGTTGTGGTTTACCTTGTCACAGTTACATTTTCTTGTTTTTTCAAAGTTCATTTTGAATTTCTTTCGTTGAAATGCAAGAGTTGGAATATGTCAGTAGTGTGTTGTTGTAGTTTACCCTGTCACAGTTACATTTTCCTGATTTTTCAAAGTTCATTTTGAATTTCCTTCGTTGAAATGCAAGAGTTGGAATATTTCAGTAGTGTTTGGTTGTGGTTTACCGTGTCACAGTTACATTTTCTTGATTTTTCAAAGTTCATTTCGAATTTCTTTCGTTGAAATGCAAGAGTTGGAATATTTCAGTAGTGTTTGGTTGTGGTTTACCTTGTCACAGTTACATTTCTTGATTTTTCAAAGTTCATTTTGAATTTCTTTCATTGAAATGCAAGAGTTGGAATATTTCAGTAGTGTTTGGTTGTGGTTTACCTTGTCACAGTTACATTTTCTTGATTTTTCAAAGTTCATTTTGAATTTCTTTCGTTGAAATGCAAGAGTTGGAATATTTCAGTAGTGTGTTGTTGTGGTTTACCTGTCACAGTTACATTCCCTTAATTTTTCAAAGTTCATTTTGAATTTCTTTCGTTGAAATGCAAGAGTTGGAATATTTCAGTAGTGTTTGGTTGTGGTTTACCTTGTCACAGTTACATTCTCTTGATTTTTCAAAGTTCATTTTGAATTTCTTTCGTTGAAATGCAAGAGTTGGAATATTTCAGTAGTGTTTGGTTGTGGTTTACCTTGTCACAGTTACATTTTCTTGATTTTTCAAAGTTCATCTTGAATTTCTTTCGTTGAAATGCAAGAGTTGGAATATTTCAGTAGTGTTTGGTTGTGGTTTACCTTGTCACAGTTACATTCTCTTGATTTTTCAAAGTTCATTTTGAATTTCTTTCCGTTGAAATGCAAGAGTTGGAATATTTCAGTTGTGTTTCGTTGTGGTTTACCTTGTCACAGTTACATTTTCTTGATTTTTCAAAGTTCATTTGAATTTCTTTCGTTGAAATGCAAGAGTTGGAATATTTCAGTAGTGTTTGGTTGTGGTTTACCTTGTCACAGTTACATTTTCTAGATTTTTCAAAGTTCATTTTGAATTTCTTTCGTTGAAATGCAAGAGTTGGAATATTTCAGTAGTGTTTGGTTGTGGTTTACCGTGTCACAGTTACATTTTCCTGATTTTTCAAAGTTCATTTTGAATTTCTTTCATTGAAATGCAAGAGTTGGAATATTTCAGTAGTGTTTGGTTGTGGTTTACCATGTCACAGTTACATTTTCCTGATTTTTCAAAGTTCATTTTGAATTTTTTCGTTGAAATGCAAGAGTTGGAATATTTCAGTAGTGTTTGGTTGTGGTTCACCTTGTCACAGTTACATTTTCTTGATTTTTCAAAGTTCATTTTGAAATTCTTTCGTTGAAATGCAAGAGTTGGAATATTTCAGTAGTGTTTGGTTGTGGTTTACCTTGTCATGGTTACATTTTCATAATTTTTCAAAGTTCATTTTGAATTTCTTTCGTTGAAATGCAAGAGTTGGAATATTTCAGTTGTGTTTCGTTGTGGTTTACCTTGTCACAGTTACATTTTCTTGATTTTTCAAAGTTCATTTTGAATTTCTTTCGTTGAAATGCAAGAGTTGGAATACTTCAGTAGTATTTGGTAGTGGTTTACCTTGTCGCAGTTACATTTTCTTGATTTTTCAAAGTTCATTTTGAATTTTTTTCGTTGAAATGCAAGAGTTGGAATATTTCAGTAGTGTTTGGTTGTGGTTTACCTTGTCACAGTTACATTTTCTTGATTTTTCAAAGTTCATTTTGAATTTTTTTTCGTTGAAATGCAAGAGTTGGAATATATCAGTAGTGTTTTGTCGTGGTTTACCTTGTCACAGTTACATTTTCTTGATTTTTCAAAGTTCATTTTGAATTTCTTTCGTTGAAATGCAAGAGTTGGAATATTTCAGTAGTGTTTGGTTGTGGTTCACCTTGTCACAGTTACATTTTCTTGATTTTTCAAAGTTCATTTTGAAATTGTTTCGTTGAAATGCAAGAGTTGGAATATTTCAGTAGTGTTTGGTTGTGGTTTACCTTGTCATGGTTACATTTTCATAATTTTTCAAAGTTCATTTTGAAATTCTTTCGTTGAAATGCAAGAGTTGGAATATTTCAGTTGTGTTTCGTTGTGGTTTACCTTGTCACAGTTACATTTTCTTGATTTTTCAAAGTTCATTTTGAATTTCTTTCGTTGAAATGCAAGAGTTGGAATATTTCAGTAGTATTTGGTAGTGGTTTACCTTGTCGCAGTTACATTTTCTTGATTTTTCAAAGTTCATTTTGAATTTTTTTCATTGAAATGCAAGAGTTGGAATATTTCAGTAGTGTTTGGTTGTGGTTTACCTTGTCACAGTTACATTTTCTTGATTTTTCAAAGTTCATTTTGAATTTTTTTCGTTGAAATGCAAGAGTTGGAATATATCAGTAGTGTTTTGTCGTGGTTTACCTTGTCACAGTTACATTTTCTTGATTTTTCAAAGTTCATTTTGAATTTCTTTCGTTGAAATGCAAGAGTTGGAATATTTCAGTAGTGTTTGGTTGTGGTTCACCTTGTCACAGTTACATTTTCTTGATTTTTCAAAGTTGATTTGAATTTCTTTCGTTGAAATGCAAGAGTTGGAATATTTCAGTAGTGTTTGGTTGTGGTTTATCCTGTCAGAGTTACATTCTCTTGATTTTTCAAAGTTCATTTTGAATTTCTTTCGTTGAAATGCAAGAGTTGGAATATTTCAGTTGTGTTTGGTTGTGGTTTACCTTGTCACAGTTACATTTTCTTGATTTTTCAAAGTTCATTTCGAATTTCTTTCGTTGAAATGCATGAGTTGGAATATTTCAGTAGTGTTTGGTTGTGGTTTACCTTGTCACAGTTACATTTTCCTGATTTTTCAAAGTTCATTTTGAATTTCTTTCGTTGAAATGCAAGAGTTGGAATATTTCAGTAGTGTTTGGTTGTGGTTTACCGTGTCACAGTTACATTTTCTTGATTTTTCAAAGTTCATTTCGAATTTCTTTCGTTGAAATGCAAGAGTTGGAATATTTCAGTTGTGTTTCGATATGGTTTACCTTGTCACAGTTACATTTTCCTGATTTTTCAAAGTTCATTTTGAATTTCTTTCCTTGAAATGCAAGAGTTGGAATATTTCAGTAGTGTTTGGTTGTGGTTTACCTTGTCACAGTTACATTTTCTTGATTTTTCAAAGTTTATTTTGAATTTCTTTCGTTTAAATGCAAGAGTTGGAATATTTCAGTAGTGTTTGGTTGTGGTTTACCTTGTCAGAGTTACATTCTCTTGATTTTTCAAAGTTCTTTTTGAATTTCTTTCGTTGAAATGCAAGAGTTGGAATATTTCAGTAGTGTTTGGTTGTGGTTTACCTTGTCATGGTTACATTTTCTTAATTTTTCAAAGTTCATTTTGAATTTCTCTCGTTGAAATGCAAGAGTTGGAATATTTCAGTTGTGTTTCGTTGTGGTTTACCTTGTCACAGTTACATTTTCTTGATTTTTCAAAGTTCATTTTGAATTTCTTTCGTTGAAATGCAAGAGTTGGAATATTTCAGTAGTGTTTGGTAGTGGTTTACCTTGTCACAGTTACATTTTCTTGATTTTTCAAAGTTCATCTTGAATTTTTTTCGTTGAAATGCAAGAGTTGGAATATTTCAGTAGTGTTTGGTTATGGTTTACCTTGTCACAGTTACATTTTCTTGATTTTTCAAAGTTCATTTTGAATTTCTTTCGTTGAAATGCAAGAGTTGGAATATTTCAGTAGTGTTTGGTAGTGGTTTACCTTGTCACAGTTACATTTTCTTGATTTTTCAAAGTTCATTTTGAATTTCTTTCGTTGAAATGCAAGAGTTGGAATATTTCAGTAGTGTTTGGTTATGGTTTACCTTGTCACAGTTACATTTTCTTGATTTTTCAAAGTTCATTTTGAATTTCTTTCGTTGAAATGCAAGAGTTGGAATATTTCAGTAGTGTTTGGTTGTGGTTTACCGTGTCACAGTTACATTTTCCTGATTTTTCAAAGTTCATTTTGAATTTCTTACATTGAAATGCAAGAGTTGGAATATTTCAGTAGTGTTTGGTTGTGGTTTACCATGTCACAGTTACATTTTCCTGATTTTTCAAAGTTCATTTTGAATTTCTTTCATTGAAATGCAAGAGTTGGAATATTTCAGTAGTGTTTGGTTGTGGTTTACCTTGTCACAGTTACATTTTCTTGATTTTTCAAAGTTTATTTTGAATTTTTTTCGTTGAAATGCAAGAGTTGGAATATTTCAGTAGTGTTTGGTTGTGGTTTACCCTGTCACAGTTACAATTTCTTGATTTTTCAAAGTTCATTTTGAATTTCTTTCGTTGAAATGCAAGAGTTGGAATATTTCAGTAGTGTTTGGTTGTGGTTCACCTTGTCACAGTTACATTTTCTTGATTTTTCAAAGTTCATTTTGAACTTCTTTCGTTGAAATGCAAGAGTTGGAATATTTCAGTAGTGTTTGGTTGTGGTTTACCTTGTCATGGTTACATTTTCATAATTTTTCAAAGTTCATTTTGAATTTCTTTCGTTGAAATGCAAGAGTTGGAATATTTCAGTTGTGTTTCGTTGTGGTTTACCTTGTCACAGTTACATTTCTTGATTTTTCAAAGTTCATTTTGAATTTCTTTCGTTGAAATGCAAGAGTTGGAATATTTCAGTAGTGTTTGGTAGTGGTTTACCTTGTCGCAGTTACATTTTCTTGATTTTTCAAAGTTCATTTTGAATTTTTTTCATTGAAATGCAAGAGTTGGAATATTTCAGTAGTGTTTGGTTGTGTTTACCTTGTCACAGTTACATTTTCTTGATTTTCAAAGTTCATTTTGAATTTTTTTTTCGTTGAAATGCAAGAGTTGGAATATATCAGTAGTGTTTTGTCGTGGTTTACCTTGTCACAGTTACATTTTCTTGATTTTTCAAAGTTCATTTTGAATTTCTTTCGTTGAAATGCAAGAGTTGGAATATTTCAGTAGTGTTTGGTTGTGGTTTACCTTGTCACAGTTACATTTTCTTGATTTTTCAAAGTTGATTTGAATTTCTTTCGTTGAAATGCAAGAGTTGGAATATTTCAGTAGTGTTTGGTTGTGGTTTACCCTGTCAGAGTTACATTCTCTTGACTTTTCAAAGTTCATTTTGAATTTCTTTCGTTAATTTCTTTCGTAGGTTAGGTTAGCCTACGTACGCACGCGTACGTAGGCTAACCTAACCTAACTTAACCTAACCTAACTTAAACATGGAGAAACTTAACCTCTAACCTAATCTAACCTATGGTTTTGGTATTTCTATGCAATATTGTGGAATTTCGTGGTTATGCTAGTTTAGACTAAACTTCAACTCTAACTAAATCTCTAAGCTAAGATTCTAGGCTAAACCTCTAAGCTATAACTCTTAACTAAAACTAAACTAAACAATAACTCTAACTAAAACTCTAAGCTAAGACTCTAAGCTAAAACTATAAACTCTTAACTATAACTAAACTAAACGAAACTTCAACCCTAACTAAAACTCTAATCTAAGACTTTAAGGTAAAACTCAAAACTCTTAACTAAAACTAACTAAACTAGAACTCCAACTAAAACTCTAAGCTAAGACTTTAAGGTAAAACTCTAAACTCTTAACTAAAACTAAACTACGCTAGAACTCTAACTAAAACTCTAAGCTAAGACTCCAAGCTAAAACTCTAAACCCTTAACTATAACTAAACTAAACTTCAACTCTAAGTAAAACTCTAAGCTAAGACTCTAAGGTAGAACTCTAAACTCTTAACTAAACTAAACTAGAACTTCAACTCAAACTCTAAGCTAAGACTTTAAGGTAAAACTCTAAACTCTTAACTAAAACTAAACTACACTAGAACTCTAACTAAAACTCTAAGCTAAGACTCTAAGCTAAAAACTCTAAATTCTAAACTATGACTAAACTAAACTTCAACTTCAACAAAAACTCTAAGCTATGACTCTATGATAAAACTCTAAACTCTTAACTAAACTAAACTAGAACTCTAACAAAAACTCTAAACTACGACTCTAAGCTAAAAACTCTAAATTCTTAACTATAACTAAACTAAACTTCAACTCTGACAATAATTCTAAGCTAAGACTCTAAGCTAAAACTCTATACTCTTAACTAAAACTAAACTAAACTAGAAATCTAACAAAAACTCTAAGCTAAGACTCTAAGCTATAACTCTAAACTCTTAACTAAAACTAAACTAACTAAAACTCTAATTAAAACTCTAAGTCCAAGCTAAAACTCTAAACTAAACTAGAACTTCAACAAAAAACTCAAAACTAAGACTCCAAGCTAAAAACTCTAAACTCTTAACTAAAACTAAACTAAACTAGAACTCTAACAAAAACTCTAAGCTAAGACTCTAAGCTAAAACTCTATACTCTTAACTAAAACTAAACTAAACTAAAAATCTAAGCTAAGTCTCTAAGGTAAAACACCAAACTCTTAACTAAAATTAAACTAAACTAGAACTCTAACAAAAACTCTAAGCTAAGACTCTAAGGTAAAACTCTAAACTCTTAACTATTACTAAACTAAATTAGAACTCTAACAAAAACTCTAAGGTAAGACCCAGCTAAAACTCTAAACTCTTAACTAGAAGTAAACTAAAGTAGACCTCTAACAGAAACTCTAAGCTAAGACTCTAAGCTAAAAACTCGAGACTCTTAACTATAACTAAACTAAACTAGAACTCTAACAGAAACTGTAAGCTATGACTCTAAGGTAAAACTCTAAACACTTAACTATAACTTTACTAAACTATAACTTTAACTAAAACTCTAAGCTATGACTCTAAGCTAAAACTCTAAATTCTTAACTAAAACTAAACTAAACTAGAACTCTAACTAAAACTCTAAGCTAAGACTCTAAGGTAAAACTCTAAACTCTTAACTAAAACTAAACTAAACTAGAACTCTAACAAAAACTCTACGTTAAGACTCTAAGCTAAAACTCGAAACTCTTAACTAAAACTTAACTAAACTACAATTTTAAGTAAAACTCTAAGCTAGGACTCTAAGCTAAAACTCTAAATTCTTAACTGTAACTAAACTAAACTTCAACTCTAACTAAAACTCTAAGCTAAGACTCTATGATAAAACTCTTAACTCTTAACTAAAACTAAACTAAACTAGAACTCTAACTAAAACTCTAAGCTAAGACTCTAAGCTAAAACCTCTAAACTCTTAATTAAAACTAAACTAGAACTCTAACAAAAACTCTAAGCTAAGAGTCTAAGCTAAAAAACTCTAAACTCTTAACTAAAACTAAACTAAAACTCTAAGCTAAGTCTCTAAGGTAAAACTCCAAACTCTTAACTATATCTAAATTAAACTAGAACTCTAACAAAAACTCTAAGCTAAGACTCTAAGCTAAAACTCTAAACTCTTAAATATAACTAAACTAAACTTCAACTTTAACAAAAACTCTAAGCTAAGACTCTAAGCTAAAACTCTAAACTCTTAACTAAAACTAAACTAAACTAGAACTTCAACAAAAACTCTAAGCTAAGACTCTAAGCTAAAAACACTAAACTCTTAACTAAAACTAAACTAAACTAGAACTCTAACAAAAACTCTAAGCTAAGACTCTAAGCTAAAATTCTAAACTCTTAACTAAAACTAAACTAGAACTAACTAAAACTCTAATCTATGACTCTAAGGTAAAACTCAAGACTCTTAACTATAACGAAACTAAACTAGAACTCTAACAAAAACTCTAAGCTATTACTCTAAGCTAAAACTCTAAACTCTTAACTATAACTAAACTAAACTTCAACTTTAACAAAAACTCTAAGCTATGACTCTAAACTAAAACTCTAAACTCTTAACTAAAACTATACTAAACTAGAACTTCAACAAAAACTCTAAGCTATGACTCTAAGGTAAAACTCTAAACTCTTAACTAAAACTAAACTAAACTAGAACTCTAACAAAAACTCTAAGCTAAGACTCTAAGCTAAAATTCTAAACTCTTAACTAAAACTAAACTAAACTAGAACTCCTACAAAAACTTCAAGCTAAGACTCTAAGCTAAAAAACTATAAACTCTTAACTAAAACTTAACTAAACTAAAACTCTAAGCTAAGTCTCTAAGGTAAAACTCTAAACTCTTAACTAAAACTAAACTAAACTAGAACTCTAACAAAAACTCTAAGCTAAGACTCTAAGCTAAAACTCTAAACTCTTAACTAATACTAAACTAAACTTCAACTTTAACAAAAACTCTAAGCTATGACTCTAAGCTAAAACTCTAAACTCTTAACTAAAACTAAACTAAACTGGAACTTCAACAAAAACTCTAAGCTAAGACTCTAAGCTAAAAACTCTAAACTCTCAACTAAAACTAAACTAAACTAGAACTCTAACAAAAACTCTAAGCTAAGACTCTAAGCTAAAATTCTAAACTCTTAACTAAAACTAAACTAAACTAGTTCTCTAAAAAAAACTTTAAGCTAAGAGTCTAAGCTAAAAAACTCTAAACTCTTAACTAAAACTAAACTATACTAAAACTCTAAGCTAAGTCTCTAAGGTAAAACTCCAAACTCTTAACTATATCTAAACTAAACTAGAACTCTAACAAAAACTCTAAGCTAAGACTCTAAGCTAAAACTCTAAACTATTAACTAAAACTAAACTAAACTAGAACTCTAACAAAAACTCTAAGTTAAGACTCTAAGCTAAAATTCTAAACTCTTAACTAAATCTAAACTAAACTAGAACTCTAACTAAAACTCTAAGCTATGGACTCTAAGGTAAAACACCAAACTCTTAACTAAAACTAAACTAAACTAGAACTCTAACAAAAACTCTAAGCTAAGACTCTAAGCTATAACTCTAAACTCTTAACTATAACTAAACTAAACTTCAACTTTAACAAAAACTCTAAGCTATGACTCTAAGCTAAAACTCTAAACTCTTAACTAAAACTAAACTAGAACTTCAACAAAAACTCTAAGCTAAGACTCTAGGCTAAAAACTCTAAACTCTTAACTAAAACTAAACTAAACTAGAACTTTAACAAAAACTCTAAGCTAAGACTCTAAGCTAAAATTCTAAACTCTTAACTAAAACTAAACTAAACAAGAACTCTAACAAAAACTCTAAGCTAAGACTCTAAGCTAAAAAACTCTAAACTCTTAACTAAAACTAAACTAAACTAAAACTCTAAGCTAAGTCTCTAGGTAAAACTCCAAAATCTTAACTATATCTAAACTAAACTAGAACTCTAACAGAAACTCTAAGCTAAGACTCTAAGCTAAAACTCTAAAATCTTAACTATTACTAAACTAAACTTCAACTCTAACAAAAACTATAAGCTAAGACTCTAAGATAAAACTCTAAACTATTAACTAAAACTAAACCAAACTAGAACTTCCACAAAACTCTAAGCTAAGACTCTAAGCTAAAAACTCTAAACTCTTAACTGAAACTAAAATAAACTTCAACTCTAACAAAAACTCTAAGCTAAGACTCTAAGCTAAAATTCTAAACTCTTAACTAAAACTAAACTAAACTAGAACTCTAACTAAAACTCTAAGCTAAGACTCTAAGGTAAAAACACCAAACTCTTAACTAAAACTAAACTAAACTAAAACTCTAACTGAAACTCAAAGGTAAAACATCAAACTCTTAACTAAAATTAAACTAAACTAGAACTCTAACAAAAAAAACTCTAAGCTATAACTCTAAGCTAAAACTCGAAATTCTTAACTAAAACTTAACTGAACTAAAACTTTAAGTAAAACTCTAAGCTATGACTCTAAGCTAAAACTCTAAATTCTTAACTGTAACTAAACTAAACTTCAACTCTAACTAAAACTCTAAGCTAAGACTCTAAGCTAAAACTCTTAACTAAAACTAAACTAAACTAGAACTCTAACAAAAACTCTAAGCTAAGACTCTAAGCTAAAACTCTAAACTCTTAACTAAAACTAAAGTAAATTTCAGCTCTAAATAAAACTAAGCTAAGACTCTAGGCTAAAACTCTAAGCCAATGGGTTAAAGAAAAAACCTGAAAAATGTTGGATAATTTCTAAGTCTAAAAAATTCAGTCCGAAAAAGTATTAAAAAATGGGGACGGGGCTCTTTGGGGGACCCGGGAGGGCCTTTGGGGGTCTGGGGGGTCCTTGGGGGGCCGGGTGGTCCTTTGGGAGCCCGGGGGACCTTTGGGGGCCGGGGGCTTCCTTCGGGGTCGGGGTAGGGGGATCGGGGCCCTTTGGGGTTGGGGTAGAGGACCTCACAACACTGTTCAAATAGAACTTGTTTACTATAACGACCACACTCAAAACCTCTTCTAAAACCCTTTCTAAAATCATCTTTTAAAATGTCTCTAACTGTTTCGCCGAAATAATTCCATAACCTATCTAAAACGGTTTCGCCCAAATAATCCCCTAAAAGTAATTTCTGTGTGTTCCTTTTGTTTTTTGGCATCTCTGTGCTTTCACATTTCAAATTTCTAGGAAACCCTTTCCTACGTTAATCTCTTCATCTCATAAATGTTCCTAGCTAAACTATTAAGGTTTCGTTAGAATATCAATTTATCTCTCCGACTTAAAGCTCAGTGAAGCCGTATTTAAAAATAGAATTTCTATCTCTTTAGACTCCCGCATAATTCCAAGATAACAAGTGATGTCATTTATAATTCCTGACACTAAAGATCAATGAAGCCCTATTTAAAAATAGAATATTAATTTTTCTCTCTGACCTAAAGCAAGTTTACCCCTCAGACCTAAGATTAAAGAAGCCATAATGTTTCTTAATTCCCCCTTTCGTGAATCAATACATTCCCCTAGCGATTATGTAAATCAAGTTCTCAGGTTAGGTTCGCCTAAAGATCAAAGAAACCATAATGTTTCTTAATTCCCCCTTCGTGAATCAATAATTTCCCCGCCGATTATGTAAATCAAGTTCTCAGGTTAGGTTCGCCGAAAGATCAAAGAAACCATAATGTTTCTTAATTCCCCCTTCGTGAATCAATACATTCCCCGCCGATTATGTAAATCAAGTTCTCAGGTTAGGTTCGCCTAAAGATCAAAGAAACCATAATGTTTCTTAATTCCCCCTTCGTGAATCAATAATTTCCCCGCCGATTATGTAAATCAAGTTCTCAGGTTAGGTTTGCCTAAAGATCAAAGAAACCATAATGTTTCTTAATTCCCCCTTCGTGAATCAATAATTTCCCCGCCGATTATGTAAATCAAGTTCTCAGGTTAGGTTCGCCTAAAGATCAAAGAAACCATAATGTTTCTTAATTCCCCCTTCGTGAATCAATAATTTCCCCGCCGATTATGTAAATCAAGTTCTCAGGTTAGGTTCACCAAACAATCTCATAACATTCGCGTCGAGCATATACATTCTCACTGACAACGAACAGACATAAATGTGAGAAAGTTCCTGTTTTTCCATTCTCACTGACAAAAACCATAAAAACAGACATAAATGTGAGAAAGTTCCTGTTATTCAAAATCTCACTGACAAAAACCATAAAACAGACATGAATTGCTGTTGACATCAATGGAAAACATCAAATAAATCGACCAACACACATAACCATCCATGAAAACAGACATAAATGTGACAAAATTCCTGTTTTTCCAAGTGAGAAAAATACTGTTTTTTCATTCTCACTGAGAAAACCATAAAACACGTGGTCATGTCACGACCTCCTGACCCCTTTCTACTGTCAATACCACGCTCTTTACGTTAAAAGTAAAAAAAAAATTGATTCACAAACCCCTGAATCACAAAGGCCGTTTAATTAGAATAGATAGCTCTTTTGAAAGCACTAAAAAAAACTGTAGCGTAAAGAGCGAGGTATTGACTTGGGGGAGAACCCCCTCACATACGTTATAATTTCTGTTCGTTTTAAGTTCTAATATTCCTTCTTACATTTCAGTTGAAAAAACTTGTTTTTTTTTATTTAATTTCTGATCGTTTTTAAATTATTCTTGGAAATCCGGCGCCCCCTTCATAGAAATGTCCCTTACCCCAAAGAAACATCTTCCACGGAAATATTCTCCAGAGTAACCCCCTCCTCTAGCCCCCCCCCCCTCAAGAAAAAATCCTTCCTGAAAATGGTTATATACTTCCCAATAACCAATAAATAATGCTGGCAAGTCCGGCGCCCCCTTCATGGCAATTTCCCTTCCCCCATGAAAACTTCCTTCATGAACAGATCCTCCAACATAACCACCGACCCACCCTTCCCTCCCACTACGAGAAAAAAAAACCTCCTGAAAACTTCTGTATACTTCCCAATAACCAATACTATATGTTAACATTGGGTAAAGTTCATAACTTTTAGCCCTCCCTCTGGGAACTTCGGGGGATTAAGTCATCCTAAAAGACATATTTATCATATTTTCGACTATGCTGAACAAAATGGCTATCTCAAAATTTTGATCGGGTGACTTTGGGAAAAAAATAAGCATGGGAGGGGGCCTAGTTGCCCTCTATTTTTTTTGTCACTTAAAAAGGGCACTAGAACTTTTAATTTCCGTTCCAATGAGCCCTCCCACGATATTCTAGGACCACTGGGTCGATACGATCACCCCTGGGAAAAAAAAAAAACAAAAAAACAAACAAATAAACACGCATCCGTGATCTTTCTTCTGGCAAAAAATGTAAAATTCCACATTTTTGTAGATAGGAGCTTGAAACCTCTACAGTAGGGTTCTCTGACATATTATTTAGATTTTCAACTATACTGAACAAAATGGCTATCTCAAAATTTTGATCGGGTGACTTTGGGAAAAAAATAAGCGTGGGAGGGGGCCTAGTTGCCCTCCATTTTTTTGTCACTTAAAAAGGGCACTAGAACTTTTAATTTCCGTTCCAATGAGCCCTCCCACGATATTCTAGGACCACTGGGTCGATACGATCACCCCTGGGAAAAAAAAAACAAAAAAACAAACAAATAAACACGCATCCGTGATCTTTCTTCTGGCAAAAAATGTAAAATTCCACATTTTTGTAGATAGGAGCTTGAAACCTCTACAGTAGGGTTCTCTGATACGCTGAATATAATGGTGTGATTTTCATTAAGGTTCTATAACTTTTAGGGGGTCTTTCTCCCTTTTTTTGAAAATCAGCCAAATTTTCTCAGGCGCGTAACTTTTGATGGGTAGCACTAAACTTGATGAAAGTCATATATTTCAAATCAGCATTGAAATCTGATTCTTTTGATATATCTATTGGTATCAAAAACCCGTTTTCTAGAGTTTCGGTTACCATTGAGCCGGGTCGCTCCTTACTTACAGTTCGTTACCACGAACTGTTTGATATTTGTCCATATTATAACATGATACTTCTCTGTAAGATAAGGAATAGCCTATTAAATATACTTGTCTTCAGACAAGGTGCTGGCCAAAGAAAGGCTGGCAACACGTACATTAAGGATAAATTAAGTCTTAATTAACAGGATAGTGAACAGGATAACAAAACACATGATATTTTTTAACCGGCAAAGAAATAAATATTTGAAGAATATAGAAACTGGTGACCAGCGCTGCACATTTGACAGATATAACTTAGCCCAGAATATATATAAAACTAAGCGTCTGGATTGTTACTTAAAGTTGTTTGGTTTATTAATTCAAATTTGATTTATTAATTTTATTTATTATTATTTTGATTATGATGTTTATTAATTTGATATTGATTTATTAATTTGATTTGTTAAAGTCTAAAACATTAATCTATGAAAAAATCACTCGGTGTGTTTTCTGGTCCGGGGTTGGAAGCTTCGGCTAGTTACTAGGCTATCTGGGGTTCAACTCCTATTCCAGCTACGATTTTTTCAAGCCGTTTCTTTATTTAAACTTGGTTTAGTGTGTAGCCTTATTATCATGAACACCAAAGATGATGTGTTTAGAGCTGTCAATTTAAAGAAATATAGTAATTTTTCAACGGTTATGCAATTTCAGAACTTTCTAGACTTTTTTTTCCCAAGAAAAAAAAAAAAACTCAAATGTACTTTAATGAAGAAAATATTTTTATACCCGGCGTTCTTTTTGATTACCCATGTTATGCCTCTTATTATTACTGCTCCCTTTTCATAGCCTTGTTTAATGCTCTCTCTTGGACCCATGTTTTAATTTCTGTATGTAAAAAAAAGAAATTAAATACTACTTTTAACGAGTAAAAACTGTTCATCAATTACACTTATTATTTCTATATATGTATAAAAAGCCTTGTATAATAAAGAAAAAAAATAAGATTAAAAAAGTTTATGCACATAAGAACCAATTAAAATGTTGAAGACAGCAATGAAATAATGATATCTATCTCTTACTATTAATACTTGAAGACTCTTCCCAAAAATGGCACCTAAAATGTATTTATGAAAAAATGAACATCCGCATTTTTAGAATATATATATATATATATATATATATATATATATTATATATATATTATATATATATATATATATATATATATATATATATATATATATATATATATATATATATAATTCTAAATATATATATATATATATATATATATATATATATATATATATATATATATTCTAAAAATATATATATATATATATATATTATAGATATATATATATATATATATATATTATATATATATTATATATATATACATATATATATATATATTATATATATATATATATATATATATATATATATATATATATATATATATATATATATATATATATAATATATATATATATATATATATATATATATATTATTATATATTTATACCCGGCGTTCTTTTTGATTACCCATGTTATGCCTCTTATTATTACTGCTCCCTTTTCATAGCCTTGTTTAATGCTCTCTCTTGGACCCATGTTTTAATTTCTGTATGTAAAAAAAAGAAATTAAATACTACTTTTAACGAGTAAAAACTGTTCATCAATTACACTTATTATTTCTTTATATGTATAAAAAGCCTTGTATAATAAAGAAAAAAAATAAGATTAAAAAAGTTTATGCACATAAGAACCAATTAAAATGTTGAAGACAGCAATGAAATAATGATATCTATCTCTTACTATTAATACTTGAAGACTCTTCCCAAAAATGGCACCTAAAATGTATTTATGAAAAAATAAACATCCGCATTTTTAGAATATATATATATATATATATATATATATATATATATATATATATATATATATATATATATATATATATATATATATATATATTATATACATATATATATATATATATATATATATATATATATATATATATATATATATATATATTATATATATATATATATATATATATATATATATATATTATATATATATATATATATATATATATATATATATATATATATATATATATATATATATATATACATATATATATATATATATATATATATATATATATATATATAATATATATATATATATATATATATATATATATATAATATATATATATATATATATATATATATATATATATATATATATATATATATATATATATATATATATATATATATGACAACATGTAATTGCAGCTGCTGAACCGCTTTCATAATTTATTCATAATATAAAGGGGTCATTTTCCTTCGGTATAAGGGTATTGCCTAACATCACTCTGTCGGTTCGTTCCCGTGTTTGGACCTGCCGATATCCCAAAAAAGAGTGCTATATGATATTTTGTTATGTGCTTATCTGTTATGAAATTTAGGGTTATGTTTAAGGTTACTGTTCTGTTCTTTATTTCGAATTCACTTTGCTTGTATAATCAAAGCCTAGTAGAACTAGAAAACTAGTAACTAGTAAACTAGTGCTAGTATAACTAGTAAAAAACTTCAGTTTATTAGTATAAAAGCCTTGACTCTATCCACTTGGGTAATTTACAACTTGGCATTGGTAAAATGTTTTTTTTTTTGTGTAAGGTTTCCTTCATCCTTGGGTTTACTTTAAATGATTACCTGTATTTGCTAAGGGGTATTATTCTTAGTTTTCGAAAAAAAAAACAATATCAAAGAGGGCCATAAATTTAAGTATATGAAAACTTTTTAGACTTAATTGTGTGTTATAATTAAGGTGCGATAGTTTGCGTTTGTTTCTTTCTCTGTGTAGTAAGGTCAACTTGTTGTCCCAAGGATGGATCCTTGAGGAACTTCGGTGAAGGACAATTTTTCCTAAAGGAAACAATGAAGGTAAAAATTGCTACAGATACATGAACAAGCTTATTGTTAGATTTCTTAAGGTCTGAGACTGGTATAAAAATAAAATCTTGAAAACAAGTATTTCTAACTAACTCCAGTGTTTTCATAACTTTTACTTGAAGTACGCTGTATTGGGTGATTGTATTTTGGATGATAAGTTTGTCTCTTAGTCTAACTTCTAATTTGACGAAAAGCTTTTTTTTCTTTACCTTTCCAATAATATATATTTTCCGATTGTGCACAATAACAAATTTTAATTTCTTTATATTAATTTTAAAACCCTTGACAATCAATTTCTGTAAACAGTTGTGCTCTATATTTCAAGTCATTAATGCTGCAACTTTAACCCTACAATTAGTTTTTTCGGGTTAGTTTACCAAGAGCCACACATTTCCATATCAATGTCAATTGGTTTCGATCAATGAAATATAATTCGCCAATTAATAATTAATAGCAGTTTGTAACTTTTAATTAGGGAATAAAACTTAAAAAAATAGTAGTTGGTAAAAGTAATCGATAAAGGGCCTAATATTCAAAGCTGCAGCACTGATATGTTCAGTGACTTTCACACTACATACGTGATTTTCTTTGCTGAGTTTGCTGAGGTGACGTTACGTTAAGTGTTAACCTTTCACGCGTAAACAAGTCCTTTCAAGCTAGGGTAACGGAAAAAATCCATTAAACCGTCATATTCATCTTCTAAAATCATCATAATCATTATGTCCAAACTATCCAATCAAACCTGTAAGTTTGTGTAGGAAAATTATGTTACTTTATTTCAAAATTTTTTAGTTTGTCTTCCATAAATTTTTTTGTGCTCTTGCTGTATTGTCTTTTTCTTACCGTAAGAGAAACTTACATTACGAAAAATTTTAAGTAGAATTCGAGTTGACTTGGCACTGCCTACGTTAGCCTTAGTTCTTATATACTACGTTTTGCGGAAAAGCGCTGCAATTTTAAGAATTATAGACGGTTTTTTTACCAATATGTTTGCGGAAAAATGGAAATCTGGATGCTTTGAAATTTTCCAATGCATACCACAAAATGTGCTCAAAAAAAGAATGCTAATTGATAAAAAATGGGTTGTATTGAAAAACTGGCTATGTAGGAGATATTTCGTTGCAATTCGCGGGATTTTTCTGATTGTTTAATAGCAGCAATAGAAGTTCGCAGCAAATGGATTGAAATTCATCTTATGTAAAATAAGGCAAGGGTACGAACCATGACTGCGATTTTTTAAGATTTTTTGTGCGTTTTTTTCAAAAATTAAATGTAAAGTTTGAATTACGTTTTTCCGCTGGTCTTAACATGTGGGAACTAAGTATTAAGCTTCATCTTGATTGACATTATTCATCCGGCCAGCAACATTTTTGTTGGTAAATCATATTTGGACAGACGGCTATGATTGGATCTTCGGTCGAAGCTGACCCTGCTGCTGGCAAGGTGAATGATGTCAATCAAGACGAGGTTTTACATAGAAAATTTGCTCTATAAGATTGTGTCAAGTAAAAGTCTTAAGTTATGGTTGTTTGACAGGTTCTACGGCGTAATGTGGAAGCACTTTTAATACTATGTGTTATCTGGAATATTTGGCACGATGCCTATGTTTTTATTTTAATGTATTAAAAGGTTGGTCATCTTATAGTTATTGTTTTCCTTTTTGTGACTTAGTTCGAAAATAAATTCTCTTCCAGATAAAATATAGTGTTATATGCATAGGCAACAGTACCAGCACGCTTGCACGAATTTGTACAATTGCTTGATTTATGTTGTGCCATCTAGATCTTCAGCTATTCACAACCGTCGGCCCGCCTCTAGTTAAATGTGTGGTGTTCTCAGTTTTTTGCTCTTTTTAAAATTCTATTTTATAACACACCCTGTTTTGAATTGGTGTAGCACTACAAAGGATACTATTTAAAATTGGAAGCTATCCCCATCTTCAGTTATACTGTTTATGGTAGCAACTAGCGTCAAATTTAAAGGAAAGAAACGTGGTTGAAAAATGAGCAAAAAATAAACTAAAAATGTAGCGCCAAATGGCCTAATAAGGTTTAGCTTTCTTTAAATGGTGAAATTGTCTTTAGGAATCAACAGATTGTTAATAATTCAATTTTTACGAAAGAACAGCTATGTCAAATTTAACTAAATACTTTTTTCTTAATTATTTTCACAGTTCAACGTAGTGACATTAACCAAAATGTGACATTGCCCTAAAAAATTTACAATTCTAAAACATCGAAAAAAAAATCAAGGTTCTCAGGCATGAATATACCCAAGTGTTTTGGATATATTTTGGTTTAATCTCCTTCGCACTTTGAAGTGATGTTTATTGCCAGTCCTATTAAACAAGATATACTCGTTGAATTGGTCCAGTCTGCTCACTTTTGTACATTTTTTTTTGCTCTTGTAAAATTTCATTTTATAACATACCTCCTCTTGAATTACTGTAGTATACTGCAAAGGATACTACTTAAAATTGAAATCTGCCACAAATATGGCGTTTACAAGCAGAGCCGTTCCTAGGGTCGGTGGCACCCAAGGAAAAATTAATTACCGCGTGCCCCTCCCAACTCAAATATAAGCAAAAAACAGCCGAATTAAAGTGAAAAATTTGATCAAAGTGGCCAATCCCCAGCTCAGGCACCACTCCCCCCAGTTGTGGCACCTGGAGCAGCCGACCCGGTTTACCCCCCCCCCTTTTTTTAAATTAATATGACGTAGATAATTTCGCAGACAACACTGCCTTTCCATGACGATAAAATAAAAGTCCAAAATGGGGATAAAATCCTTTTTAATAGACAGTGTATAGAAAATTCACAAAAAATACCAGATATTTCGGTCACATATACAGTGACTGTCATCAGTAGTAAAACTGTATATGTGACCGAAATATCTGGTATTTTTGTGAATTTACTATACAATGTCTATTAAAAAGGATTTTATCCCTATTTTGGACTTTTATTTTATTTTTTAAATTATTATTGAAATTTTATTATAAAAATTATATTATAATATAATTTTTATTTGTATATTATAAAAATATATATAATTACTACTAAAATTGTTCTTTTGAAATTATTGGTAATTTGGGAACTTAAAGTTCAGGTTGAATTTTTTTTTTTAAGTATTTGGCCAAGAAATGACTAAGTTTAATGTACTTGTTTACAGGGCCGTATCCAGGGGAGGGGTTACCCGGTTTGCCCCCCCCCCCCCCGAAATGTTTTTCTGACTCGTTAAAACGTAACAAAAATGGATATAAACAAATTTTTTATGTGTTTTTGAGGCTTTTTTGTGTACAACCCCCCCCCCCTCCCCAAATTTTTTTTTAGTAAAACCCTTCCGAAAAAAATCCCGGGTACGGCCTTGCTTATTTGATAAGTAGAAATTCCTGTAAAATATGACGCTTGAGATGTAAATGAAAGATGAAACGCTATCACTTAGGCTACCTAGTTTACAGGAAATTGACATTCAGTTACGTTTGATACGACAGTTGCAAACGAAATTTGACGTTCGAGATATAATTAAAAGATGAAACACTATTACCTATGTTCTTTACGTGACATATGGATTCAGTTACGTTTTGTACGAACATTACGGACATGATTTGACGCACGAGATATAACTGAAACGTCGTTGACTACTTAGTTATCTTTTACGTTTTGTACGTAAGATACGTACAAGACTTGACGTTTTGTACGAAAGATACGTACAAAACTTTACGTTTTATGCAAAAGTTACAAACGGAATTCGACGTTTGAGATATAAATAAAAGATGAAACACTATTGTCTATGCACTTTACGTGTCGTATGGATTCAGTTACGTTTTGTAAGAACGTTACGCACATAATTTGACGCACGGGATATAACCTGAAACGCTATTGACTACGCAGTTATCATTTACGCTTTGTAGGAGAGATATGTACAAAACTTGACGTTTTTATGTGAAAGTTACCAACGAAATTTGACGTTTGAGATATAATTAAAAGAGGAAACATTTTTATCTATGCACTTTACGTAACATATAGATTCAGTTACGTTTTTTACGAACGTTGCGCACAAAATTCGAACTACGGATGTAACATGAAACGCTATTAACTACGCAGTTACCCGAAACTTGCATCGTTTTTTACGAGAGATGCGTACAAAACTTGACGTTCAGGATATAAATAGAAAGAATATTTCCTGAACAATCAGCTTGAAATTTCCCAGTAACGAAATAACACATAAATGCAAAATGACTTTAGATTCTGCAATTTATTGAGCTTTAGAATTTGATGTTAAAAACTCGCAGGACGAAACTTGTAGTGAGCCGGCACTAAGGATGATTATCGTAGCAGGAAAGTAGCATAAAAGAGGAAAGGAAAGTGGCATATCTCCGGTGACAAAAGGAAAGGATTGCGAATTTGATTTATTTACCTGTATTATTATGATGAATTAAAACAATATTCAGTATTCTCGGACCAAGAGAATATCTTGGTCTTCTTTTCTTTCATAGCGTCTAGGGCGACTATTGAATATAATGAACAAGCTTATTTGTGCTATGGAGTAGACATAAAAATATCCGGCCCTTCAAATAACTGAAGATCGTAGTGCAGTCATTCTATGCAAACCAAGAAAGAAATCTAATTTTTTCAAGCGAATGGAAACGAAAGAAGACAGACAAACCATTCCTTCCCTCTGAACTTTTTTCATTCTTTCGTTATTTTTATATTATCTATTATCTATATTATCTATATTATTTATATTATCTATCTCAGGACACCAGGCTCATCAAATCAGCATGTTCACTTAACTATCTGCAACTACAACTTAGAACTATCACCTAAAATAACGACTAAATAAGAACTATCAACTAACACCTAAAATAATGACGATCCTTTGTTTTCCTGACCGATCTTTCTATTTACAAGAATAAATAAAATACAATTAAATATAAAATATAATATAATTAAAATAATTATATTATATAATTAAAATGTAATTATTTTATACTACTAATTATTTACTACGCATTAGTGAACTTCAGTCTAGATTGGATCTCTTTTAGGAGCTGCTACTACTACTACTAACAACTCACCACAGCACCAAGCGGCCTGAGGCCAACAAAACTACGTGAGCTCCCAGGAAGGGAACTTCCTGGGAGGGTGTAAACCCTCCTAGGAAGTTCCTATTTCTCTTAAGTTTTTCCTTAATTCTTCCCCCCCTCCCTAACCGAGAGAAACCTGATATCCGTTTAGCCCTTGAAGGTTGGTCGAAAAGGACAATCCTTGGCAATCTTTCATCCTTCATCCGCAGAATGTGCCCTAGCCATCTCAACCTTTCTCTCAATTATAGCCCTAGAACGCGGGAGTGAACAACACTTCTTGTACAGCCTGCTGTTTGAAATAGGGTCATTTGAATACCCAAAAATGAAAGAAATGTTTCTAATTTTTCAAGCCCTTTTAGCTATAAAATGACAGTAAACCATTCTTACTCCCTGAAAAATTGTTTTCAATATTTTCTTCGTTTTTATTTGTTTGTTTTCATTTCTTTATAATATTTAAGCAATGTTGCCCTTTTTCAGAATTATGTTGATAATACTCGGCAATACTTTATGCTCCCGTACAGCCGATATTTGCAATGATATAGTACTATTTGATAAAGAAAGTCGATTATTTTACTGCTCACAATATACTTTCTAAAGGAATCAAAATCCACAAGGGTTTAGACTATCATTTGAGGGTTAATGTTTAAGGATCACTGGATTCAGTCGACTATTAAATACTAAAAAACATTTTTTTTTATTGAAAGTAAAGAGCAACATTAAAAATTTAAACGAACAGAAATTATTCTGTATATGATGGGGTTGCCTTCTGCTGAATACTTTGCTCTACCAGCCAAATTTTTTAGCACTTTTAAAAAAATTTTTATTTTGTATTTTCTTTCCTATTTCCTATTTTTGTTTCAGGAATCGTTCTTGAAAAATTGGGATAAACAGTCAAACTTTAGCACAAAGAGCAAGGTAATAATGAGGGGGAAACTCTATCATATACAGAATAATTTCTGTTCGTTTCGAGTTTTAATGTTTCTCCTTACTTTCAGTTGAAAAACTTGTTTTTTTTTATATCTTATTTCTTGTTTTTCAAATAACGCCGGTAAATCTGGCTCACCCTTCATGAAAAATTCCCTCCCTTCATGGGAAGTTCCTCCTTGGAAAGTTCCTCCCACGTGAAATACAACCCCTTCCGTAAAGATTCAGCCGGAAAAAATATTTTTAGCATACTTTCATTCGAAAAAAACCTAAGTTCTAATTGTTTTTCCGATCACTCCAGAAATTCCCTCTTCCATGGAAATTATTTCCTGGAAATCTAAACAAGCAGAAATTTTTTCCTGGAACATCTCCACATGCAAAAGTGAATAGGAAAAGACAAAGTTATGCAATTAAAAAGAATTTCGCATAGGAATTCAGTCAAATCATCCCAGTTTAAAATTTCCCCTGGAAAGCTCACTCCTGGAAATTTCCTCCACACGGAAAATTATCCCCATGGAAACCCATCCCGAGCACGAAATCCCCCTCCCCCTACGTAAACAATGGGTAATTTTTGTAAGACCTGTACCCAGTGGCTCGATGGGTCATGTTTTATCCAAAGGCATAATTTTTCGGATTTTCAACTATGCTAAACAAAATGATTATATCAAAATTTTGATCGGACGATTTTTTTGGGCCCTCCAGTCTTTTTGGTCACTTAAAAAGTGCGCTAGAACTTATAATTTTCGTTCAAGTGAGCCTTCTCCCGATGTTGTAGACACCGGGTCAATCCGATCACCCCTGAAAAAAAAACGTATCCGTGATCTTTCTTCTGACCAAAAATATTTTTTCTGGAAATTAATTTAAAAAAAACAAGTTTTTTCAACTGAAAGTAAGGAGCAACGTCAAAACTTAAAACGAGCAGAAATTATTACGTATATGAGGGGGGTTTGCCCCCTAGTCAATACCTCGCTCTTCACGCTTAAGTTCGAATTTTGTTCGAATCACAAATCCCTTAATCACAAAGGTCGTTTGATTAGAATAGATTGCTCTTTTGAAAGTACTAAAAAAAACTTTAGCGTAAAGAGCGAGGTATTGACTAGGGGGCGAACCCCCTCATATACGTAATAATTTCCGTTGTTTTTAAGTTTTAATGTTGCTCCTGACTTTCAGTTGAAAAAAATTATTTTTTTTTTATTTAATCAAAGTTAAGGCCAGACATAGCCTAAGTGACTTACTTAATATGAAGAGAAAGAAAGAAGATTATTCCGTTCTGGTTCAACATTATGGTATGATTCACTAAATCTTAAAGATTCTATTTACATTGAGTCATTTGAAATGTAAAGGAAATAATTCACTTAAAATACTTATGAAGCTGAAAGAAGTCTGATCTGGAATACAGATGCTGGTTTTCAGAAGAAGAAATATCAGAATTACAGGAACTGGTTTCCGAAGGAAAAGTAGAAGTAGTAGTAGGGGTATCCAGAATACAGGTGCCGGTTTTTAGATTCTGAAGAAGAGGAAGAAGTATCTGGAATGTAGGTGATGGTTTTCAGAAGAAGAAATAGAAGTTTTCTTCTAAACCATATTTTTTTGAACCAAGCGATTTTATCCCAGCCCTCTTCTGTAATTTATTTAATAGAAAAAAACTAACACTGTCGAAACTTTTCATATTGGACATCGTCCAGTTTCTGGTTTGCAAATCATTCTAATTCCTAAAAGAGAAAATAAACATCTGACAAATAGTAGGCATTGTTGTCAAATGTTTACTATGGAAATTGTCGTATATGTGAAAACAAGTGTAAATTGTGCGAGTAGTTCATTAAATTCTGATGAATTTTTAGGAAATCTTTGATTTTTGGTAATTTGATATTCGGGGAGGCTGATTTACTTTCAGGAAAATCGAACAATTTTTGGGAAATCCCTGAAAATTTCTAAGATAACACCAGAAAAAGCAATAAAAAGCGAAATGAAAGCGAATACTAAAGCAATACTAAACTTGAAATAGAAAGCGAAATGAAATAGAAATTATTAACTAGGATTTCTAGCTCACAGGGATGCTTAATTACACATCAGTTTCTAGCCATCGTAACTATCGACCGTCATTACTTGTCTGCCCATAAAAAGAAAGCAAATTATGATTAATAGATAATTAACGTGATTATGATTAATACCTAGACATTGGTTTCTAGCAGAGGTGCTACTTCACAAAAATGTAGGAGTGGGCAAGAATTTTTCTTTTATTTGTTGATGAAGGAGTGTAAGATGGTATCTTTAAAAATATAGAAGAGGGGGGGGGGTGATTTTTTTTGCGATTTCCTCTGATGAAAGTACCAAAAAAGGTATTTTAAAAATATAGGGGTGTAATTGCTCTCCCTACCCCTTCTTTCGAATTGGAGCCCCTAATTTCTATATAAGCATGCATGTGAAATGGACCTGAAAAATCCTTCGTTTATGCAATTCTTCTGCGGAAAACTTCAGAAAGATACACGAAAAGTTCCTGTACTAATCTAAACTCAAAATCTAAAACTAAAATATGAAGATTGTGTTTTTTTGTGCTATACTTTTATGTTTCTCTCATGTTTCTTATTTTTCAGTCTCTTATCTTATTTTATTTTTTTAATAGTATTTTTCCTAGATTATGGTTTTGTTATATATGTTGGTAATTTACATTTTGTGCGTTTTGTTTATTTTATTTATTAATTTCGTATTTTCTTCATTTTATATTTTCCAGGAGAAAGTAAGGAACCTCAAGAAGAAGTTGCTGAACCAGAAACACACGAAAGTATTCTTTCATCAGACACCGAATGCCCACCTCTTGAGCTATCAGTATCAGAACCACCTGCCAAAAATCGGTCAAAATATGAAAAACTCAATCAAGACTTGGACTCTTCAGATAATGAATCTGAAGGCAAAAAAGCTCCTGAAATGGATGTTGATTCCATTGGATCTGCCTCTGATTTAAGAGATAGAATCGATTGTGAGGAACGAATTCAGAATTTGAAGAAGAATCGGCCCAGGCGCGAAGATGCGTCAATGACAATCGACTCTTCTGTAAATCAAGGAGAATGTGAAAGTCTTGCAACAAGGGACTCGGAAAAAGCCGAAGCTGCGGAAAAAAAGAAAGATCTCAAAGCAGATGCATCAATTGGTGATGCACTCGTCGGTCACGAATATGGTGAACGTCCACTTTTAGCAGATGACGAACTAGAATCAGGTGATGAAAAACGAATATCTTCACCAAAAAACATAGCAAATCCCTTACAATTATTAAAACAAACAAAAATAAAAGAGAAATTAAAGGAAAAACAAAAGCAGAAAGAAAAGAAAAAAAAGGAAGATGATGTTTTTGCAAACGCTCCATTTTTGTCAAAAAAGAAAATTGAAGATGATCAAGGGAACGCTGACGGAGTTTTCGCTAATGAGAGAGAAATACTCTATGAGAACATAGTAATAGCTATACAAGATGAAAAGAAGATATCAACTAACCCGTTTCTCAATGCTGTTGAAACAACTAAGCCACCAGAACCAGGTCAGTGGCTTCAACAGCCTGTAACAAACTTTGCTAACCCCAACTATGCAGATGCATTTGGATCACCCCCGTTCAATCCTGACTTCATAACAGAACCTGAAATTATATATACCCCACCTGAACCTCAGGAAATCTACTACCCTGAAAAGGTTAAATTAAAGCGATTAACGCTCCGGATAACTGCCAATAATCGACAACGGTTAAACTCTGCAAGTTCGCAATCATCAAATAGTGGGGATGAGAAGCAGTTGAAAAAGGAAAAGATGAAGTCGAAAGTGAAAGCTCCAAAGTATCAAGCAATTATAGATAAGCCTGAAAAGAATAGAACAAAAACAAAAAAGACTAAGGAAAATGCTGGTGTTAGTAATATGAGTTTTGAAGATTATGCAAGTGATAAAGAGGATATGGAAGAGTGTCTTGTTGAAGAGGTTGAGAAAAGATCATCTCTCAAGCGAGGTCATATCGGTTTTGGTAAGCTGAAATGAAATAGTACTGACTTGGAATAGAAAGTTTTGAAATAATTCGTGACTAAAGGCGTATTTTTTGTTATTGACACCCTGGATGGTGACGAGGAAGATGCTTTATTTTAAGGTGTTTTCGGGTGGCACTTTAAATGGGGGGCTCTCTAAAATTTTTATATAAACTTTATGGCACTGCAAATGAAAACGAAGAAAATGGAAAATACGAATGAAACTATTGGCGTTTATGCTATGGACTTTTAAGATTATGCAAGTGATAAAGAATGTACGGAAGAGTGTCGATGATGTAGAGAAAACGTCATCTCACAAAAAAGGGTCATATTGTTTTTAGTAAGTTGAAATGAAACAATAATGACGTGAAATAGAAAGTTTTTAAATAATCTAAGACTAAAAGTGATTATTTTTTGCTATTGACACCTTGGATGGGGACGAAGAAGATGCCTTCCTTTTAAATTACTTCAGGTGTTGGTTTCATTTAGAGGGTCTCTAAACTTTCTGTTCAAACTTAAATTCCCTCTGCAAGTTTTTCTAGCAGAAACCTTAGGAATGCATTCTTTCTGCATTCCTAAGGTTTTTATGCTTCAGTATAAGGCCACAATTTTGCATCATTCGATAGCTGAGGTTCAGGTTTATCCATACAACAGATTTCATTTTTGAAATTTATTGTTTTTAAGATTCAAAATAGGTTGAAAATAGAGAAGTAGTTGTAAAACTAGGATTTTCTTTTTTTTTTTTTTTTTAGGCGTTAAGTAACTTCATAATTCCGCCTCGATAAATGGATAGATCTGAAACTGGTGAATTTAATAATACAAGTATTGCATTTTTTTGGTACAAGATACAGCGATAGGGTTATAGTAAAATAGCATATTCCATAGGGGACATAAACCTCAAATAAGTGACGCTTTATAACACCATAAAATTGAAACTACAGCAGAAAACTAAAATAAAATTGGATAATTTTTTGTTCACGTTGCCAAAATGTCCCGTGACGTAAAAAATAGAAACATAGTAATACGCTTTTCTTTGTTAATTTTGCTGGCGAAAAAATGCAACATTTAACTCAACTAAACTATTCCAATAACAAAAAAAAAATGAAATTAACGCTGTCAAAAAAAAACACAACAACAAAAAACATGCACATACGAAGCAACTACACATTGAATAAAGGGGGGGAGCTTTTCCCTCATCAGGTCATAGCATTGATGGATCAGAGGATGCGGAGGGGTTGGAAAATAAATTATCTGTAGACAGGGTTGTCCTGATGCTTATTTTATTGGGGGGGGGCGATCTTCGTAAATTTTACCAAATCTCTATCTGATTTATGCCGAATTTTCTAAAGAAATCAAAAATTTTGCTAAATTTCAGCTTATTTTGTAAAATTTCTGCCGAAATTTTCACCGTCGGTGAAAATTTTACCGAATGCCAAAAACGTTGGGGGCGGGGGTCGTGCGCCCCTACCTCCCCCCCCCCCCTCGGGACGCCCCCCGCTGTAGACTTGAAATGCTGTCTAAATGTGATTTTTATCCTTATTATTATTTTTTGATTGATGATCGTAGAAAAAATGAAAAATACACATCAGAAGTTGCTAAATAAATTGGGTGCCTTTCCCTCATGAGACCCTTACAGTGACTGGTCAAAGGACGGGAAGGGACTAGGACAATAAATTCGTAGTAGATTCGAAATAATGACTAAATGTGATTTAGTTATTGACTGATGAAATAGATTAAATGCCTTTTGTATCAATTTTGTTTTTATTTAATGCCTTTTATTTTTATTATTTCAAGTGCCACCTTGCTCAGGGGTCTCTAAGCATTTTATACTATTTTAGTAAGCCTGAAAGACGTATCTATATAAACTTGAAATTTCGATAGAGGGCATTTTAGAGAAGCAGTTTGCTGTTCTGTTTTATTTTTAGACATAGGTTATGCATCTTATTAAAACATTATATTCTTTAGTATTGTTAGATTTTAATATAAACTAATGTTTTTCGCTGGATAGGCTTTACTTATTTAACAAATTTTTCAAATGTATTAATACATTATAGTATTAGTGATCTTAGGAATATATCAGTTGTGAGATTGCTTCTTTATGATGAACTTTTTGATTTATGTATTTAATCCAATTTAAATGCACATAATTTATTTAACAACTTATATTTAATGCATTAATATTCATATAATTTAATATTGATCAATTCATTTTGCTAGATTTAATTCTTTAATTCACTTTAAGATATATCTGTAGATTGTTTTTGTTAATGATCTTAAGATCTTCTAAATTGTAAGACTGTTGCTTCATTTGATGGAGTTTTTGATTTATGCTAAATATTTGATTTGTGATTTTTCTGTCATTCTTATATTTAGATGTTAGTTTTCCTGGGCATATTATGAAAAAATACCGTTATTTGAGTTCCAGTTCTCTTTAACATTGTTGGTTGGTCACCGCTTTCAACTTGACTTCGGGCCGGGTTGAAGTCGAACAAAGAGGGAAATAAACCACCGGTCTTTATTTTATGTTGGCTGGTTATTCTTGCACTGAAATGTTAGGTTTTCTAAACATATTATAATGAATAGACATTTGAGAGAACCATTTGAAATGGTACTTGGAACCACCGTAACACCGTGTAATGCTACTTGTAACACCGTGTGCGACTCATTGCAGAAGTTTTACCACGCCTGGTGCGTCGTGTGTATTACTGTAGTCTTAATAGGAGTGGCGTGGCATAATTTTGTCACCCATGGTGGAACAAGTGGTGCTCCAAGGTGGACACAAGGGGGTGGAAAGTGGGCACAACCTTGAAGTTACTTTTCAACTCCATCGTTAATAAAAATCAGCTAAATATTTAGTATTTAGTTTTTAGTTTCAAACTAAGTATTTAGTTGGTTGTGAAGAAATGATGACAGGTTTCTTCCGTAGAACAAGATTTTTCTGCATTAAATAAGCAAACTACATTTATAGGTTATCGAACAGTAAATGGGAGAGGGGGTAAAGTGCACTTTTAATGATAAATAAGTAGATATTATTCCCAGGCAAAAGTGCTGTTTAAAAAATAAATAAAAAAGAAACAAATTTGATTTAATATTTTGAGATTTAATATTTTGTTTTAATAAGTTTCTTGTTGTGATAGAGTATTTTGAAATAAGAACTTTTTATTTAACATTTAAGGCTTCACCTAACGCTCTCTCTCTCTTCTTTCTTGTTAGTTTTATAGACCTAATTGGACACGGGGGAGCTGGGTGTCCTCTTCTTCAAGATTGGCCCGAAGGTCTTCCCTTCAAAATATTGAAAGTTCAAAACATACTGATTCCTAAAATACGCTTCCAATGGTTTAACACCTGCCCCTCGCCTCCTTTGTGGACGTTCGTTTATAGAAAAAATAATATGAATTTCTGCTACTATTTATGGAGTGTAATATTATGTGACTTGACTTTGTTTCATCAAGGTAGTTTACATTCCCCCCCCCCCTTCTGAAAGCTTTAAGTTTTTGTCTGCCGTCATTGCCATGTGAGCGAGGAAACAACGTGGTGTGTGAACGTGGAATATCCATTAGCTATATACTTGAGGTTTTCTGCTGCTACTTATTAACAGCAAAAATTTTGCTGTGACTTCCTTTACATCGAGTGTTTCATTTTGTACTTGTTTAAGTTGACCTACTTTTAAGGTTTTGTTTATAATCATTTTTTATTCAAGAGTGCTTGGATGTCTGCATAAAAAGTGTCATAAGGTTTAGATAAGGGAGGGGGGGGAGGCTTGCAAAAATGTTTTCTAGAGGAGGATAAAAGTCCGAAAATCAGTTTTTTTTGCCCATAAGTACTTTTTCCTAATGCTAAAAAATGTGGCACCCTTTTATGTCTTTTCCCTCTGAAGCAGGTGAGACAAATACCTGGTCTATTGCCCCTTCCCTATGGAAACTCTTGCAAAAGTGGGTAAAGAATACGTATGCTGCTCCTCTCAAGTCTTGTGTTGATTTCAAAAGTTTTGAAATAAAATTTTCCAGTTCGTAAATTTTGAAATAAAATTAAAAAAAATTGTCTAGTAAGCGCCCCTCGCGAGAAAGACTAAATGAGTAAGTCTAGATATATGACGAGATATTGCTTTTTTTTCGCAAGACAGTACTATCTAACCTTAAAATATTTAAAAGGCAGGGAGCAGAAGTAAAAGAAACAAATAAAACTTAAATAAAATAGAATAAATTTAAAATTTAAAAGAAATTACAGATATACTCACAAGTTTATCCACTATCGCTGAATTTCTGGAGATTTCTCCGATTTTCCCAAAAAGGAAATAGTGTTCTCCTAATCTCACCGAAAATTAAGATCGGTAAACACGTGAACGTTAGCACGAAATATAAATCAATAATTACCGGCAACATTAATTTTTTGGGATATTTCGGTAAAACCAATTTTTATGCTGGAAATTTTGCCAAAACCTTGAACCATTAACAGGCAAAAAAGAAAAAGAAAAAACAAAGCAAGCCAAAAGGTATTCCATCTATTTCCTGTCCTCGAATATAAACATCTACTTTCTCCAGGGTCTACGTTTATTTTCAATGCACTTACTTTTAATGGCTAAATGTGTCCTAAGCTGAAATTAAAAATGTCTAAAAAATTTATCTTAGTAGGAATTTTCGTGGCAACCTTGTTTTGAGCAGCTTTTGTGTTTCATTAATAATTTTTTTATTTAGATATGTGAGTGTCCTTTCAGGTGTTTGATATATAGTCCTTTATATTTTGTTCAGTGAGCCAAATTACAAATTGTAAGGATCACCGATTGCATTTTTAGAAGAAGACTTTGAATTTTCATTAGAATTTTTCTATTCAAGTTTTCTTCTTACTTTTACGTTTTAGGTTAATTTTGTAGCAAGATAGCAATTTGTAATTTGGCTTATTAAACGAGGTCGTATTTGTGGTTTTATCTTCTTTTTTTTCAGTTTCTTTGAATTTGGTTTTTGTATTCTAGTCCTCTGTGTATAAATCCGTTCAATTGTGTGGAAGTTGAAGTTTTGTTAAAAATGGAATAAATTATTGTTCTTTTCTAAAATTCACTTATCCTAAAAGGATTACCGTTTGAATTAGGGATAGTTAGGAATGGCCAATGGAAAAAGATTGAGGTAGAATCTTTATTTCAACAATTCTAAAGGTAAAATAAAGGTTAAAGGAAGATGAAAGAAAGGAATGAGGACTTTCAGGTTTGCCGAGTGGTCGGCACGGATTAGCATGTGGACTAGCCGAGTGGTCGGCACGCTAAGCTTGAAATACTGTGTCCGTTGGGTTGGGGGTTCAAATTCTGGATTTGCTAATTATTTGGTTTAGAACGGGGGTCAGCGGTATGACTGTTTAAGCTCAGCCAGAGTCATCCCAGCCCCAAACGGGTATATGGAGAAATCTGGAAGCACAGGAAGCGTCAGGTAATTTGCCCCCAACCACACATTTCACACACCCATACACTCATACACCCACACATCACACACCCACACAAACACATACACACGCACACACACACACACACAGAAACGCTTTCGTTTGTGTGTGTGCAAACAATTGCATCCAAAAAATTGCATCAAAGAATTGCATCTAAAACTGAACACTGGCAACAGTTGCACTGAGAACTGAACACTGGTAGAACTGAAGAATTGGAAAGAACAGGACATGGGATTGTTGTTCTATTTTCTTTATAGAAACGCTTTAGTTTGTGTATGCAAACAATTGCATCTAAAACTGAACACTGGCAACAGTTGCACTAAGAACTGAACACTGATAGAACTGAAGAATAGAAAAGAACAGAACATGGGATTGTTGTTCTATTTTCTTTATAGAAACGCTTTCGTTTTAAGGAATTTTGGATGGTTTCTTAATTCCTCAAGGACGCCATCCATGCCCTCTCTGCCATTTGGCTTAGCTGTGACAGAGCTCTGAGAATTTGGTTTAGCTCCTGGAGCTGTTTTCCAGCGATTAGCCGGAGGACAGATTGGTGGTGTAAGGAAGACTGGAGGTGGTGAAATCTGACCCTCGGCATCTGATCTTATGGCCTTTTTTTTATTTGTAAAGATTTTCTTACTTTTAACTTTCTTCAGCCAATGAAAAAAGGATTTCTGAATTTTGCTATACTCCATGCCTAGGGCAGACTTTTTCTTCTCGACCTTAATTTTTTTTTTACCGATATTTGATCGTCCTCTTCCTCTAAGTGAATTTTTTCCATCCCCTTTTTTGGTATCTGTCTGATTTTCTCCTTATCTGAATCCATTTTGTCAAGGTCGGAAGCTTTTTCAGCTTTGTTTTTGTTCATAACCATAGTTTCTTTCTTGACTGACATTTCTTGACTGTTTTGACTGTCTATGACTTCTTCTCTGCCCTCACTTTCATAATTCACCTTGTGCTGCATTGGTTTTTGAACCGAGATTGTATCGTCCTCTTTCATATGTGTTTTTGCTTCTTCTGAGTGAATTTTTTCCATGTCTTTTATTGGTAGCTGCCCGCTTTTACCCTCATTTGAATCCATTTTGAGATCCATCCATTCGTCAAAGCTCACAATCCATTCATCAGCTTTGTTTTTGCTCATAACCTCAATTTCTTTCTTGACTGACATTATTTGACTGTGTTGACTATCTATGGCTTCTTCTCTGCCCTCAATTACATAATTCACCTTGTGATGCATTGGTTTTTGAACCGAGATTTGATTCTTTTCTTTCATGTGTATTTTTCCTTCTTCCGTGTCTATTTTTTCCAGTTCTTTTTTGGGTATCTGCCTGCTTTTCTCCTCATCTGAATCCATTTTGTCAAGGTCGAAAACTTCATCAGCTTTGTTTTTGCTCATAACCTCAATTTCTTCCTTGACTGACATTACTTGACTGTGTTGACTGTCTATGGCTTCTTCTCTGCCCTCAATTACATAATTCACCATGTGATGCATTGTTTTTTGAACCGAGATTGTATCGTCCTCTTTCATATGTGTTTTTGCTTCTTCTGAGTGAATTTTTTCCATGTCTTTTTTTGGTAGCTGCCCGCTTTTTCCCTCATTTGAATCCATTTTTAGATCCATCCATTCGTCAAAGCTCACAATCCATTCGTCAGCATTTTTTTTGTCCATTACCTCAATTTCTTTCTTGACTGACATTACTTGACTGTGTTGACTGTCTATGACTTCTTCTCTGCCCTCAATTACATAATTCACCTTGTGATGCATTGGTTTTTGAACCGAGATTTTATCGTCCTCTTTCATGTGTATTTTTCCTTCTTCCGTGTCTATTTTTTCCAGCTCTTTTTTGGGTATCTGTCTGCTTTTCTCCTCATCTGAATCCATTTTGTCAAGGTCGAAAACTTCATCAGCTTTGTTTTTGCTCATAACCTCAATTTCTTTCTTGACTGACATTACTTGACTGTGTTGACTGTCTATGACTTCGTCTCTGCCCTCAATTACATAATTCACCTTGTGATGCATTGGTTTTTGAACCGAGATTTTATCATCCTCTTTCTTATGTGTTTTTGCTTCTTCTGAGTGAATTTTTTCCATTTCTTTTTTGGTAGCTGCCTGCTTTTCCCCTCATTTGAATCCATTTTTAGATTCATCCATTCGTCAAAGCTCACAATCCCTTCGTCAGCTTTTTTTTTGTTCATAACCATAGTTTCTTTCTTGACTGACATTACTTGACTGTGTTGACTGTCTATGACTTCTTCTCTGCCCTCAATTACATAATTCACCTTGTGATGCATTGGTTTTTGAACCGGGATTTTATCGTCCTCTTTCACGTGTATTTTTCCTTCTTCCGTGTCTATTTTTTCCAGCTCTTTTTTGGGTATCTGCCCGCTTTTCTCCTCATCTGAATCCATTTTGTCAAGGTCGAAAACTTCATCAGCTTTGTTTTTGCTCATAACCTCAATTTCTTCCTTGACTGACATTACTTGACTGTGTTGACTGTCTATGACTTCTTCTCTACCCTCAATTACATAATTCACCTTGTGATGCATTGGTTTTTGAACCGAGATTTTATCGTCCTCTTTCATATGTGTTTTTGCTTCTTCTGAGTGAATTTTTTCCATTTTTTTTTTGGTAGCTGCCTGCTTTTCCCCTCATTTGAATCCATTTTGAGATTCATCCATTCGTCAAAGCTCACAATCCCTTCGTCAGCTTTTTTCTTGTCCATAACCTCAGTTTCTTTCTTGACTGACATTACTTGACTGTGTTGACTGTCTATGACTTCTTCTCTGCCCTCAATTACATAATTCACCTTGTGATGCATTGGTTTTTGAACCGAGATTTTATCGTCCTCTTTCATGTGTATTTTTCCTTCTTCCGTGTCTATTTTTTCCAGCTCTTTTTTGGGTATCTGCCTGCTTTTCTCCTCATCTGAATCCATTTTGTCAAGGTCGAAAACTTCATCAGCTTTGTTTTTGCTCATAACCTCAATTTCTTTCTTGACTGACATTACATGACTTTCTTGATTGTCAATGATTTCTCTGCCCTCATTTGCATAATTCACCAAGTTCTGCATTAGAATTGTCCGGGAAGCTTCGAACCCTTCTTTAACCTTATGGCACAAAACTTCAATACTGTCAAGTACTCTGTAGCCTTTCTGTCGCTCCAGATAATAGACGAAGCCAACAGCAGCTGCTGAAGATAATAAAATACATTTTAACATTTTATACAGTATACAGAAAATAAAAAACAGACATGCATAAAGTCAGTTAGTTAGTCCCTCTCTTAATTCCTTTTAAAAGAAAAGGTCAGTGGAGGTAATTTCTCTGGGATACTAATTCAATTGAGCTTTTAGAGGCGACATATCTTTGCCATTACAAATTGTTTCTAGCAGATAAGAATTACTCTTAAATTGAAGATAGTTTAGTTGCACGTCATGGCAGTTTCGATGGTGTATTATTTGTGTTGATCCGATGCCATTTTCAAAGGGTTCCAGGCTTTTCTGCAAAATTCCCATAAATGTCGTTTCAAGATAACATTTCAAGGCTAATCGAAATAATAGTTACGACTCTTTAAGTTACAAATAACAATCTTTGACAGTAGAGTTTTTTTTAACGGATTTTTTTATTTTTGGTTACTATGGGCCGTGGTTCTTACTTTACTAGGTTACAACTATCGCCCAAAAGGCTCTCTTGGCCCAGGAGTACAGGAAAAAATAGACAAACAAACACACACAAAAATAATTCTAAGAGTTCAAGAACAAAACAAACACAAAAACTGGCAAAAAAACGAATAAAAACAGATCGTGAAACAACGGAGAACAGACCGAAATTACTATCGATAATTTTTCGTTTCGAGGTAGGTAATTCCGCATTGTTTATATTTCTTCTATTGAATCCTGGTTGCAAGGTGCTTTTCCTGTAGGCTTGTCACAGTCCAGTTCTTCAATTGGGAATCCTTTTAAAGGCTGTTTGTAGGCTGTTTAATGGAGTATATGCTTGACCTTCGAAAAAAGTTTCTTGGCCTCTTAGATAATCGTTTGATCAAATCTTATGCACTGAGCATTTCCTACAGAGTAAAAATTGAAGTTGTCTTATTCCATTGTTTCTTTTTTATAGCCAATAGAATAGATTCTGGTTCTATTAGATGAATTTTTTTCCTTTCACCATATATGCACACTTATTACGTCATCACTATACACTTATGGTCTAAGAAAATTATGTGGGTAGCGGAGCTGGTAATTTTTGGCTGACCTCAAAACTATTAAGGACGAAAAGTATTGCGCTGCCTTTAAAGCCGTACAGACCAAAGGGACTATTAAATTCAACAGCTTTTGTATGGCCTTCGGCAATATGTTCCCTAGAAATAATCTGTCGTTTTCAAAGACTTGAATATATATATATATATATATATATATATATATATATATATATAATATATATAGATATATATATATATATATATATATATATATATATTATATATATATATTATATATATATATATATATATATATAATATATATATATATATAATATATATATATATATATATATATATAATATTATATATATATATATATATATATATATATATATATATATATATATCTATATATATATATATATATATATATATATATATATATATATATATATATATATATATCACATATGACATCAATCGTATGTTGAATCATCTTGTATATGAAGACACAGTTTTAGTCAAAATTATATGGAACAGTGCAAATCTAAAGGTCCACAAAATGTGCCTCTTATCTTGCGGTTCAGTCAAAAATAGGTGAGCCCTAATTAAAGGGCCAAAAGTGCCCCCAAATTGTGCAAACAGATTATATTAAACAGAAATCATAGCCACGATTAATAGGAAATGTGAAGAAGTTGCACTGGGTTAAAATTATGCATATACACTAGTGCTTTAATCTGTATGTTTGAGGGACAAAAGATGAGACCGAAGAGTCCCTCTCCCCAGCACAAATCTTCTCTCCCCGCTCAAATTCGTCCAACGATTTACAATATAAAAAATTGAGGACCGAAAGAAAGACTATTGGGCCTATGCAACTTTCTTAGACACTTTAACTTTTTTTCTTCATTGAACCACAAATGACATCAGCTATTTAGCAGCTGGAGGGATGGAAACTCATCCTACCTCGTTAAAATTCCATTTGGTAGTTCATGTCTGTCTTAAGTTTACCTTTATTGTTCACTTTATTTCATGTTTGTTTTCAGTCTAATTTCTTAATTCAGAGCAATTTCGTCTCCTTTTAAATTTTAAATTTTCTCTTGATTTTTCATTAGATAAAAACGGAAAAACAACTAATTCTTCAGTACCAACAATAATGCTTTCTCCTGCAGTTAAGTTGTTCCGAATAAAAGAAAGTTTAATTGTCGACTTCTAGCTCCATCATGGTTACATTGGCTGCTGCAACCCAGTAAAGAACGAACCATGGCCCATGGCAATTGAAAATTAAAAAACGTTTTTAAAGAAAAAAAATAGACTAGCGAGAAAAATTCCCATTTGTATCTGATTCAGGGATGGTAATTTTTATCTCTTTAGTCTTAATAATAAAATGTTATTTCGAAAACAAATTTATGGAAATAGTGAAAAACAGTCTGAACCCCCTCCCCTCTCCAAATGGTGTTGGATGGAAGCAAAATGTGCACCGCTGGAATCATCATGGCCGAAAAACACCGCACATAAAATTTATAGTCCCCTGGCTTAAACAACAAGGAATAAATAATTTCTGGGACCACACTGGCTAATCATGACAAAACAAAACAAAAATGGCGAAGAAGAGAAAACGAGGACAGCAACTATTTATAGAAAGCCTACGCATAACCGATTGGCATTTGCATTTTTTCCTCCAAACGCTCTCCCTGCACAAAAAGAGGAGTAGTTATTTCTTTGGTTGACTGCGTAATAAGAATATGTTCAGAGCCTCTCATAGTCTAAAAATTGACTGGTCTTAAGGATACTTTATTTTGCAATGGCTATCCTATAGAATTACTTGTAACCATCATAGACAAAAGACTAGAAAAGGCAGAAAATAATACATCAACTCCTAAAACCCCAACAGATATCGTCCCCTTGGTGGAGGATAAGAAAATTTCCACTGTCCTACCCTATATTCCAAAATGGAGTGACAAACTGAGAGGATCCTTAAAAAACATAACCTTATTGTCACCTTTAAAAACTCAAATACAATACAGAGCTTTTTCAACAGCGGCAAAGACAAAACCAGCCCCATTCTGGGTAGTGGTGTTTATAGAATTCCCTGTTCTTGTGGCTGTAACCATTTCTCTTTGACATTTTAGTGATTTTAACTATAACATTTGAATAAAAGGCAGTAAGATATATTCTTTATTGATCTGCCTTGCGCTTGAATAAATCGCAAGATTAACTCAATGAGAGGGTAAACCTAGGGTGGCTTAATTTTCCTAAATTTAGGGGAGGGGGTCAATTTTGTATCCAGGATTTTTGTTGGGGAGGGGGTTAGCACTTTTAATAGTGACAAAATAGAAATGAAAAGATAATTGTTTTTACCGTAATTTTTTTCGACTTCAGTGTTGAACCATTTCTCTTCGACATTTTAGTGATTTTAACTATAGCATTTGAATAAAAGGCAGTAAGATATATTCTTTATTGATCTACCTTGCACTTGAATAAATCGCAAGATTAACTCAATGAGAGGGTAAACCTAGGGTGGCTTAATTCTCCAAAATTTAGGGGGGGTGTCAATTTTGTATCCAGGATTATTGTTGGGGAAGGGCTTAGCGCTTTTATTAGTGACAAAATAGAAATGAGAAGATAATTGTTTTGGGATTCAGTGTCTAGCCATTTATCTTTGACATTTTAGTGATTTTAACTATAACATTTGAATAAAAGGCAGTAAGATATATTCTTTATTGATCTGCCTTGCGCTTGAATAAATCGCAAGATTAACTCAATGAGAGGGTAAACCTAGGGTGGCTTAATTTTCCTAAATTTAGGGGAGGTGGTCAATTTTGTATCCAGGATTTTTGTTGGGGAGGGGGTTAGCACTTTTAATAGTGACAAAATAGAAATGAAAAGATAATTGTTTTTACCATAATTGTTTTCGACTTCAGTGTTGAACCATTTCTCTTCGACATTTTGGTGATTTTAACTATAACATTTGAATAAAAGGCAGTAAGATATATTCTTTATTGATCTGCCTTGCGCTTGACTAAATCGCAAGATTAACTCAATGAGAGGGTAAACCTAGGATGGCTTAATTTTCCGAAATTTAGGGGGGGGGGGTCAATTTTGTTTCCAGGATTTTTGTTGGGGAAGGGGTTAACACTTTTAATAATGACAAAATAGAAATGAAAAGATAATTGTTTTTACCATAATTGTTTTCGACTTCAGTGTTGAACTTCAGTGTCGAACAATTTCTTGATTAGCATTTCTTCTTTTAAGGCAAATTGTGAAGAATGTGTGCCCCCTCCATCTAAGAAAACGAGAGAGGACGAGGCAGCCCCCGTGAGACCATCCATTATTAAGTATGCTGGCCCTTACACGACCCCAAAACAAGTGTTGACTGCCCAAGTTTATCTGTGCAGGCTGTAATGCAACCAGGTCGAAAATTAAAGATCGAGTGGGCGGCTGCTTTCCATGGACCTTTAATACCTGTCCCGTCTACACAAGAGCGTGATGTTACCACACCGTCCATCCTCCAACACGCGCTACAGGGGCCATCTGGCACTCAAGTGCAGCCAGGATTTGCAAATGTGAGCATTTTTACCTCTACTTATAGAAATATATATATCTATTTCTTCCAATATTTTTTTTTAGCCTTTTCTTTTTCACTATTTTTCAACACTGTGTAAAAGTGTCTCTCAGAGATATTTAAAAAATGTTATTTTCTCTATAGTCCTACACCCCTTGTTTTAAATTTCTCTGCTCCCCCCCCCCTCCCTCGGAGATATCTAAATATAATGTTGTTTTTTTTGCAAAGAAACCACTCTTTTTCTAATCTTTCCAATTTTCTATGTTCCCCCCATTGTAGGCATCTTCGCTATTTTCAACCTTATAATAATATTTTTAGCTAATTTTCTAGTTTACTGCTAATACTCACCATTTGAAACTCAAAATGCTATTTTTCCCTGAAGGATATTAGTTTTAATTTTTGGCATACGTGTTCCGCACAAGCATATATATAGATCTGTTTCATCCCCTTTTCCTGTTTTGCTCTATCATTAGCGACGGTTAGTGATTAGTGGGTCAAGTCTAGGCTTTCAATGCTTTTTATGTAATTCTGTTGTTTGGCCAAGAAAATAGCGGAATTGTCTTGCAAAATTAGCGATAGATATTTAGGACATTGGAATTCTATGTAAGAGCGAAACAAGTTATACCCCCCCCCAAAAAAAATAGTAATTGCTATTTATAACATTGCCAAAAAGGGGGGAGGGGGTTGTTTTTTTCTCCATCAAATTAAAACGGTTTCATGCAGACAATTGCAATAATTAAGCGGGGGGGGGAGGGAGGACATGCCTCATTTCTATCACCACCAAAGTGAAAAAAAAACTGTTTCTTCACGCGTTGGTGAACGGGTATGGGAGCCGGGAATTCGTCGCTAAGAAAAAGATGGCTTTTTTGCGCCACGGGACCCGGGAAGCGCAGGTGGGCCCGAGAAGCGCTGCGGGAAGTGCTGCGGGAAAGCGCCGCGATGGTCGGCTCGGAAGGGGAGTATTAAATAGTGGAAATTGAGGGGGGGGGGTGGAGTTTTTTGAAAAAAATCAAATTTTGTTCCTCTATGTCATTTTTAAAAAATGTAAATATCTTATATTAAGTTGGAAATTGGAACTTTCAGAATATCGATATAGTAGGGAATTAAATGCTACTAAGCGCGTTTTAAATAATATGTAAATAATAATCCAAATTTTAAACAGTAGGGATGATTTGAACACTTTCAAAATAAGCTATTTTTCATTTATAGGTTGCTTTGGTCCCATATTCATTGTCACCGTCATCATCAGTTGGAGAAGGAGAGGACCTCTCCAACAATTCACTGGAAATACCGTCGTTTAAAATTGATGAGTTTTTAGATGATTTTTTAAATGTATATAATAGCGCAGTTGAGCAGGGGGACTTGAGTCCAAACAAACTACAGCTTTTGGACGATTTTACAAATGAATTAACTGGGAACCCTCCTCCTCCTCTAGCCCCCGATACCCTAACGAATCCACTTCAAACAACTGAAGTGGAGCATTCGCATACCCCAAATATTGAACAAAGTGGGGGAGGGGGAGGGGGTGTTGATAATATACAAGAGGGGGAGGGAAATAATAACCAATTTACAACTTTTCCAGACTTTCAGCTGTCAAATTCGATATTAAATGCAATAGCTGTCTACACTGCGACTTTTGGGAATCCATTTAATTCACTTATGGGGGGAAATTTTGTGTTTCACCCCATAGAACTTGTGCATGAATATGTAGATAAAATTCGTGCACTGCTGGAGAACCAAATTCAATTGTGGGGAGGGGGGAGGGAATCAATCAAGGTCTCTATTGTTTTAAAGGTGTTCTATTTAAATGAGGGGAAAAGTGAGGTTTACCACCATTATATACATTCCGAGATGCGTTTGATCTATCCGAATTTAAAAAATTTTGAGGATGCCTTTTGCGAGTGGATAGGTCAAATTATTGCGCATCTTGAGAACTACAATGAAAATGGGAGCGGCTCTGTAGTTCTTTATGTTGAAAATTTAAGCGTTAATATCTTTAAATTTAAGAAAGATTTTATTTTAAGAGGGGGAGCAGGTGGGGCGGGGCCAAGGGCAGTAGTTTTAAATTATAATCCAGATTTAGTAGGTTGTCAAGGTGTCCAGCGGATATGTTTTGAAACAGATGAAAAATGTTTCAAGTACGCTTTCCTCATATGAGCATTCGAGCCTCTAGCACGTGACGCTACCAAGACGAATTTAGACGATTGGGCTGTACATGGGAAGGAAGGGTCCAATTTCCCCATTGTAGATTTCAATTGTTTAGAGGGGAAATACCCAGTAACGCTAAGATCTATTGATATTTTTGAAAGGGCTAATGCTCATTTAAATATCGACGTTACTGTGGTTCAGTATGAAACTGAATTTGAAGATGGGGTTCGTTCTAAAAAGAAGGGGGCGGTCTTCCCAGTAAGGGGCCCGTCAATTGATTTGGTCAAACACTGGGTTTGGCTGTTGTATACACCACCATCTAGTGACTTTGCCCATTCAATTGGCCATTTTAATCCGATTACAGACATCAGTAGACTTCTGGGGGAGGGTAAGAAACAGAGTTCACGTTTCTACTGTCCGACATGCCTCTCTAGATTTTGGACTGAATTAAAGTTGCAAAATCACATGAGGCACTCTAGACGGCATGGCTACCAGACAGTGGAAACGGTTTCAGGGATAGGTCCATTTTACGCTTTAAAAATTTCCAAAACACCCTCCTCCAGTGCAACAAAATATCTTTGGATTTTGAAGCTAAGCTGGTGGAGGTGAACGATCCCCGATTTCCATATCGAATCAAAGAACACCAGGCTATTGCAGTGTCCTATGCCCATGCGCAAAGAGACAGTTCTAACACCATGCGGTTGTTAGAAATAGTAGAAACATTGGATGAGGAGGACGAGTGTATGATCAAGGCACTGACCAGATTAATTGGCACAGCTAATGGTGCTATTTCTAGTTTGAGAAATACCCATTATTCAATGGTGTTGTCTGCAGAGGATCGTCTCGCGATTAAAAATCAAAAAATATGTTGGGTTTGTAAGGGAGAGTTTGTAGAGGGGGTAAGGGGACTAAAGGGAAAAGAGGCGGTGGGAGGGGGAATGTCAGAGACCATAATCACTTGTGGCAGGAAATATCCTCTGGGGGTAGTAATTTTAGAGGGGTAGCGCATCAATCGTGTAACTTAAATGTTAGCCAACAGTTTTTTATTCTTGTTTTTATCCACAATTCATATTACGACTTAAAATTTATTTTACCGGCAATGGCACGTATGTACAGGGAGGGAGGGGGAGTAGACAGTCCATGGGTAAAAAGTTCATTTACCTATACATTATTCCCAAATCGGCCGAGAAGTTGTTACTTCTCGAGCTGAAATGGCAGGCAGTGGATAATGGGCATACGTGTTGGAATAAAATCAGTTTTTTAGATTCCTTTATTTTTTTCCCAAGGCATTGAGTCAATTGATTCAAGTGCAGAAAAGCGACAATTTTGGTAGCTTTCCCTTGCTTAAACAGCACTTTCCAGACAGTGAAATGTATGACCTATTGACCTGCAAAGGTGTATACGCATACGACTATTACTGTTCTGACGCTCACTTAAGCAAGGTGAAACTACCTCCAATTGAAGCTTTTTACAATTCACTGACCAGTAGTGAATGCACAGCCGAGGAATATGAGTTTGCCAAGAAGGTGTGGGCTAAGGGGAATTGTAAAAATGGGTGGGATTATTGTAGAATGTACTTGGCCAGTGACGTTTTAACTCTGTTGGATATAGTCTTTAAGAACACAGACCAAATCTATTCAGAGTTTGGGTTAGATATAGGCTACTATTTTTCCACACCACATTTGGTGATGGATTTGATTATAAAAATTAGAAGGGAGGAAATAGGCCAAATCACCGACGTAGATCAGCACCTTTTTGTAGAGCGTTCAATGAGGGGAGGGTATGATTTTCATGGGGACCGCGTCTTGTCAACCCGAGCGGACAAAACAGCAGCATCGGTGCAAAGTCAAATCCAGTGTTCTTGGACATGAACTCATTGTACCCCTCGGCAATGTCTCACTAATCTTTGCCGTGTGGCAACTATCAATGGCTTGAGAATCCTTGTGAGTTCCCCGACATTACCACCGTCGAGGACAATGGGCCACAAGGATGGTTCTTTGAAATTGACGGGCACATTCCTCTGGCGCTTCACGATTCAGTCAGAGATTTTGTTTTTCTCTGTATCAATTGACCCGTGAGCAGGGAACTCACTGAGCCCCTACAATCGATCATTGGTCGAGGATATGGGGATGCAATGGACTCCCTCTAAGCAAAAACTGATTGCTGATTTGGACCCTAAGGAGAATATCGTTGTTCACCATGTGCTTTTGCACTGGATGGTGAACAATGGTTTCACGATCACCAAAATACATAGGGTCCTGCAGTTCAATCAGCGACCATATTTGAAAACGTTTATCGACACTTTTGTCGATAAACGCTCTAGGGCAAACTCCAGAGTAGAGAAGGAAATGTACAAACTGATTCTAAATTCAGCGTTTGGCAAAATGTGTGAAAGCGTACGTAATACATCTCGCTGCGACGTCGTGACTGACCCTCTAGAGTGTGCACGAATTATTACCGATCCCAATTTTACATCGTTCACGAGCATAGAGGCTGGCATGGTTCTTCTACACAGGCGAAAGCGAAATGTGGTACTGAACAAGAATATAGCAGGCGGTAGTTCAGTACTAGAAATTTCCAAAAAGCTCATGTTGTCGTTTTTTACAATGTGTGCAAGGTGCAATGGCCACGGGAGGGGGAGGTTCAAGTTTACTATGGGGATACAGATTCTCTGCTGTTAAAGGTAAATGGGACCAAAGATTTATTGGGTGATCTAGAAAAGGGGGAACACATCAGCTCGCGGATGGATTTCACCAACTGGAATCCGTCCCTCTACCCCGAGTTGGTGAAACGTCAAGCCCCCAACCAACTATTAATGTTAAAATCAGAGACGGGGAGTGATTTGATATCCAGGGGGTGTTCCCGGGTCCCAAAGTTTATTGCGTTAAAACTTATAGTGGGGATGAAAAGCAGGCATGTAAAGGGGTGCCTACGACACTTTGTAAAGAGCAATTTCAACATGAGCGTGTACAGAGACTGTGTAGAAAGTAGCCTAGTGCCGAGAGCACAAGTGCTTGCAATTCGCGCTCTCCAGTATAGAAATTATACTGTAAGAGTGGAAAAAAATGCAATGTCGTGTATATCCGACAAAGTCTATGTGCTCGAGATTGGTGTGAGTGTCCTGCCTCATGGCCACTACCGTATTTCAGACCGAGTTGAATGCATAGACTATCACAATCAACTTGGTCTGGATAAATTAACCTAACCAACTAATCTAATCCAAGCACTAACCACCCAACCCGTTCATAAATTAACCAACTAACCCAACCCGTTCATAAATTAACTACTAACCCAATCTAACCCAACCTAACCTGTAGCAGCAGTGAAGACAACTATTGTACTGTTTTCGCGCTGCGGTTCCTGGAGGGGTAGGCGGGCCCTTCCCGCGGCCGGCCCCGGGGGGGGGGCGCCCGCGGCCCCTTCGGCCCCGCGGCCCTGGGGGGGGGGACCCAAACTTTAAATTCATAATGTTCAACTGTGCTATCCAGAATTTTCAAGTGTTTTCTGTTGTTTTCAAGTGCTCTTGTTGTTGTTTTTGTACAGAAAAGTGTGTGTTTGCTACTAATGTACATAAAGTGTTTAAAGACAATAAGTGTAATGTTCTTGCTGTTGATGGACAAAAAGTGTTTTTTTTATGTTGTGCATAAAGTGTCATTTTTATCGTTGTCGTTGTTCATGTTGAACAAATAGAGTTTTCATGCAGTGCAAATAAATGCTGCCATGAAATATTGTCAACTGTTCTTGTTGAACAAGTGTTATTTTTATCGTTGTTGTTCATGTTGAACAAATCGGCGTTTTCATGTTGCCGAAATAAATGCTGCCATGAAATATTGTTTTTTGTTGTTGTTCTTGTTAACGTACTAGATAGATCTATGGGAAAATTATTACTACTACTACTACTTATTCATTGAACACGTATGATTTACAGTTAGTTATAGTCCAACTGTTGTCAACAGCAGCAGCAGCATGTATCAATTTAAAACACCCTTCAGATCGTTTCTGTGTGGGCCGTCAATGTCGGGCAAAACAACACTTTTAGCTAAAATAATTCAAAATTGTCAGAAAATGTTTTTGGAAAAACCGAAAAAAATCTACTATTGCTATAGTATTTGGCAGGAGTCCTATGATCAAATAAAAGCTATTGCCACAGCCATACCAATACAATTCATACGGGGACTTGATGTTTTCAATAGTATTGAACCGAACTCGTGGCTGATTATTGATGATTTGGCTGAAGCCATTGAACAGTTCTCACAGGAAATGTTACAACTGTTCACTGTTCGCTCCCACCATGAACACATTTCCATAACCCTAGTTCTAAACAATCTGTTTCATCAGAGCAAATGAATGCGAACCCTTGCTTTGAATTGCACCATCTATATTATCTATCGAGTTGTTCGTGATTCTAGCTCGCTAATAACTCTCAATAAACAGATATACCCCGGCGCCCCTAAATTTCTGTTGTCAGCGTACACTCAGGCGACTAACAAGCCCTACGGTTACATTTTGCTGGATCTTAATCAGAGCATGCCCAAGGATCTACGTGTAGTCACCGACATTTTCAACAATGAAATTACAGTATATCTTCCGGTGAACAGTAGAAAAGGCTATTAGTTGGCGTTATGACACTGAAGAAACTACACGACATTTATTTTCCGTTTTAAGCACTTCAAAACCCTTGCTTAGGAAGGCCATACTCAAACATGGTGTTGACAATGATTTCATTAATCTAATATCTGAACTTTGTTTAAATTTAACTCAGGGCAATGTTCAACTGTCAGAAGGTGTTAGACAACAGAAAAAGCAACATCGTTCCACTGTATGCGCCTTGGCTTGTAAAAACAAGGGACAAAAATTTAAAAAGAAAACGTCTCCTTCAAGAAACTGTCTCGTCTGCGGGCGGTAGCTTTTTCACACTTTTACTGCCAATAATTGCAGGACTTGTAAACAGTTTTCTCTAGAGAGAGAACGGCAAAACCCTATAAATTGACACCATTTGAACTTGTCCTCTCGCCCGTCGAACATTTTGAAGACAATCTAAGCAAATTCATTAATGATGAGAATATTGCCGATGACAAAAAATTGCTTTTACTTCAAGATGCATTGCGACGTGTGGACAAACATAAACCTTATCGTGAGGGACCCACCGCTGTCGCCACTGTCGCCGATCCCTCTAAACAGGAAACATATCTCAAGATTCTGCACAATCAAAGGAGAAGGAATTGAATTCAATTGTATTGAAAATTGGAAACCTATTGCCACTGACCTATCGAGAACAGAGTAAAAGAGTATTATCATATCTCATGCTGGAAACTGTGGTGATCAAGTTCAAGTCGACAGCACAGGGAAACAAATTATAATTCAGGGAAAAAGTTATAATCTAGTTGATTTAATTTGTGATATGGTGACGAATCGTAAAGGACTTTTATCCTTTGACAATAATCTATACACCTTTCTAAGTGTATCAAACTTTCCCAAAAGTCTTATTGGCAATAAGCAAATTCTAAAGAAACTAAGAGAATATAGTCCTCCAACAACGCCAACACCAACACCATTTAAAAAAGAAGAAGATTCAATATTTGAAAATACTATCAGTAGCAGCAGCAGCACCACTGATTTTATAACACCTGTGGCTGCTAGTCAAAAGCGAAGACGAATTGATTCACCCTCCAGTGTGCAAAAGGGGAGTGGACATTACACTACGTGTTTGCGTTCAAAATGGATGAAGTTCTGAAAGGTGTCTATGAAAATATTGGTGAAGTGGGAAGTTTAAGTTCTCCCAAAACGCTTTCTAAAGTTGTCTCCGGTAGCACATTGAAAAAAGCAAAAGAGTATCTAGAGAATGAACCGAGTTACACACTGCACCGGAATCACAGGCTTCGCAGCAAACAATATCGACAAACTAAAGCCTTTTTCCCTCTGCATATAATGCAAACGGATCTTTTAACTTTAGACGCAATTTAACGACGTCACAATGCACCCTACAAATATATTCTGGTGGCAATCAGTGTCTTTAGTCGCTATGCCTATGCCATTCCATTACGGTCAAAGAGAGGTGTTGAAGTTGCTCGGGCCATTGAAAGTGTTCTTGAACAGGATTCGTATAGAAAAATTCAATCGGATCGTGGCAGTGAATTTGTTAATCCCCATGTGCAAAAGGTTCTATTGAAATATAATACAACACTTTATCATAGTCACAGCCCGATAAAGGCTGCATTGGCTGAACGATTAATAAGAACGATTCGTCTATTAATTTCAAGATATTGTACCCTGAAAAACTCACCGACTTTTATTCATGATTTAGATAAAATCATGCAGATATACAACCATCGACCCCATCGATCTCTGTCCAACTCAAGCCCTCGGGAAGTTCATTGCAGTGAAAATACATTTGATGTTTTTCTAAAGCAATATTCCAATGGTGGAAAAGAAAAAAAAAATGTGAAGAAGAAATTCAATGTTGGTGATACTGTTCGAATCAATAGAACCACCAATATTTTTGAAAAGGGGAATTATTTATGGAGCACCGAACTTTTTAAAGTGTCCAAAATCCTGGACACCGAACCCACGACATATCGACTGCGAGACACCAAAGATGATGAGATTCTCGGCGGTTTTTATGAATATGAACTGCAAAAAGTTAGAAACACTAGTGAAATTTATCAAATTGAAAAGATATTAAAGAGTCGTACTCGTAGGGGCAAGAGACAGTTGCTTGTTCGCTGGCTAGGATACAACTCAGATTTTGATTCTTGGGTCAGTGCTGAAGATATTGACAATGCCCAATGATTTCTATGTGACTTTCATGTCCAATGTTTCTGATCCTCTCTACAATGATCTGAATAGAACAAGTGATTTTTGGACGAAACTCTCCCCAACCATCAAATTCGACGAGGGAAAGTATGAAGTGGCTCTTGTCGACTGTATTCTCAAAAATACCTATGACATCCTGAGAAAGGATCGTAAATATGAAATAAATATTGGACCTTATGATTGGCCGCCACCACCCTCAAGTGATCAAGAACAAATTTAAAAAATTCATTGGATGAATTATCCATATATTGAATTACCCTACGAGGAACTCACCTGTATGAATGATTTATGTCGTTCTATTAATAAAAGAATTTCCGCTCGTAAAAAAGGAGCTTTTCATTTCAACTATTCAAAGGAGGAGGGCAAGATCTACATTAGTTCACCTATTGCCAGCGAAAAGGTTATTCTCAATGATAATCTAAAGGATGTTCTTGGCTTTAAGCTCAATATAATCAATGGTAAAAGTGCCGGAAACACTAATTTCATTTTTGCTGACTACCCGCCTGCCTTCTCCACGGACACTTGTATATTTCTCTACGCTTCATTTGTGGAAACATCTCGGGTTGGTAATTCAAATGTTCCCCTCCTACGAGTTCTTGAACGAAAAAACCAATCAAGAACATATTCACCACTACAATATAAAGCATCTTCAATATATTCCCGTAAACACTTCCTATTTGGAACTCTGTCAGTTAACACTAAGAACTGAATTGGGTGATCCCATAGCAATTTCAAAAGGTTTGGCTGTGATTACATGCCATTTTCGTCCCATCGTTCAAATTCAACAAGATGTCTAATAAAAAAGTGGTATTCACTTGTCCTGATATTGACTGATATGTTAATACTCTTGGCCCAAGACAACAGGGCAATGGAATGGACTATTACAAGGGTCGCTCGTCAATGTCTGGCTATGGTCTTGGCAGTTGGTTTGCTAAGCTGTTTCGCTCTTCACTACCACTGGCTAGAAAATATCTTGTACCGGCTGCGACAGATTTTGCATCCTCTACACTATACGATTGGGGCTCTGGCAAGGATTTTAAAAAAAGTGCTTCGGAAAATCTTAGGTCCAGTGCGCGAACCCTTGGCGAGAAATTAAAACAAAATGGTAAAGGCTTAAAAAGGTCGAGAAATAATGCATCACTCATCAGTCTCCACTCAGGTCGGAAACAAAAGACATCATCCCTCTTGTCAAAGAAAAGAAGGAAAAAGCCGACACGTGCTGTAAACAGAAGAAGAAGCCCCAGGAAGAAAATTGTTAGATCGAAACTGGATTTCTTCTCCTAAGATGTCCTACCTACCGCATAAGGATTCTCAACCTTCAATCACCGCCTCATTGAATCTATTCAATGCTGAAAATGTTGATGTGAGTGTCAAGCATGGATACTATGAACAATTTTATCCACAACAACCCCTCTCCGATAATATCCACTTTCAAATTTATTTAAATGAAGACTACTTTATGGACATGTCTTCAACATTTATAGATTTACAAATGAAAGTCCGGAAATCCGATAATACAATGCCAATTCGGGCCGATGGAATATCCTATGAAAATTGTATACTACACAATTTATTTCGTCAAATTAGTGTCTACATCAATGGCACGCTGGTGAGCACAAGCAACAATCTCTCAAATTATACTAGCTATATGCAATTCATGTTGACGACACCCAAGTCATACAAGGAATTCAGAGGCACCTCCAATGGATATGAATATATTACTAATACTGATAGTACAGATGCACTTAAAAATGCTACAACTAGTGAATTACATCTAGTTGGAAAAATATATCATGAAATATTTAATATACCCCAATGGCTGCCGCCCAATGTTAAAGTGGATATAAAATTGACGCTTGCACCCTCCAATTTCATATTGAGAAAAGAACTTGCTGCCAATCCTGATGTAAGTCTCTCCCTCACCTCTGCAATACTTCATGTACGCAAACAACAGGTCATGAGTTCTGTTGCTTTGGCAGTGGAAAAACTGAGAGCCAATGAAAATAATATTAAACCACTTGTTCCTCATACAATCACCAACCAACGTCAAATTGCTATGGGCTCACGCACCTTCACCGATTCATCCTTTATCAATGGCGAAATTCCGTCAAAACTCGCTTTGGCATTTGTGAAAAGCGCTAGTGCAATAGGATCATGGACTGAATGCCCACATAAATTCAAGATGTTTGAACTTTCATCTCTTGTGTGCAAAGTAAACGGTATCCCACTCTACAATCTATCTTTTGATAAATCCTATAGAACATTGTATGAGTTGACCATGCAAACCCTAGATCATGACTCTCAACTATTTGAAAATGGTATAACCGAAGATATGTTTGCTAAAACACATGGTATCATTGTTCTGGATTTGTCTAGCACACAGGATATGAGCATAGTACGTACGGGGAGTGTGCGTTTAGAGTGTACATTTGCCGACCCATTGGCTGAGAGTATTGCACTAATTTCACTAAATCAATATGAAACCTATTGGGAAATCACTCCCGAAGGCAGTGTTCTACTAGACTTGGCGCCATGAACACCAGTCAAATAAGCAATGTATTTAATATGGACCCCTACATGTCCCAGTACAAATCCTATTGTCTGCCCTCGGACTTTCTTGGAAAAATTCAAAGTGTCAACAATACCTTGATTATTGTTAATAGCAGTCCGTCGACTGTGCTGACGGTTCATTGGCTGTGCATCTTTCAAACAATGAAGACGATTGAATTTTTTGATCCTCTTGGTCTACCCTATACATTCTACACACCCCACATCAGCAACTATATTGAGAGCAGTGGGAAAACTATTATTCAAAATCGGAAGAGGGTGCAGGATCTAACGACTAAAAGCTGTGGCTTCCATGCACTACTATATTTTGTGTTCCGATGTTGCGGCTATACTTAAAAGCAGTTTCTCCACATTTATGTTGACAATCCACGTCTGAACGACTTTCTAGTGGAAAATATCCTCTCAGACCTATATAGTATTGTTTTCAGTGCCCTAAGAGTAAAGTGCTTAAAAAATGTTTGTGAATTTGTTTATTAATAAAATGCATATATATATACAACAATGTCTTTAAATCTTCACTTTAGATTTCTTCTTCTTCTTCTTCGGTGTATAGGCAACTGTCGTGAACCACTAATGCTGGTAAATAATTTTGATTCACTGTATATTGATCTTGATTGACTGCAAAGTCAGGGTCACATTTTCTACAGTACAATGTAACTTCACTCTTGTCATATCTCTTTGTATAGTCAATGATACTATTTGCATTCATATTATGAAATTCACGAGTTTCAATCTGTCTATTTGAAGCAATATCACATACAGTGTTTTCAAATGGTGAATCACAATCGGTAACTGCCAAATAAAAATCACTTGGTTTATAGTCATAATAGGCAGTGTCGTCACAACGATGACGTAGAAACCAAATTGTCTTGTTAGCCCAACAGTTGAATCGTAGACCAGATTCCTCTTCCCAGAATAATTTAAATCCACGACGATACCAATCTCGTAGAAATAAACTAAAATCACGTTTGGGATTCTTTCCAATCATAGCAGGGTAAGTATTCTCCCACTGATCACATTTATCATAGTGACAATTGGAGCACAGGTGCCCTCTAGGGTGAGAGTCACACACCTCTTCAAGACATGAATTACATCCTTTAATTTTTACTGCATAGCCTCTATGTAATTTACAAGGATTACATAATTTGCACTATTCACTATAGTCATCAACAATTGTACAATTCTCACATTGAGTCCAACTGCCAAGAGTGTACATGCACAATGGACATGTATAGAACATTTTTTTTCGGTTTCCGATGTCAACTCTCTCACAGCTAAAACGAAACTGATCATCCTCGCTCCATAAATTCAGTGAGGGGAATAGGGAGAGGAGTAACTCTGTGACGTTACCTCTTTCGAATGGTGGGGGGAGCCATCTACATTGAATCCATTGGCAATGTTTTCAAAAGTATATCCACGATATGATTCTGCTTTGTTTCAATTAATATATCAATAAATTGACTATAAGCACTTGAGTCACATTTTAAAAGTTTCATACAATAGTCCAATGGAGGAGAATCACTCCTCATTGTATTGTCAAGTGTTCCCTGACGAGAGAATATCCTGCGTTTAAGAGATAACTCGAGAAAATCGTCATCCAAAATCAAATGTTTTTCCATAAACACTAGATTTGATCTAATTCTCTCTTTCTCAAATTTATTCATTTTTCAATCCTTTCACTCTGACTGTTGACTCTAGACTGACCCTGATTCGTTAGCACCTAGCCTAACCTAACCAGAAAAGAAAGAGAACATTCTCGATTTCGAAACAATTTTATTGAATAATCACAACAACAATAATACTAAGCATGTACAATTAGCGATAGAGTTTATTGTCTTCGACATGTTTCACTAATGCACTTAAAGCACATTGAAGTCTATTCACATGTGCTATATCAACTTTTGCAGCGAAACATAATTGATCCTCCATTTTAAATTTGCTCAAGGATATCACATATATTGCATATACTGCATCCCATTCCAGACAAAGTCGTGATCCTTTCGTAATTTCTTCCGCAATGTTTGGTGCTCTTGTATTATTACCTTCAACTCCACTAACAACTTCTAGGAGGGTAAACATTCCACTCGCCATCAACACAAATATATATCCAAATGAGTAAAGTCAAAACTGTTCTTCTTCTCACTCCTTTGAATTCTATTCATAGACTAATAAAACTTTGGCAAAAACCCATTCCTTATATTCTCTGCAATCCTCCGTCACTAATATGTAAGCAAGCCTCTGATTGGCTGAGAAAGGATATGTATCCGACTCGCTGATTGGCTGAGAAGAATCATAACATTCGTCCCGAAAGTGCACTTGGCCAAAACAACAACAACATCAAATAAATCGACCCTTGGAAATTTAGGTCATTGACTCCGGTACCCCAGTTGTTAGACTCAATAATCCAGAAAACATACATCAAAGTGAGAAAGTTCCTGTTTTTCAAATTCTCACTGACAAAAACCATAAAACAGACATAAATTACTGTTGACATCCGAGAAAAATATCAAATAAATTGACCAACACACATAACTGTCCAAGAAACAACCATAAATATGAGAAAATTCCTGTTTTTTCAAGTGAGAAAAATTATGTTTTTTCATTCTCAGTGAGAAAACCATAAACCACGTGGTCGTGTCACGAGCTCATGACCCCTCTCTACTGTTAAATCCCTTGTTTTGGGGAATGTGGGGAGGTTGAAATCCCCAAAGAAATATTTACTGGACGTTTCAACAATGCTGAACAAAACAGCTTTCTTAAAATTTCGATCAGATGTGTTTTGAGTAATGACAGGTTTGGGGGGGGGGAGGTAACTGACTCCATTGAATTTTGACTCTTAACAAGGGCACACAAACTTCCGACTTCCAATCAAATGAGCTTCATCCGATCCAAAGTTTACACGACCACCCGCCCCATAAAAACCTCATGCCCCGGGGTATAGCTTAAATCCCTTGTCCATGGGTATTGGGGTATTTGTGTCCAACCTAAAGGCTTTGTTACATGATTTTTGGACTATTGGTGACAAAATGCCTATCTCTCGATTTCAATTAAATGTGGTTTGGGAAGAGGGTTTCAAGGAGGGGGGGGGCTAATTTTTCTCCATCATGTTTGACTCTTAAAAGGAAGCTAGAACTATATATTTCCAGCCCTACATAACTTAAAGCCCTTATCCCTAGGCTCTGGGGGGTTGTGTCAACCCTGAAGGCCTTTTCATATGATCTTTGGAGTTTTTTTTTTTTAAAGGGGTATCTCAAAATTTATATCTGTTGCACTTGGGGAAAAGTGGATAAGAGGGGGTGGCTAGTTGCCCTTGATCACTTATGACTCTTAAAAAGGCCACTAGAACTTCTGATTTCCAATTCAAGGAGCCCCCTCTGAAGTTTTTACGACCACCCCTTCCATCAAAACCTTGCATGTAAACAATGGGCACCTGATGCCACTCATAGGCCTTGTGTGGAGGAATTTGGGGGGTCTCAACCTCAAAAACATAATTACAGGACCTTCCAATTGAATTGAACAAAATTGAACATATATATATATATATTATATATATATATATATATATATATATATATATATATATAATATATATATATATATATATATATATATATATATATATATATATATATATATATATATATATATATATATATATATATATATATAATATATATATATATATATATATATAATATTATATATATATATATATATATATATATATATATATATATAGATATATATATATATATATATATATAATATATATATATATATATATATATATATATATATATATATATATATATATATATATATAATATATATATATATATATATATCATATATATAGATATATATATATATATATATATATATATATATATATATATATATATATATATATATATATATTATATATATATATATAATAGTATATATATATATATGTATATATATATTATATACATATATATATATATATATATATATATATATATATATATATATATATATATATATATACTATATATATATATATATATATATATATATATATATATAGATATATATATATATATATATATATATATATATATATATATATCTATATATAATATATATATATATATATATATATATATATATATATATATATATATATATATATATATATATATATATATATATATATATATTATATATATGGGGGTTTGGGGGGCGGCAGCCCCCCAACTGTAACCTCCTAATCCCTGTACGTTTTAAGGTTCGAACTTGTGACTCAGCCTCTTTAACTCTCAGAAAACGTAGTTTTTTTTAAAATAATTTCTGCAGGTTTTTTACAGTTTATTACTTATTATTGCTTGACTAACTGTTAGATGATCGTGTCAGGAGTTAAAGTTAGGGGGCTGCCACCCCCCAAACCCCCCGCTCTTGAAGATACTTGTGTTAAGGCTTTTAATTCCTGAATAATCAAATCAAATGCACAGTAAGATTTTCTTTTTTCAAACTTTTCTTCGAGCATGCGGTTGTACGACATGTTATTAAAGCAGTGGAGACTTACCTGTACCTGAAGGCCGACTGTGATATTCTTTCTGGAGACGCCTGTTGAGCCGAAGGATTAATAGATTGGATTTAAAAAAGAAACTGAGTTTCTTTTTAAACTTTAAATTCAATATATAAAAATTTTTATCTGATGGGGAATCGAACCTGGATCTTCCGCCTGACAGTCAGGAAGAGCCACCACTGTACCACAGAGACACTCTTTGCTTTAGTTTTAGTCACTGCAATCGATTTTTGACGCAAGCAAATCCCCACAAAACTTGATATTTGGTTTTCGGAAAACAGGGAAGGAGTTATAAGATTGAGCCTGAAATTTTGAGGATAAGCTCCCAGGCACCCAGGAAAGCTTATCCTCGAAATTTCAGTCTGATCGGACAACGTTAAAGGGGGGCGTGGTGGGGAAAATTAACATGGACTCTTATAGGAAATCGATGTTTTTCGTAAATGTAAATTCGGGGGATAATTTTTTCGGTCTGAAAATATCAAGGCCCTAACAGGTCAAATTCTGCTTTGAATGAGTCCTCATTCACCCAGATCCGTTGCCAACTGTGGCCTGTAGGCGTGGCTGATAAAAAAAGAGAAATGAACATTAAATGGCTATATTTGTTTTTTTGGAAAACAGGGAAGTAGTGATCGGATTGAGCTGAAATTTTGAGGATAAGATAACGGGCCCTAGAAAAGATCAACCTCTAAATTTCAGCCCAATCGGACTCTGTTAAAGGGGGGCTGTGGTCAGAAGGTCGAAAACTTCCGGCCCACTTTTACCCATGAATATAAAGTCGGAGGGGGGTGAAATTTTGCACGTTTCTTAGTTGGAGCTTGGGCTACAAAAATGCGATCATCGCTGTCTCTCTGCAACCGCTAGGACCGGAAATCGCTTAACATTGTGGTGGGTCGCCTCTTCAAGAGGCACAAGTGTGCCTCCTTGATTAATGTGACCTTAAACCTAATAATTGGATATTAGCCAAATATACAATCGACTATGCCCGCAACTCAGCTCTGAAAGCTAAATATTTCTCTTTACACAATCAGTAAGTTTCCAATCCTCACAAGCAATATCAATCATCATCTCACCTCAAAAGCAATATCAGTATCAATATCATTTGGGCAGAGGCCAGAAAAAGACAGTAAAAATCAAGAAAAACAAAAAAAGAAACAACGGAAATAAAAACCACACACAACTACAAACAAGGGATAAACAGAGATGACCAAAGGTATGAAGACTTCTGGCACTCAGTAGAGAAATCAAAAATACGCTTCTCAATAACCTCAGCTGGGTTTACCAATTGATACTTTCTTTGCACATATAATGTATGCTACGTTTTTATAGAGCCTGTCCTTCCTCATTTCGTATCATCATTTCGTATCGTAGGTATAATTTTTCTATGAATGTAATCTCCCGTGGATGTAATTGTTGTGTGGGTATTATAAAACTTTCATAATTGCTGTTTACGGGGTTGTAGTTTTCATATGGTCATTTTATGCTTTATTGATTTCTCCCAAAATTGGGTGTATTTATGTTGAACATATTACAGACTGATATTGACCAAGATTCCTCGTACTGGGAAGTTTAGATGGTTTTAAGCTAAAAATATGCACCCTGCAAAGAAACGCTTTACTTGATTCCTAAAAGTTGCTACTCATTGTGCAAGGCAATTTAAAGCACTTCTGGCACGCATAAACCCTCGAAATTTAGGTAATTCAAAAGCATTACAGCGTGTCAATTGCATTTTGGATATGGCAGTAACATATCTGATTTCAAATTAATATGTAATCAAAGTGGTAATTTCCATTACTACAACGAAATTGCGCAAATTTTAATATGCGGATGCAGGGCACAAATTAATCAGATAATTATTTATTCAAAAAGCTTTCATATATTACGCGTATTTTTTTCAAGTTTCATTTGATTGGTTCATTTCTTTGGTGCTTGTGTATTATACCGACGACACTGTTGTCCTTGATCTGTTTAAAAACTGGTTTATCTATGCGCACTCAGAGATAATCAGCTTAACCTGAGTGAGATAAACTACTATCCAGGTATGTTTTAATTTAATATTTAATACATAGAGGTGGTTAGGTATTCAATACAATGGCGTTTCTGGGGGACCGCTTTCCATAATTCTCTGTTGTAGTTCCATAATTTTGTTACTAAAGTATTATATTTTCCTCAGATTTTGGTATGTTTCATCATAATTAAACTAACTGCATTTCTTGAGTATGTTCAGTACGATTGACAAGTACCATTTCTTTAAATGATTGATTTTGCACTGTTTTCGTAAGATTACTTGTTGAAACGCAGATGACGATGATTGGGAGAAGTTGAAGCGGATTGTTAGCGCATCCTCCTGCTTTCATCTGAAGAGCGCCAATAAGAGAATGAAGAACTCAATTGCTTGACAGAAAACGATCGTGTTTCAATTGCTGAAAGATAGTGCAGTTTCTTGATGTTATGTCGATTTTTAGAAGGTTGAGCAAAATTATTAATAAGTTAGTGTCAAAAAGGGGGAGAAGGTAAATATTCAAGCAAGAATCTTCTTCAGCTAAAGGTTAGTGGTTATCTTAGTGCTCGAAATAGTGTTAATTTTGTGTTTCGGGTTGGGTGGATCTGGGACAGGCACATGCGCATGAATTAATTCTTGAAGAGGGGCATTTCATTAAAACAGGGGGTATGAAAATAAATATTAGGAATTTCTTGCTGAGTCGTCTTTTCACGTCGTTAATTATTAATTAACAAAGCAACTTTCCATAATCTACAGTCTGAGAGAAGTAGATATTAAGTGAAAATTAAAATTTTCACTTAATGTTTCAAAATTTAGGTTGTTCTTTGCAAAATCTGTCTTGCCTTGAAAATAGGGATGAGGCTAGGCAAGAAATTTGAAATATCTTATCGGGCCCTAAATTCAGCAACAGGGTCCAGTCCTAGAAATACAATTTATGAGGTGCCTGAATTTTTCGATTTAATTAGAAATTGCATTCCTACATTCTTAATAAAGGTTTTTGATCTAAGGGAATTATGGGAATATAATATATATATATATATATATATATATATATATATATATTATGATATATATATATATATATAGTATATATATATATATATATATATATATATATATATATATATATATATATATATATATATATATAATATATATATATATATATATATATATTATATATATATAATATATATATTATATATATATATATATATATATATATATATCTATATATATATATATATATATTCCGTATTCGAGGGGAACTGCCCCTTTCTGAATTCTCACTCTTTATGGTATGGCTAAAAGTTTTTTTAAAGTTCCTTAAAAATACAGTAGCATGCAATTCACATGTCATTGTGTATTTCTTGTAGTCTTTCCTTGGAAGAATTGTGACAAAAAGCCAAACTTGAGCGCCAAAAAGCAAGACGCTGAGATGGTGGGCAGCCCCCCCACCCCCCCCACCCCTTAGATACGAAATAATTTTCTGTTTGTTTTCATTTTTAATGTCGCTCCTTACTTTCAGTTGAAAAAAAGATCTGTTTTTTATTTATTTGATTTCTGACCGTTTTTCAAATCATTCTGGGGAATCCCCAAGTCTACCCCCCCCCCCTCCTCCACTTAAAATCCCCCCTTAAAAAATTCTCCTGAAAACTCTCCTCTCCATGGAAAAACTCCCCGTGGAAACATCACTCCTCCAAAATAAATTCCGTATATTTCCCAATAACAAATACTATATTGTGAACAATGTGCACTTTGCTTAACTTGTAGTCCCTTTCCCGGGACTATGGGTGGTCATGTCATCCCGAAAGGCATAGTTATTGGACATTTTAAACTATACTGAATCAAATAGCCATATTAAAATTTTGACCAGATGTCTTTTTGGGGAAAGGGATCGTAGGATGGGTTCTTTTCACTCCAATATTTTTTGCCACTTAAAAATGGTGCTAGAACTTTTTATTTCAAATAAACTGAGCCCTCTCCCGATCATAGAGGACCACTGGTTCGATACGACCACTCCTGGAAAAAAATAAATAAACACGTATCCGTGATCTGTTCTTCTGGCCGAAAAAAAAAAAAACAAAATTCCACACTCTTTTTCGCACCTTGAAACATGTACAGTAGGGCTCTCTGATAGGCTGAATCTCATGGTGTGATTTTCATCAAGTTCACTTGACTTTTTGGGGGTGTTTCCCCCTTTTTTGAAAATTGGGCAAATTTTCTCAGGCTCGTAGCTTCTGATGGGTAACATTAAACTTAACTGAACTTTATATATACTAGAATCAGTATAAAAAAAAATTAATTCTTCGGATGAATCTATTGTTATCAAAGTGCTGTTTTAAGAGTTTTGGTTGATATTGAGTCAAATCGCTGCTTGCTTTCAGTTCGTCACCACGAACTTTTTAACATGTAGCTTTTTACAGTTCGTTGCCACGAACTATTTTTTGTCCCAATTTCAGAAGGCAGGTAGCGTTTCCTATGCAATTACCTGGAAATTTTTTTACTAAATAGGACATTCTTGTGCACTCTTTCTGAAATCGGGTCGGGTTTTTTTTTTCTTACAAATAAATTAGAATGGAAGCATGCTGTAATAATTGTCAGAGACAAACTACCCTTCTTTTTCGAGAATTTTCCTTTTTATCACTTCAACTCATTGAAAAATCAATTTTATTTATTGAAATCACTCGGGACCTAAACCACTGAGTTTCAACCTTCTTTTGAAGACAACCCACCAAGCTGTTTTCCATTTAGACCTTTTTTGGAAAAAAATTACAAGAAAATACGGGAACTATGTTCTATTATCGCTTGGGCGAGGGTTTAGCTTAAAAATATGTTTTTTCATTTGATTTTCTTAGCAAGTTACTCAGAAATTCTGCTGAGAGTTCAAATAAAATAAATAAGTTAGAGTCCAGGAGAAATAGAAGCTCTTGATACGTATCAAATATAAGTAATTTCTTGAGTAATGCATAAGAAATATAGGTCCCATGCTAAATATTGGTGTATTGGAGTGGAGCGTTTTACCATTTTTTTTTATATCTAAAGTACATTTATGAGGAATTTACGCTCAATTTTTACAGTATTCACTGCTCAGCTCAACAGTGGTGCTCTAAATTCGGACAATCTGTCTGCAAGATTGATGCATTTCCAAACTGTCTGCAGGTTTCTAAAGAAAAAATCCACAAATGGAAAATGAGTCTAATAATATGAAATTTTTATGGCGCACTAGCCTAAATATAAATCAAAATATGTTAATGCTACGAACCGAGAACGCAATAAATCATAGACGGCACAACCCTTTATTCAGAGTGTGAAATAATACCGACATTGTATCTAACCTATTAGTAAAATATTGTCGCAACTGTTTAAATCAGCCTAAGGATGACCCCTTTGCTCTTATTCGTGTTACTTTACTGAGCTTAATGTAGGCTACTGGATGCATGCATTAGAAATTCTAAAAGGGAGATGTGAATCACTACAATAAGGAAAAATGAAAAATATTTAAAACTTTTAATCTGAATTTTTGAAAAGGGTATTTAGAATCACCGAGTTCAAGCTGCTAAATTTACAGAAACGGTTGAATAGTAGCTTCAATCTCTTGGAATAAAACCATATATAGGCTACATATTATAATCTAAGGACAATTGAACTTCTTTGCTCAAACTCAGGCGAGCGTGGGGTCTCTAATTCACCTTGTTTGCATCTTGAAGGGATGTTCCATCACGCTGCATATCTTTACATCACGTACGCCACTTCAAACCACATTTTGAATACTTCCACCACGCGTTGTGCATTCCAAATAGTACAAATAATTTTTGAAAGGGTTTTGTAACGTTCATAAGCTCTTTTAACTCTTCCTTCTTTTGGTAACTTTCCACTCAAGCAGAAACAGTGATTGAAAGATTTTAAAAAACGAGTCAATCCAAATAATCAATCGATTTTTCTAATATTTCCAATAGAATGCTACAAGAAATGAATAAAATAAGAGAGCTACAAAAAAAATGCAGAAAAGCAATATGTTTCCCATTGATAAGACTCCTCTTACTTTTTTACTATGCATTTATTCTCATTCTCAACATATAGTTGCTATCATTAATTTTTTTTAATATCGATATCTGGTACTTAATTTAATCCTCCTTCATTCCCTTATTTAAAAAAAAAAAAATCTCCGAAAAAGGTGTTTTAAAAACAGAAAAAAAATAGACTTGTTAACTCTCAAGACGAAGCAGGTATGAAGTCCTATGAAAATTCAAACTGAAAACAACCAAAAACTACTATTGAAGAATAAATGAAAACCCAAAAAGACCAGAAATCAAACAGTTCATGGTAACAAACTATAAGTAAGGAGCGACCCCGCTCAATAGTAACCGAAACTCTAAAAAAACGGAATTTTTTATACCAATAGATCACATCAAAAGAATAATTTTAATGTTGATTTCAAATACATAAGTTTCATTAAGTTTAGTCCTACCCATCAAAAGTTACGCGCCTGAGAAAATTTGCCTGATTTTCGAAAAAAAGAGGGAAAACACACCCTAAAAATTATAGAACCTTAATGAAAATCACACCATCAGATTTCAGCGTATCAGAGAAACCCTACTGTAGAGGTTTCGAGCTCCTATCTGCAAAAATATGGAATTTTGTATTTTTTTTTTTGCCAGAAGAAAGATTTCCCAGGGGTGATCATATCGACCCAGTGGTTCTAGAATATCGTGGGAGGGCTCATTCAAACGGAAATTAAAAGTTTTAGGGCCCTTTTAAGTGAACAAAAAAAAATGGAGGGCAACTAGGCTCCCTCCCACGCTCATTTTTCTCAGTCACCTGATCAAAATTTTGATCAAAAAATAGCCATTTTCTCAGCATGTCGAAAATATAATAACTTACAAACTATATCTTTTGTGATGACTTAATCCACCAAAGTCCCCGGGGAAGGCTGAAAGTTATGAACTCTACCCAATGTTTACATATAGTAGGCCTATTGGTTATCGGGAAGTATACAGACGTTTTCAGGCGGGATTTTTTCTGGTTGTAGGGGGAGGGGGAGGGGTGAGTCAAGGGTTGTGTAGGAGGATCTTTCTATGGAGGAAGTTTTCGTGGGGGAAAGGGACATTGCTATGAAGGGGGCGCCGGATTTCCCAGCATTATATAAAAAAACGATCAGAAATTAAATTAAAGAAAAAGTTTTTCAACTGAAAAGTAAGGAGCAACATCAAAACTTTAAAACGAACAGAAATTATTACGTATATGATTCGGGTCCGCCCCCTAGTCAATACATCGCTCTTTAAGCCAAAGATTTTTTAGTACTTTCATAAGAGCTATTTATTCTATTTAACGGCGTTTATGATTAAGGGTCATTTTTAAAGAATTGGAATAAAATTCGAACTTTAGGGTAAAGAGTGAGGTATTGACTAGGGCGGACCCCCTAATATACGTATTACAAATATATGAATATAGAAGTTCGTTACGTAAGTTAATTCGTAAGTTACGTATATTTATTACTAATAAAAACGTTCGTAAATAAAATTAAACAACTTTCAAGAAAGCCATTTAACCAAATAAAAGTAAAATGAATATACAAATTTTGTTTTAACTATTCATGTACGGTGAGCCAAAATAAAAACCTGCGTTAACTCAAAAACGTTTCAAAAACTAAATTAAAATAACATTTAACTAAATTTTTTTAACTGAAAGTAAGGAGCGACATTAAAACTTGAAACGAACAGAAATTATTCCGTATATGAAAGGGGCTGTCTCCTCCTCAACGCCCGCTCTTTACGCTAAAGTTTATTTATTTGTTAAAAAAAAGTATTGAGAAAAGGGTCTAACTTTAGCGTAAAGAGTGAGGCGTTGAGTAGGGGACAGCCAATTTTCATATACGAATAATTTCTGTTCGTTTAAGTTTTAATGTCGCTCCTACTTCCAGTTAAAAAAAAACTTGGTTTTTTTTTTATTCAATTAATATACATGAATGAAACATAAATCTAGCGGGTATTGATATACACGAATAATTAAATCCAAAAAATACACGAAAAATTAAATCCAATTATGTTTAAATAATCTTGTTTTCAGTGAAGTGCAATTGACACAATAGACTTTAGAAGGTTTACGGTTAGGGGGTGGGGGGCAGCAGCCAAACTCCTGTCTGGAGTAATTTATGTTTTGTGTTAAGATTGACTTAACTGTTCATTTTAATTTTTACTCTTAGGATTCATTATTCATCTATATCAATGCTGGTTACCTTTACGTTTGATGTGAAATTTATTTTAAATTCTCTTCATTTTGGGTTTCAATTATTTTGATAGCAGATTTTGCTTGTTTTGAGCTTGACATTTTATAGTACTTTACTTCTGCTCGTCTTAAGCTTTGTATGCTCTTTAATTTTCTTTGAAAAACTTTAGTTCGTAAAGTTTTTTTTTAATTTATGACCGTTTGCGATTGCCAGAGTTTTATTATCGGTTAATATAATGGGTATTTCTGCGTTTTTCAGCTTAAAAATCAAAATGTTGGATTCTAGTTGAAAATTTGAAGCTATATAAAGTGATCCAACCGTTGTCTCTGATTGAATATAGGTATCGTGTAAATTTTCCTTGATTTGAAATCAAGGTCTGGAACGTTTCTTGAACTACGATTTGGTTCAGCACTAATTTATGGATAATATGCTCAAGAGAATCCTCCTGGGAGAGTGCTCAAAAGATTACTTATGAATGAAAATGAAGCGAGGGAAGAAATATATTTTTCAGGAAAATCACTCAGCTCTCTTTATTTCTGACTTGTTAAACTCTTTTATTTGTGACCTTGATGTGAACAATTGCTGAGTATAGTATGGAAATGTCATTCTGACAACCTGGATGCATATAATATCTTCTGATTGAGTTCATCATCCCTCTCAAAATCTCTTGGAAGTTCAAACTTAGTTCCTTGGCCATTCTTGAAGTATTTCACAAACGCCCTTTTAAGAACCTGGATGCAAATAGTATCTTTTGATTTATCTCAATATTTTCCGCAGCATTCCCTCAAAATTTTAAATTAATACCCTTACTGTTCTTGAGATATTGCACGCACAATTTTGACAACCTGGATTTAGTTCAACACCCCCCTCGACATTCCTTGAAATTTTCAGCTAAAGACGATTAACCGTGTCTGAAATATTGCAAATGCGCCCTTTTGACAGTTAGGATACGCCCAATACCTTTTGATTGAGTTCAACATCCCTGTAAAACAGTATTTCATAATTTAAACTTGATACATTTCACTGATCCTGAGATATTACAAACATACAATTTTGACAACCTGGATACACGTAGTGTCTTTTGGTTTTGCGCAAAGTCTGAATCAATACTTCCTGTGGCCTTGTACTTCGCAGTCTTAGACTTTCCTAGGATATTGCAGATACGCCCTTTTGACAACCGATTTTAGCAAATGATGTCTTTAAGTCCAATATCTCCCTCGGCATTCTTTGGAAGTTTCAATTTAACAACTTTTAACTGTTCTTGAGATATTGAAGATGTACCGTTTTCACAACCGGATTTTGATTTAGTTTAACACTCTCCTTAGAAGTCCATGATAATTTCAGCTTGATACCTGTAGCCGCTTTGGAGATTAATGTAGAAGCGCCCTTTTGAAAAACTGGATGCACTTAGTGTCAATTGATTTAGTGCAACACACCTCTCAACATTATCTGACAGTTTTACCTTAGTATCCTTGGCATTTCCTGATACATTACAGATACGCCCTGTTGAGCACCTGGATGCACACAGGATCTTTTGATTTACTTCAATATCCCTTAAATATTTGCTGAAATTTTCAACTTAATAACCTTGGCTGTTCCTGACTTATTGCTGATAAGCCATTTTGACATAACTTACAACCCTGCCCCACAACCTTGACATAACTTACAACCTGCATAACTTACACTCCTTGCCCCAGTGGCTGTGGAAGGTCATATCATCCCCAGAGGCAATGTTTTGTACCTTTGACTATTGGACAAATAAACTATTTTGAAAAAGATTAGTTATCTTAAATTTTTATTAGGTGTGCGTGGGAGAGGGCAGCTAGAAAGGCCATGGGAGGGGGCTGGCTGCTCTCTGAACACTTTTCAGCATCTTCCTCATCATACCCTGAAATTTTCAATGTAAGCAATGGCCAACAAATTATTTCTCTTGACGGGGAGGCTGTGGGGGGACATTACGTCCTTGGTAGCAGGGTTATGACCTTTTGACTATTTTGAACAATATGGCTATTTCAAAAAATTCGGTCAGAAGGAAAGGGGTCTAAAATCAGCAAGGGAGATGGGACTAGTTGCCCTTTGATCACTTTTCAACATCCCTCTCAACAGACACTGAAACCTTTACTTAATACCCTCAGCCGGTCCTGAGATATTGCTGATACGTTCCTTTTGGTAACCAGCATGCACATAGTGTGTTTTGATTTTTTCAACCCCACCCCCCCCCCGCGCGACTTTTCTGGAAAGTCCCATTTTAATTCCGTAAGCCTTCTTGGAGACCCAAGATTGGACATGCTGCTTTTCCAAATTAAATAAAAAAAAAGTTTTTTTAACTGAAAGTAAGGAGCGACATTAAACTTAAAACGAACAGAAATTATTCCGTATATGAAAGGCACTGTCCCCTCCTCATCGCCTCGCTCTTTACGCTAACATTCTTTATTGTTAGAATAAAAAAGTTGTGAGACAGAGCCGAACTTTAGCGTAAAGAACGAGGTGTTGAGGAGGGGACAGCCCCTTTCATATACGAAATAATTTCTGTTCGTTTTAAGTTTTAATGTCGCTCCTTACTTTCAGTTAAAAAAAAGTTGTTTTTTTTATTTAATTTCTGAACGTTTTTGAATTAATGCAACTTTTAATTTTGGCTCACCTGTACACGAATAATTAAAACGATATTTGCGTATTAATTTTACTTTTTTGGTTAAATGGCTTTCTCGAAAGTTGTTTAATTTTCTTTCCGAACGTTTTTATTAGTAATAAATATACGCAACTTGCGAATTAACTTACGTAACGAACTTCTATATTCATATATTTTTAATACGTAGATGGGGGGTTCGCCCCCTAGTCAATACCTTGCTCTTTACGCTAAAGTTCGAATTTTGTTCCAATTATATAAAAATTACCACTTAATCACAAAGGCCGTTAATTAGAATAAATAGCTCTTATGAAAGTGTTAAAGAAAACTTTAGTGTAAAGAGCGAGGTATTGACTAGGGGGTGAACCTAATCATTTATGTAATAATTCCTTGTTTTTTTTTAATTTTTGATGTTGCTCCTTACTTTCAGTTGAAAAACTTGTTTTTTTTTAATTTAATTTCCGATCATCTTTTTAAACAATACTGGGAAATCCGGCCGCCCCCTTCATAGCAATGTCCCTTCCCCATGAAAACTTTCTCCATGGAAAGAACCTTTCACGTAACCCCCCCCCCCCCCACTACCATAGACATCCCCCTGAAAACATCTGTATACTTCCCAATAACCCAATACTATATGTAAACATTGGGCAAATTTCATAACTTGCAGCCCTTCACCCGGTGACTGTGGGGGATTCAGTCATCCTCAAAGACATAGTTATTATATTTTTCGACCATGCTGAACTAAATGGCTATCTCAAAATTTTGATCGGGCGACTTTGGGGAAAAAATGAGCGTCGGAGGGGGCCTAGTTGCCCTCCATTTTTGGGTCACCTCAAAAGGGCACTAGAATTTTCAATTTTCACTCGAATGAGCCCTCCCGCAATATCCTAGGACCGCTGGGTCGATACGACCACCCCTGAGGAAAAAAAAAAATAAACACGCATCCGTGATCTTTCTTCTTGCAAAAAATACACAACTCCACATTTTTGCAGATAGGAGCTTGAAACCTCTACAGTAGGGTTCTGTGATACGCTGAATCTGATGATGCAATTTTCATTAAGTTTCTATGACTTTTAGGGGGCGTTTGCCCCTTTTTTCAAAAATCAGGCAAATTTTCTCAGGCACTTGGCTTTCGATGGATAGGAATAAACTTAATGAAACCTATATATTTGAAACCAGCATAAAAATCTGATTCTTTTGATGCATCTATTTGTGTCAAAATTCCGTCTTTTAGAGTTTTGGTTACTATTGAGCCGGGTCGCTCCTTACTTACATTTCGTTACCACGAACTGTTTGATAACTAACTATCTGTAAACAATGGGCAACTTGAATAACTCACAGCCCCTATCCTAGAGGTGTCATCAGTGGAGCCATAATTATCTGACTTTTAGACTATTCTGAACCAATCGGCCATTTCAAAATTATGATCAGATGCCTTCGGGGGGAGGGTAGCTAAAAAGGTCATAGGAGAGAGTTGGTTGCCCTCTATTCACACTTGACTGTTAAAAAACGACATTAGAACTTTCAATTTCCAATCGAACGAGACCTCTTCAAAGTTTCTACATCCATCCCTTCCATGTGAATAGGCTCAGTGGAAAAAAATAATAATTATTATAAATAATACTGAAGCCTTCTGGCTTGTTACTATAGGCAACACTAGTGGGAAAGTAATTTTTATCGAAGAAACTCATCTGAGAAAACATTTCTCTTAATTACAATTAAATAAAAAACACAAGTTTTTTCCACTGAAAGCAAGGAGCGACATTAAAACTTAAAACGAATAGAAATTATCACGTATATGAGGGGGTTCGCCTTCTCGTCAAACCACGCTCTTTACGCCAAGTTCGAATTTTGTTCCAATTCCTTAAGAATGACAACCTGAATCACAAAGTCCGTTTAATTAGAATAAATAGCTCTTATGAAAGTGTTCAAAAAAAGCTTTTGCGTAAAGAGCGAGGCATTGACGAGGGATTCCTTCTATTTATATCTGATCTTTTTTTTTAAATAATGCTGGAAAGTTCAGCACCCCCTTCATGGGGGCTTTATCCTATCTTACGTATCTTACTGTCCAATTGTGTGGATGTCAACTTTTCCTTCACTGTTAAAACCACTTTCTAAGGTTTACAACAAGCTAGAAACCTCATTCAGGAAACTAATCGTTCATTAGTTATACCATTACTTGATCTTGAGTCACTATACATTCTTTCATGTGCAAGTTTTACTTTTTCTCAGCTTCAGGTGACCTCCCCCGGCCCCTAAGTGTTCCGCTATGTTTACCTCTGATCAAAATAATTATAATCTTCGCAATATGACAAATCATGTTCAAGTTCCATTTACTCCTTGCATAAGGTCAGATTTTAATCCTCTAATGGCGTGTCATATTGTTTGGCATAAGTTGCCTGAATCAGGGTGCCACTCATTCGGTTTGTTTAAAAAAAATTGTTAAAAATTCTTTAGAAGTTGTTTTTATTTATGTTTTTTTTATGTTTTTTATTATTAGTTTATTTTTTTAGTCTATTTAATCTAATTAATTAATTTAGTTTATTATATTCTATTTTTTCTATAGTTTTTCATTTTATCTATAATTTCTTTTCTTCCCCTTCGTATGTGAGTAAGTGATCATTTTAAATTTTCTTTTGCTTTTCATCTCTGAGTAAGCAACTCATTTGTCTCCCCCCTTTGTACAGCCAATGAGCCTTTGGGGGAATAATAACATGTAATATTGTATGTGTACCTAATGAAGAATAAATCTTATCTGATCTTATCTTATCTATGGAAAATGCCCTTCCTTCATGAAAAAATTCCTCCATGGAATGATCCTCACGCCTATCCTTCTCCCCCGACCCCTCCCCCACTGCCAGACCCCTCCCCCTCCTCCTGAAAACGTCTATATACTTTCCAATAACCAATAATATATGTGATCAATGGCCAAAGTTCACAACTTGCAGCCCTTCCCCCGGGAACTGTGTGGGATTAAGATAAGATAAGATTTATTGCAAAAAGCCTGTGGGCCATAGCAACACATAATACAATCTATAAACCAACACTCAGGAACAAAATACAACTTTAGATAGTAAAAATCAAAAAAGGAAAAAAGAAAAAGAACAACAAAACGACAAAAAAGAAACACACCAAGGTTCGACTTTTAACCAACAAACACCATATAATAAAATTCAAATCATAAAAATAGTATCAGGCTATCCCCTCAAACATGATTCCCTATATTTAGTCCCTAAACGAAGAAACTTACACAACTGTTTAATAGCACATGCGTTCCTCTCAGCCATCCGCTCTATTAACCAGCATTCGCTCCCAAACACTCGTCCGAAACATTCATTCCGCAACTCAGACAGCTCTTCACACTCGGATACAAAATGAAATAAGTTTTCATTCACCAATCCACACATTGGGCAGAAATAAGGGCCAGCCGCCAGCCTAAACTTTCCCAAAAATTTCCTTCTCTCACCTAAATCCAAACTATCCCCTCTTACCAACAACAAATTCTTCAAATCCTCTTTATTCAACCCAAATTTAAGATAAACCTCCTCCCCCCAACCGTCTTTGGCTTGGGAGTAAAACCTCAAAGACATAGATTGGTCCTTATGAGCTTGCCACTCTTGGATTTCTTGGTCCTTTAGGGTTCGCTGGACTTCCTTCCATACTGACACGGTTTCATCCATAGGGCCTTTTCCTTCATTCCACATCTCTGAAAGTCCACAAAGGTCCAGTATTTTCTTAACCTGATTTGACCATGAATCACGTCTACCATCCTTCAAGCTCTCCAAATAAGCTGCCTTAAGAAGCCGAACTCTAGGTAGCCTAATTATCTTCTCCCAGAATTTACCATTCTAACCAATCTAACACTCCTTAAAGAAAAAAGCCCCAAATCTCCTTTCAGTACCACTGAACTAAATGAATCCTTCAAGCCTAGAATTCTCTTAAAATATCTTAGCTGAACTACTTCTAGTCTTAGCTCCTTTAGCAAAACCCCAAACCTCAGAGCCCAATGTAGACTAGAAGCTACCTTTGTCTGGAAAAACTCTTTTCTGGATCCTCATGTCAGCTAGCTGATTTAAATTACTTCTCAAAAGCATATTTATTAGCCTATTACCCCTTAAATTACAATCTTCTACATGCCTAGACATCCCCCTTAAAGCACTAAACTTAACACCCAAATAAACAAATTCATCATTAACCTCTAAAACCTTTCCTCCAAAATTAAAATGAACCTCTGAATCAACATCTCCTTTACTCCTAAATACTAATACTACTGATTTCTTAGCGTTCAACTCTAACTCCTTCTTTTCTAAATAATTTTTTATTATATCTAATTGCTTCTGAAGGTTCTCTCTGCTATCCGCCACTAGAGCTATATCATCCGCGAATAACATGCATGATAGCCTAAACCAATCCAAAGATACATAAGGGGCTCCATTATTTTTCATAAAACCTATCTAATCATTAAAAACATTAACAAACAAGGAGAAGAGCTTAGGAGATAATGTACATCCTTGTTTCACACCCACATGAGACGTGACCAGCCTAGAAAAATTTCCCATAACCTTCACAGAAAATTTCACCCTCCGATACATATCTGCTATTATTGCTACAAAACAAGACGGCAAGCCTATTTCTAACAGACTTTCAATTAATAACCTCCTATTTACCGAATCAAAAGCACTTTTCAGGTCTAAAAACCTGAATAAAGTTATCCTCAAAGACGTAGTTCTTAAATTTTTCGAATATGCTGAACAAAATAGCTATCTGAAAATTTGATCGGGTGACTTTGAGAAAAATGAGCGTGGGAGGGGACCTAGTTGCCCTCTAATTTTTTTAGTCACAGAAAAAGGGCACTAGAACAATTAATTTTCGTTCGAATGAGCCATCTCGTGATATTCTAGAACAACTGGGTTCATACGATCACCCCTGGGAAAAAAACAAACAAATAAACATATAAGCACGCATTCGTGATCATAGGCAGCGCGCTAGCGCTTCTTAAGTAAAGAACGATGTGGGCACAATGTGTTTTTTTTTTCTCCATCCGCGCCCTTTGTATCGCAGGATTTGTCGTAGAAACTTCAAAAAGGGCTCATTCGGTCGGAAATTGGAGTGTGCTAGTGGCCTTTTTAATAGTCGAAAGTGATTGGAAGGTAACTAGCCCCCCCCCCCCCCCCCGCGCCCATCATTCCCCAAAAGACGTCTAATAAAATTTGGAGATATCCATTTTGTTTCAGCGTAGTTGATTTCCAGATAGAAAATATGTTTTTGAGGAGGACCCTCCCCCACAACCTCGGGGCAAGGGTTTTAAGTTATGCCTGAGGGCATATAAGATCGATGTTGGCACAATGTACTATTATTAATTTTTTTTTCCCTTTGTAGCAGGGCACTTCATATGGAAAGGGTCGTCAGTAGAAACTTCAAAAAGGGCTCCTTCGATTGGAAATTGAGAGTTCTATAGCCATTTTGATAGTCGAAAGTGATTGGAGGGCAACTAGACCCCCCCACGCCCATTATTCCTCTAAAACCCATCCAATCAAAATTTTGAGATAGTGATTTTGTTCAGCGTAGTTGATTTCCAGATAGAAAATATATTTTTGAGGAGGGACACTCCCCCACATCCCTCAGGGCAAGGGTTTTAAGTTATGCCCTGCGGGCATATAAGGTTTTTATAGAAGGTGTTGTCGTAGAAAACTTCAAAAAGGGCTTATTCAATTGGAAATTCAAAGGGCTAGTGCCCTTTTTAACAGTCAAAAGTGATTGGAGGGCAACTAGCCCTCCCCCTCGCACGCTCATCATTTCCCCAAACACTTCCAATCAAAATTTTGAGATAGCCATTTTGTTCAGTGTAGTTGATTTCCAGATAGAAAATATGTTTTTGAGGAGGACACTCCCCCACAGCCCTAAGGGCAAGGGTTTTAAGTTATGCCCTGGGGGCATATAAGGTTTTTAAAGAAGATGTTGTCGTAGAAACTTCAAAAAAAAGCTCATTCGATTGGAAATTAAAAGAGCTAGTGCCCTTTTTAATTGTCGAAAGTGATTGCAGGGTAAATAGCCCCCCCCTCACGCCCATCATTCCCCAAACACATCCAATAAAAATTTTGAGATAGCCATTTTGTTCAGCGTGGTTGTTTTCCACATAGAAAATATATTTTTGAGGAGGACACTCCCCCACAACCCTCAGGGTAAGGATTAAAAGTTATGCCCTGGGGGCATATAAGGTTTTTATTGAAATCTTTGTCGTAGAAACTTCCTCAGGGCAAGGGTTGTAAGTTATGCCCTGGGGGTATATAAAGTTTTTATTGAAAGCGTTGTCGTAGAAACTTCAAAAGGGCTCATTCAATTGGAAATTGAAAGGGCTAGTAACCTTTTTTAATAGTTGAAAGTGATTGGATAGCGACTAACGCCCCTCTCACGCCAACCATTTTCCAAAGCACATCGAATTAAAATTTTGAGATATCCATTTTGTTCAACGTAGTTAAAAGTTCTGGAAATTAGGTCTTTAGGATGATAAGAGCCTTAGAGCCTTCAGTGCAAGGGTTGTAAGTTATGCCGTGGGGCATATAAAGTTTTTATTGAAAGCGTTGTCGTAGAAACTTCAAAAGGGCTCATTCAATTGGAAATTGAAAGGGCTAGTAACCTTTTTTACTAGTTGAAAGTTATTGGATAGCGACTAACGCCCCTCTCACGTTCACCATTTTCAAAACACATCCAATCAAAATTTTGAGATATCTATTTTGTTCAAAGTAGTTCAACGTTCTGGAAATTAGGTATTTTAGGATGATAACCCCACAGAGCCCTCAGTGCAAGGGTTGTAACTTATGCCCTAGGGGTAAATAAGGTTTATATAGAAATTTGTTGTATAAATCATAGGCAGCGCGATCACGCTTCCTAAGTAAAGAACGGGGACACTCGAGAACGAGACTAGAAACGGGGACTAAGTAAAGATGAGGACACTCCCCCACAACCCTCAGGGCAAGAGTTATAAATTATGCCCTGGGGGCATATAAGAACGATGTTGGCACAATGTATTATTTATTATTTTTTTCCTTTAGAGCAGGGCACTTCGTATCGAAGAAGTTGTCGTAGAAATTTCGAAAAGCGCTCATTTAATTGGAAATTGAAGTGGCTTGTGCCCTTCTTAATAGTCGAAAGTGATTGGAAGGCGACTAACACCCCTTCCACGCCCACTATTTCTCGAAACACATCCAATCAAAATTTTTAGATAGCCATTTTGTTCAGTGTAGTTGATTTCCAAATAGAAATTATGTTCTTGAGGACAGTAGCACACAGCCCTTAGGGCAAGGGTTGTAAGTTATGCCCTGGGGGCATATAAGGTTTCGATGAAAGGCGTTGTCATAGAAACTTTAAAAAAGGCTCATTCGATTGAAAATTCAAAGGGCTAGTGCCCTTTTTAATATTCAAAAGGGATTAGAGGGCAACTAACCCACCTCTCACGCCCACCTTTTCTGCGAACACATCTAATCAAAACTTTGAGATAGCCATTTTATTCAAAGTAGTTTTAAGTTCTGTAAATTAGGTCTTTGAATATGACACCCCCCCCCACAGCCCTCAGGGCAAGGGTTATAAATTATGCCCAGGGGCATATAAGATTTTTATATAACGCGTTGTCGTAGAAACTTCAAAAAGGGCTCATTTGATTGGAAATTGAAATGGCTAGTGCCCTTTTTAATAGTCAAAAGTGATTGGAAAGCAACTAACACCCCTTCCACGCCCACTATTTCCCCAAGCACATCCAATAAAGATTTTGAGATAGCCATTTTGTTCCACGTAATTGAAAGTTCAGGAAATTATATCTTTGAGCAGGACACTCCCCCACAGTCTTCAGGTTAAGGGTTATAAGTTATGCCCTGGGGGCATATAAGGTTTTTATTGAAATCTTTGTCGTAGAAACTTGAAAAAGGGCTCATTCGATTGGAAATTGAAAGGGGTAGTGCCTTTTTTAATAGTTGAAAGTGATTGGAGAGCGACTAACGCCCCTCTCACGCCCACCATTTTTCCAAACACATCCAATCAAAATTTGAGATATCTGTTTTGTTCAACGTAGTTGAAAGTTCTTGAAATTAGGTATTTTAGGATGATAACCCCCTCAGAGCCCTCAGTGCAAGGGTTGTAAGTTATGCCCTGGGGGCATATAAAGTTTATATAGAAAGTTGTTATAGAAATTTCAAAAGGGCTCATTTGATTGGAAATTGAAATTGCCCTTTCTGATAGTCGAAAGTGAGTGGAGAGTAATTAACCCCCCTCTTACGCCCACCATTTCCCCAAAAACATTCAATCAAAGTTTAGAGATAGCCGTTTGTTCGAGGTAGTTGAAAGTTCTGGAAATTATGTATTTAAGGATGACAAACCCCCCAGAGCCCCAAGGGCAAAGGTTGTAAGTTCTACCCTGGGGCATATAAGGTTTTTATAGTTAGAGTTGTCGTGAAACTTCAAAAGAGGCTTATTCAATTCGAAATTGATAGGGCTAGTGCCCATGGGGCGTTGGGAAGGGGGGCAGGGGGGGGGGGCAGCTGTCCCCCCTAGAACTTCAAATTTACGATAGATATTAGCGAGAACTTTTCGTATGTTGGAAAATTTTTGTTGGATGTTACCTGGTAGATGGTTAAAAAAGCTGGAAATAAACAGAAATTTCCAAATAACGTTTGCAATATCAATATTTACGTTTCGATCTTGAATATTGATTTTCGGTCCGATATATAGATAGGAGACTGGCCCCACGATCGGCTGATTTTGACTTGTATAATTCTCCATGAATTGATTCAAGCGATAAGAAGTTGCTGAGCATGTCAAAGCAAAAGTAACTCATTCCATCCTTGAAAAAGACAATTAGAAATACTCCACCATTTTTCCACCTGGATGCTTCTCTATCCAAGTGGTCAAGAGTGCCAAACCTGGGTCATCCCGGCACTGGTTCAGTCGTCTCTGCCTGACGTTTGGCCACCGGACAAAAGAAAAAGAAAAGTGACCAGGGGAACATTAAAGCTTGTTTTTCGGCTATAAAATTAAGAAAGAATATGGTCAGCATAAAAAACTACATAATGGATTTCATTAAGGCTTAACAAAAATAAAGAGTATTAATTTCAAATTATACATTGACTGATCAACACCAAAAGTAAGCCGCTCCGCTAATCTTGGTGTTCTACCTTTCAGTGGTGGCAGTTTTATTTCAACTTCTGTCTTTAAGACACAATTCATCTCGTCAGTTAGCGCAAAGTCTCTTGCTCCAGTCTTCTTCCAAAAGAGGACCTTAAGTTCTTCAGTTGCTACTTTTGATAATGATAACATTGTGAACAGAATTCCCTTTCTTGCTCTTCAGCTCAATCAGAATGTAATCACCAGCCTTGACTTTCTCAGTGTAAAATTAGAAGTTGCTGGTTGGGGGCTTGTCTTCAATGTCTATGCTGGGGTCTGAAGAGTTTTGTTGTATGCAGGATCATCTACGTCAGAATCGTCACTCTAACTGTAACTCTTGTTGCCAGAGACACGCCTTTTGCTTTTTAGTCTTTTCACTTGTCTGACTTTCTCCGTTCCAGACTAAGGCTTTTGGCAGATACAGCTTTTATCCTAGCATTAATGCATTCTTTCATAGGGGTGTCAGTGAGCACTTCTGAGTTTTTCATATTTTTTTCCTGTTGATTTTTGGGTCTGAGTTGATTGATAAAATGCTGCAAGTAAAGCAAAGAATGAGGGGCAGTCATCCAGCCAGAAGTATTTTCTGAGCTGATCATGATGGTTCCTGGTAAAACTCCCCTGAGTAAAATTTTCCGGACACTGTTTTTGTGGGGAAATAATTAGAATAGGGACTGTGTTCCCAACACATTAACACCAGCAAAATCGCGGTCAACTGACCTCTTTCTGCTGACGTGACCTTCCTACTTACTTCTGGCCTCGCTGTGCAATGATTTTACCAGGCTTGTGGATTTTTTCAGACCTGAATCGTCAAAACTTCCTATGTCTTGTGGTCTGAACATGTGTTTATATATAGGCCTCAATCCAGGTTGTTAAAGAAAGCCCCTACACTGTGACAGTTGAAAGCAGTTGTCCGTCATAGGCTTGTACATATTGGCGTTCTTACTGATAGAGTCTTAAGTCAATCCATAAAACCACGGTGCCAATCTTTATCTGTAATTCCTCCACTGTTTCCACTACCTTTGCAGTTCCATTATCCGGTACTTTTATGCTCTTAATAATGGCGTAAGTGTATGCAAATTTACACACTTCTAGGGGATTACAGTCGAAAGCATATAAGCTATCGTTTTCAAGTAAGTTTTTAGTCTTTTTGCTTGTTCCTCTGTGAATATTGATCATGGGTTGTAACAGGGTGTAAGGAAATTCAGGTCCAGACTTTTTAGAGGGATATTCAGCTTCTCAACTTTTTTTTATGTAGTCTTGCAGCGTTTCTCTAGGGACACCCATGGTACTTCTAGAGAATCCAACTGACTTCTTGTAGAATAAGACAGAAGAAACTGCTATTTTATTTTCTTCTGGATCACAGCCACCTTTCTTTCTTTTCTCTTCTGTTTTATTTTTAATCATTTTATCTTGAATGAAATTTAACAGAAAAAAAGAACTTCAGTTCACCTACTGTTCTGACAGGATTAACAAACGCCAGAAATAACACAGTTTTTGGGTATTAAGCTTGCCTTCAACCTTTAATATGCTGTTTACACAGCTTTTACAAGCATAGCCCACTTTTGGACACCTTGGTACGGCATGCCGAATTTACCCTGGGTATTGTGGCCAAACATGGGAGTTCACTATCCCACAGGATGAAAAAATACTAACAGCAAACTGGTGAAGATGGCACGTCTCGGAAGCTGCAAAAAACAGGCAAATAATAGGAGAATACAATGTGAGTTTACAACGCGAGTTTTCTAGTATTCGTAACTAGGCGTAGGCTTTCAGACAAAATTGAACAAAATTCCGGAGTTAATCACCATAAAACCTGATCCAATCTGAAATTTTTGGTAAAAACTATTAATTAAGGTCAGACTTTTTTAAAAATACACTGCAATCTGTCAGAGCGTTTAAAAACCTCCAGAAGCCCCATAGGTTTTTGTATTGAAACTGTTTGCTTTGGCTAGACGTGGGCAGGTCTCCCCTATACCAATTTTAATATTTAATTTTGCCCAACTGTAAACTTTTGAATTGAATTTTTAGAAGAAGCTGTAATCTAACCATAATGTGATTTGTGTCAAATCGCTTTTGTGGTGTTTATGTTTTCTGGAAATTGGAAGGAGGATAGTGGGTCTCTTGTGTTATACTGTTGCAGGAAAAGTAGAACATAGAAAATGTTAAAGGCCAAGTTTTAGTGAAATATAGAATGACTAGTTTCTAAAGACCTATATTCAAAGGACCTCGGGAAGTATTATTGCCCTTTGAAATACTCGAAAGTGATTGGAGAGTAACTAAGCCCCCTCTCCCGCCCACCATTCCTCCAAACACATCCAATCAAATTTTCACATAGCCATTTTGTTCAAGGTAGTAGAAAGTTTTGGAAATTAGGTCTTTGAGAATGACACCCCCCCCCAGCACTCAGGGCAAGGGTTGTAAGTTATGCTCTTGGGGTATATGAGATTTTTATTGAAAGTTTTGTCGTAGAAACTTCAAAAGGCTCTTTTGATTGGGGCTATTTTTAATAGTTGAAAGTGATTGGAGAGCAACTACCGCCCCTCTCACGCCCACCATTTCCCCAAACAAATCCAATCAAAATTTTGAGATAACCATGTCGTTTAACGTAGTTGAAAGTTCTGGAAATTCGTTCTTAAAGGATGACAACCACCCTAACAGACCTTAGGGTAAGGCGTGTAATTTATGCCCTGGGGGCATATAAGGTGTTTATAGAAAGCGTTTTCGTTTCCAAAAGGGCTCATTCGATTGGAAATCGAAAGGCCTAGTGCCCTTTTTTAATAGTCGAAAGTGATTGGGAGGCTTGACATTTGTATAGTAAAGATTGAAGTGGGTATAATGTATTATTTTTGTTGTTATTTTGTTTAGACCAGGGACTTCGTATCAAAGGAGTTGTCGTGTGAACTTAGAAAAGGGCTCATTCGATTGAAAATAGAAAGGGCTGATGCCATTTTTAATAGTCGACAGTGATTTGAGGGCAACTAATCCCCCTTTCACTCCCACCCTCCCACGCCCACCTTCCTACGCCCACCCTCCCACGCAAACCCTCCCATTTCTGCTCTTAAAATTTAACCCAAATCAAAATAGCACAAGTGTATCCTAGCTATCAAAGAAAGTAAACAGATTTTTTTGCGAATGGTATCAAGTTTTCCATTTCAGGTCAACTAGAGGAGGTATGAAAGTAAATTAAACAGTACTATTGTGGTCCAGATTTTTAAAAGGGTGTATGTGTTAAAAATTGCTGAAAATTTTTCTCCAGCATACAAATAGCAGGCCAAACTATAAAGTCTTAAAAAACGAAAAGATTTAAAGTATTATTTTCCTTTCCCCTGCAAATACTATGTCAATATAAAACGAACAGAAATTAATTTAAAAAACTTTTCCCATAAAATAAGTTTTTCAAAGAAAAGTAAAGAACTCCATTAAACAAAAAGTTAGCAAAAATAAAATCAAATAATCTACCAAGCGTGAAACTCCCACAAATAAGCATCGATAAATAAATGAAACACAAAATGAACAGAAATTAACATAAGTTGGGCGCAAAACCCCTATGCCTTCCCAAGACCATAACAAAATTTGCACTTTACTGAAAAAATACAACGGAATGTGCATTGTCAGTTTAATATACATATACTTTGATATACATATATATCAATATCAGTATTGATTCAGAGTTCAGAGAGTTAAGAGCAATTCAATCGGATAAAATAAAGGATTAAATCTGGACAGCTTGCGTAACCAATTTTTTACCTGTGTGTGGCTTTGTGCCAAAATTGTGAATATCTTTTTCGAAAACAAGAAAAATAACTTATTGCTTTGTTACAATACTAGATCAATTAAGGACTACATTTGTACATTGACAAGATCCAAAGTGTGAAAATGGCAAACCAAACATTAGAGGCCGAGAAAATGCAAAATGCCCAGTTTTTGCGAGAAATAAATTTCAAATTGGATTTATTACCAGCGCTTTCGGAGAAAGTTAATGCAATTCCTGGACTTTCGGATAGCATTGCTGCCTTACAAGTACAGATGAATAACATTAGTACACAGCTATCTAGAAATGTTGAGACAAATGAAGAAATTAAAAAAGAGCTGGAAAATGTGAAATCAGACCTAGTAATCATATCTGAACGAGCCAACCAGCTCGAAACAGAGCAGAAAAGAACAAATTTGATTATTTATAATTATACTCCGCAACACCATGGCGAGTATACTGTGAAGCAAGAAATAATGGATTTATTAAACCGTGCTATGCCTTCTCTCAAAATAAGTCGATGTGATGTACGTGACATTTTTAGATTGAAATCAGGGCCAGTAGTAGTGAAGCTAAACTCGGTCGAAATCAGAGACTATATCTTAAGAAATAGTTCCTTATTGAGAAAGGGAGGTCTATCGGTGGCCCCAGATTACACAGCTAAACAAAGAGAAGCCCGTAAACACTTAAAGGAAATTATGAATCTTGCACAGAACGACGGCCGTGATGCAATGCTACGAGGTGACAAGCTGTTTATCCAAGGCCGACTATTCAGGTACGATGGAAAGGCTGTGATTGAGGTTAAATGTAACTTGGCGCCAGTTAAAAATATTGGTCCACCCCCTAGTGCTAGACTCCCAAATTACCCTGCTGTTATCCCGATGGGGCTAGATAGTGATGCCAGTAATAGCGATGCCGAGACAGTGATACCATCAACAGCCTATTCTCAGGCAGTATCGGCAACTAAAAGACCTGCTAGTGCTGTTATAAGCCCTAATGACCTACATCGACCAGGCACTCGTAACGTGGCACCCAGAGGAAACCATTCTCCAAGAAAAGGACTTAACAGAAGACCTCGCAGTGGTTTTTCCCGTAATTTTGTTGATAATAGTCAGCGAGTGCTAACAGATATTAATAGTCGCAGTCGTGAGTATTACCATTTTGCCTTTTCTTCGACAGAGGCCAGGAACGAGGATCTCCAAGAAATGGCTAGTGATATTAATGCACTGACAGAAAGCATAGACGCATAGGAAATAAAGAGCCATATACTGAGTTTAGTGTCATGGAACATACAAGGACTACGTGATAAGCTACCTTATTTATATGATGAATTACTTTCGTTTGATGTGATTTCGTTTATTGAAACATGGAACGATCATTCTCCTATATCACCTCTCCCAGGGTATTTGGTTGAACAGGTTGTGCGTAAACCAGCAAAAAATAATAGACATTATGGTGGTATTTTGGTTTTGATTAAATCATCAGCTATTGATGGTTATGAAAGAGTTAATAGTAGATCTGAAAATTTACTTTGGCTGCGTATTTGTTTTAAATGTGGGAAGAGATTAATTTTGGGCGTTGTGTATATCCCTCCACAAAATAGTTCTTATAATCGAGAAAATACTTGGGAAATTTTAGATGATGAATTGTCGCTAATACAAGAAAGTTATAGTGATTTTGAGTGCGTTTTGATGGGGGATTTCAATGCTTATACCGGCGTTGAGGTTGAGGTTCCAGATTTATTAATCCCAGATTTAGGGGATTTGGTCCCAATTTGTTGTAGATTACCGCGAAGTAATAAGGATGAAAAAAGAAAAATAAATGTTTGGGGAAGAAAGCTCCTGGCGCTTTGCGGGGAACATGGTCTGATCATTGCGAATGGAAGGTTTGGAAATGATAAGGGTCTGGGCGAGTTCACTTGCCTTTCGGGCCCAACTCCAAGTGTTGTAGATTATGCGCTGATTAATACGAAATTTGTACCTGAATCGATTGGTATTGATGTACTAGATTTAGTTGGATCCGATCATAGAGCTATTAAGCTTGAGCTGAAGACTGGGAAGCTTCAGGATGTTGTTCCTCGAGTTAGAAATTTATCTAATGGGGAGCTTAGATTAGAGGGCTTAGGAAAAAGAATTAGATATGATTTAAATGATAATGATTTTGAAAAATTTAAAAGGGAGCTTATGAAGTTGCATATAACAAATAAGTTGAAAGCGTTAGAAGAAGATGGAAAAGATATACATGGTATAATTATGGAGTTAAATGAAATAATTTGCAGTTGTGCAGCATCGTGTAATCTGAATAAAAATGAAAATAAAAACGAGCGATATTTTGATTTGGAGTGTAAGTTAATGAAAGAAAAGGTCAGATATTTATTGAATCTTTTAAAAGAATGTGATAAACCTGAAGAGCAAAGTTTAAGATTAGCCGAATATAAAGATAAAAGAAGAGATTACAAAAGGTTAATTAAAAGGAAAAAAAAGAGTTTGAGATTAAGAAGAAACTGGATATTGCAAATTATTTTAGAAATAAAGATTTTAAGAAATTTTGGGGTTATATAAGGAATGATATTGGAAATGAAAAAGGAAAGACACAGGTGGCTCCAGACGCCAACTCATGGCCTGATTACCTAGAAAGCATGGAAGGTGATTGCGCAGAATTACAAGAGGTAACACATACCACAGAGATGGTTGTTTATCCCATGAAGGAACATGATTATGATTTAGTAGGGGAAGTGAGTAATGATGAGGTCAAGTTTGTATTCAAGAATTTAAAAGGAGGTTCGGCTGCGGGTGTCGATGGTGTACCAATAACGTTATTTAAGAATTTTCTTTCAATTTTTATGTCGATAATTGTTTTTCTTTGTAATAAGGTGTTAACTTCAGGACAATGGCCAAATGAGTGGAAGAGATCATTGCTTATGCCGCTTTTTAAGAGAGGTAACCCTAAGTTGCACATAAATTATCGTTTAATAGCGCTAGTCCCTGCTTTAAGTAAGATAATGGAGAAAATACTAGATACAAGGCTTTCTAAATGGTTATATAAAAATAATATAATACATGAACAACAAGGAGGTTTCAGAACAGGGTACGGGACGGTAGATACAATATTTATTTTAAAGGCATTAATTGATAAATACGGAAAGGGAAAAACTTGTCTTTATGTGGGATTTCTGGACCTCCACAAGGCGTTCGACAGTGTCGACAGAGAGCTATTAAAGGATGCCCTGGTTAGAATTGGCCTCCCTCATTTGTTTGTGAGGTTGATAGTGAGTATGTATATTTGTGTGAGTGGAATCGTGTTAGTTGGTAACAGGTTTTCTAGGTTTTTTAATATTAAGCTGGGTGTAAAACAAGGCAGCACTCTTTCTCCTAAATTGTTTAACATTTTTATAAATGATGTTGTTGATTATCTAGAGAATAGATGGGCTCCGAATGTTAGTCTAGGGACCCATAAACTATCACTACTATTATTTGCAGATGATATTGCCTTGGTGGCTAGCACACCGCAAGATCTGCAGACGCTTTTGAGTCTTATAGATGATTATTTGCAGATGAAAAAACTAAGGCTGAATGTTGAAAAGAGTGAAGTTGTTATTTTTAAAAAAAGGAAAACAAGTGGCGAAGATAATTATAAATTTAAATTTAATAATGAGGAACTTAAAGTAAGTAAAAGAATAAAATATTTAGGATTTGTTTTATCGGAAAATGGAAGTTTAAAGAGTCATGTTGATGAATTAATTAATAGAGGTAAAGTGGCCATGTCTGCAATTTTTAGAAATCCGACGATAATGGGAATTAAAAACCTAAAAATGCACAAAAGAATATTTAATACAAAAATTTTACCAGTATTAGAGTATGGAGCGGAGATTTGGGGCGGAGAAGCGGCACAGAAGTTGGAGTCCCTCCAGCTCCAGTATTATAAAAGACTATTTGGATTACATCAGACAACTCATTCACAGGTTCTGAAAGGTGATATGGGCCTGTTTTCGTTAAAACTACGTAGGTCTATTTTGATGCTTAGATTTTGGTTGAAGATCATTAGGTGCAATGAAGACAGACTAGTAAGTGCTGCTTATTATCAGATGTTGAGCTATGATTCGAAAAGGTCGTGGCCATCCCAAATTAGGTCATTACTAGAAAGTGTGGGAATGGCTTACTTATGGAATGACGGTCTTGGTTCCCCTGATCTACCAACAAATTTAGTAAGCCAGGTACGATTTATCTTAGAGGGTCAAGAAATTCAGTATTGGCAAGGGCTGGTTTTAAATTCTGCTACATTGAATCATTATAATCAGGTTAAACCTAGTTTTGGAGAGGAAATTTATTTTAAATTCAATTTACCGGCTATGATTTTATGTCGATGGATTCAGCTTAGGGCGAATTGCCTTCCAATCCAGAGTAGACAAATGGTGTTCGACAGGGGGATAGTACATCCTGATGGTCGGTATGTGTGTCCTCTTTGTAGGGATGAGGACGAAGATTTGGACCATTTTCTCCGAAAGTGCCCGGTGCTCTCTGATTTAAGGGAAAATTACTTACATGGGATTGTTTTGCTGCTTCCAAATATCTTACAAAGTAGTAATCCAACCACAATATTTCGTATTGGTGCGTACATAGAGAAGGGATTAAAAAGAAGGAAATGTTTTTACAATTAATTATTATTAATTATATGGAATTAAAGTTATTTTTTTTTGGTATTTTACCAGAAGGTATTTTTCGCTATGTATTCATGTTAATGTGTGTTTGTAATTTGCTCTGTTGTAATTTTTCTATTTTCATATTTTTTGTGTGTATATGGCTCTTGGGCTTTTTGAAATACACGATCTATCTATCTATCTATCTATACTGATATTTAGTAATCAAAATTTTATATTATTTGATTTATTAAAGTTACAAAGGTAAAAACATTGGTAGATTAATTGATTTAATTTTGATCATTTTTTTTTAATGGAGTTCTTTACTTTTTCTTTGGAAACTTATTTTGTGGAAGAAGTTTTTTTTTAATTAATCTTTCGAAAAAGTAAAAAATTCCACGTTTTTGCAGATAGGAGCTTGAAACCTCTACCGCATGGTTCTCTGATACGCTGAATCTGATGGTGTGATTTTTATTAAGATTCTATGACTTTTAGGGGGTGTTTCCCCCTTTTTTGAAAACAAGGCAAATATTCTCAGGCTCGTAACTTTTGATGGGTAAGACTAAACTTGATGAAACGTATATAGTGGAAATCAGCATTAAAATCCAATTCTTTTGATTCATTGGTATCAAAATTCCTTTTTTTAGAGTTTCGATTACTATTAATCCGGGTCGCTCCTTACTTACAGTTCATTACCACGAACTGGTTGATCAGCTACTAAAGGAAATAATTTGCTTACCCTTCTTACTCAAAGCATGTTTCTGCAGAGATTTCGCATGATTTTTAGTTTCGATGGGTTATTTTTCGCAGCCATAATTTCTTATGCGAACATAATACACCCGCAATTAACCTTTGAGCGATTCAGCTTCTTTGACACCCGTGTTGCCAGGTGTCTTGTTTAAGATACAGCACCAAAAATAAACAAATAAAAAACAGTGGAAAATGCAGTGAAAACGACAGTTTTTGAACAAACATGTGCAATGGTTTATAAATAGTCATTAGAAAATGCCCTGATTTGAAAAATTCAGCGTGGAAATGTGAAAGAGCACCCCAAGGGACAAAGAATGCACCCTATCTGACATTTGATTTTCGGCGTTTGGCAACTCTCCGATCAAGCCGGAAAGAATGCGCTAAATTTATGAAAAGACGTGTCTTATATTAGACAGGAAAGTTAATTAAGAGCCAGCTACAAAAAACAAGAAATTGCACAATTAATCCACATGTTTCCCATTGATAAAATTCAGCAATGCAAGCTCTTTTATTTTTTCAAAGGCAAATGAGATAAACTCGAAAGTTGACCCTTGCGCTATCTCCTATGAAGTGACCCTGATCGGTAGAAAAGCGCAGTTTGAATTCATTTATCATTTATATGAACCTCATGAAGTCATAATAATATTGTACTTATACTCTGGGTGGCCACTAGCTATAGTTAATGATTCAGCGTGTAATCGAAGATTTAACTGAATTGAATTTTGATGGCGGATGTAATGACTGTAAATTTACATGGGTCTGGGTATTGCAACGATTCTACTCTTTACTCACCCATGAATTATTATGGTACATGTACTTAACAGTCTATAATCTTGTCGAGCTATCAAATAGGATAAGCATGGAATAGAGTGCCATGCCAATATAGCTAAGTGCACTTAAACAAAAATCAGGAATACATACCTACATGAAGTATGAATAGGGGAATATCTCCCATAGTCAGAAAGTTCCTTCCCTAGGACAATTTGGACATATGCATGTAGTTTATGGGAAGTTCGAGGCTTCTCTAGGTAGAATAGTATCCTGATACGGCATCCTGTCAAGGTGGCATCCAGAGGGGGGGGGAGCTGTCATATTTAAATGATAATACCTCGATTTTCTTTTTTGAAAGCAGGGATGCCAATAAGCTAATTACTTTTTGTTATTTAAAGCAGAGACAGTATCCTATCAAGATGGGGGCATAGGGAGTTATCAAACAGTTCGTGGCAACGAACTGTAAGTAAGGAGCGACACGGCTCAATGGTAACCGAAACTCTAAAAAACGGAATTTTGATACCAATAGATACATCAAAAGAATCAGATTTTAATTCTGATTTCAAAAATATAAGTTTCATTAAGTCTAATCTTACCCATCAAAAGTTACGTGCCTGAGAAAATTTGGCTGATTTTCAGAAAAAGGGGGAAAGACTCCCTAAAAGCTATAGAACCTTAATAAAAATCACACCATCATATTCAGCGTATCAGATAACCCTACTGTAGAGGTTTCAAGCTCCTATCTACAAAAATGTGGAACTTTGCATTTTTTGCCAGAAGAAAGATCACGGATGCGTGTTTATTTGTTGTTTTTTTTTGTTTTTTTTTTTCCCCAGGGGTGATCGTATCGACCCAGTGGTCCTAGAATATCGTGGGAGGGCTCATTGGAATGGAAATTAAAAGTTATAGTGCCCTTTTTAAGTGACCAAAAAAAATGGAGGGCAACTAGGCCCCCTCCCACGCTCATTTTTTTCCCAAAATCACCGGATCAAAATTTTGAGATAGCCATTTTGTTCAGCATGGTCTAAAATATTATAAATCTGTCTTTTAGGATGACTTAATCCCTCAAAGCCCCAGGGGAGGGTTGAAAGTTATGAACTTTACCCAATGTTAACATATTGGTTATTGGGAAGTATACAGACTTTTTCAGGGGGAATTTTTTCCGGTAGTGGGGGGTTGGGGGTGGCGGGGGTTTATATGGGAGGATATTTTCATGAAGGAAGTTTTCCTGGGGGAAGGGACATTGCTATGAAGCCGGATTTCCCAGCATTATTTAAAAAAAGATCAGAAATTAATTATAAAAAAAAAACAAGTTTTCCAACTGAAAATAAGGAGTAACATCAAAACTTAAAACGAACAGAAATATTACGTGTATGATTGGTTAACCCCCTAGTCAATACCTCGCTCTTTAAGCCAAAGATTTTTTTAGTAGGCTACTTTCATAAGAGCTATTTATCTAGTAACGGCTTTTGTGATTAGGGTCATTTTTAAAGAATTGGAACAAAATTCGAACTTTAGCTTAAAGAGTGAGGTATTGACTGGGGGGCGAGCCCCTAATATACGTATTAAAAATACATGAACATAGAAGTTCGTTACGTAAGTTAATTCGTAAGTTACGTATATTTATTACTAATAAAAACGTTCGTAAATAAAATTAAACAAGTTTCGAAAAAGCCATTTAACCAAATAAAGTAAAATAATATGCAAATTTTGTTTTAATTATTCATGTACGGTGAGCCAAAATCAAAACCTGCATTAATTCAAAAAATTTCAAAAATTAAATAAAAAAACAAGTTTTTTTTTAACTGAAAGTAAGGAACGACGTTAAAACTTAAAACGAACAGAAATTATTCCGTATATGAAAGGGGCTGTCCCCTCCTCAACGCCTCGCTCTTTACGCCAAAGTTTAACTTTCTCATAAATCAATTTTTTTTAAACAATTAAATTTTATTTTAATTGCAAATTTTGTCTTAATTAAGTTTAACGAAAATGACACCATCAGATTCAGCTTATCAAAGAACAATATTAAAGAAGTTTCAAACTCCTATCTGCAAAGATGTGGAATTTTGCATTTTTAATTAACTTTAACGAAAATCACACCATCACATTCAGTTTATCAGAGAACCCTATTAAAGAAGTTTCACGCTCCTATCTGCAAAAATTTGGAAATTTAGATTTTTTGCTCGAAGAAAAATCACGATGCGTGTTTTTTTTTCAGGGGTAATCGTTTCGACCCAGTGGTCATAGAATATTGTGAGAGGGCTCATTCGAACGGAAATTAAAAGTTCTAGTGCCCTTTTTAAGTGACCAAAAAACTGGAGGGCAGCTAGACCCCCTTCCACGCTCATTTTTTTTGCCAAAGTCACTTGCTCGAAATTTTGAGATAGCCATTTGGTTCAGCATAGTCGAAAAATGTAAAAACTATGTCTTCAAGGATGACTTAACCCCCCCCCCCACAGTCCCAAAGGGAAGGGCTGCAAGTTTCGAACATTGCCCATTGTTTACATATAGTATAGGTTATTGCGAAGTATACATACATTTTCCGGGGGATTTTTTCTGGTAGGGGGGGGGGGGCTGGGGGAGGGGTTTACATGGGAGGATCTTTCCATAGAGGAATTTTGCATGGGGAAGGGAATTTTTTATGAAGGGGGTACCGAATTTCCCAGCATTATTTAAAAAACGATCAGAAATTAAATAAAAAAAAAAAAAAATTCTGCAACTGAAAGTAAGGAAGAACATGAAAAACTTATACTAACAGAAAAATTACATATGTTAGGGGGGTTCACCCTGTCGTCAATACCTCGCTCTTTACGCTGAAGTTTTTCTTAGTACTTTCCAAGAGCTTTTTATTCTAATTAAACAGCCTTTGTGATTTAGCGTAGAGACCAGGGGGGAACCCCTCATATCAAACAGTTCTTGGTAACGAACTGTAAAAAAGGAGCGACCCGGCTCAATGGTAACCGAAACTCTAAAAAACGGAATTTTGATACCAATAGATACATCAAAAGAATCATATTTTAATTCTGATTTCAAATATATAAGTTTCATCAAGTTTAATCTTACTCATCAAAAGTTACGCGCCTGAGAAAAATTGGCTGATTTTTTCGAAAAAAGGGGGAAATACCCCTTAAAAGCTATAGAACCTTAATGAAAATCACACCATCATATTCAGCGTATCAGAGAACACTACTGTAGAGGTTTCAAGCTCCTATCTACAAAAATGTGGAATTTTCCCTTTTTTGCCAGAAGAAAGATCACGGATGCGTGTTAATTTGTTTTTTTTTTTGTTTTGTTTTTCCAGGGGTAATCGTATTGACCCAGTGGTCCTAGAATATCGTAGGAGGCTCATTGGAACGAAAATTAAAATTTCTAGTGCCCTTTTTAAGTGACCAAAAAAAATGGAGGGCAACTAGGCCCCCTCCCACGCTCATTTTTTTCCCAAAGTCACCTGATCAAAATTTTGAGATAGCCATTTTGTTCAGCATAGTTGAAAATCTAATAAATATGTCTTTTATGATGACTTAATCCCCCACAGTTCCCAGGGGAAGGGCTGCAAGTTATGAACTTTGCCCATTGTTTACATATAGTATTGGTTATTGGGAACTATACAGACATTTTCAGGAAGGATTTTTTTCTGGTGAGGGGAGGGGGGCTGGAGGAGGGGGTTACTTGGGAAAATCTTTCCGTGGAGGATGTTTCCTTGGGGTAAGAGACATTTCTATGAAGGGGGCACCGGATTTCCCAGCATTATTTAAAAAACGATCAGAAATTAAATTAAAAAAAACAAGTTTTTTCAACTGAAAGTAAGAAGCAACATTAGAGCTTAAAACGAACAGAAATTATTACGTATATGAGGGGGTTCGCCTCCAAGTCAATACCTCGCTCTTTACGCTACAGTTTTTTTTTAGTGATTTGAAAAGAGCTATCTATTCTAATTAAACGGCCTTTGTGATTCAGGGGTTTGTGATTTAAACAAAATTTTAACTTTAGCGTAAAGAGCGTGATATTGACTAAGGGGAGAACCCTCTCATATACGTTAAAATATATACGTAATAAAAAAAAACATAAAAAAAACCGATACGCTCAATAGTAATCGAAACTTTAAAAACGGAATTTTCATGTCAATAATGTACCAAAAGAATGGGCTTATATTGCTGATTCTAAATATATAAATTTTATTAAGTTTAGTATTACTCATCAAAGGCTCCCCTACAAGTGAAAGGATTTTAATGAAAATCACACCGTCAGATTCTGCGTATCAGAAAACCCTATTACATTGGTTTCAAGCTCATATCTGCAAAAATGTGCAACTTTGTATTTTTTGCCAGAAGAGATCACGGATGCGTGCTTATTATTTTTTTTTTAATGGGTAATTGTACCGACCCCTTGGTCCTACAACATCAAGAGAGAGCTCATTCGAACGGAAATTAAAAGTTATACTGCCCTTTTCAGAGACCAAAAATGATGGAGGGTAACTTGGCCCCCTCCCACGCCCCTTTTTTCCCAATTTCGTCTGATTCACAAGGGAACAAATTTTTTTGTACTTTCATCAGAGATATTTATTATAATTAACGGCCTTTGTGATTAAGGAGTCATTCTTAAATAATTGGAACAAGATTTGAATTTAACGTAAAGAGCGAGGTATTGACTAGGGGGTGAACCCCATAATATACGTAATGAAAATATACGAATATAGAAATTCGTTACGTAAGTTAATTTGTAAATTACGCCAGAACCAAATTTAGAGAAAGCCATTTAGCAAAAGAAAAGTAAAATTAATATGCAAATTTTGTTTTACTCATTTTTAAAACTGAAAGTAAGGAGCATTAAAACTTAAAACGAACAGAAATTATTCCGTATATGAAAGGGGATGTCCCCTCCTCAACGCCTCGCTCTTTACGCTAAAGTTTTTTATTGTTTAAAAAAAATAAAGTTGTGGGAAAGTCAAACTTTAGCGTAAAGAGCGAGGCGTTGAGGAGGGGACAGCCCCTTTCATGTACGGAATAATTTCTGTTTGTTTTAGTAGAGATGCCTTATTGACTCGTGTCACCCACCCCTGCTGCCACCTATAACTTTTTTTAAATAATTTATGCATGTTTTTATGGTTTTTGTCAGTGAGAATATGAAAAACAGGAACTTTGTCACATTTTTGTATGTTTTTTATGGATTTTGTCAGTGAGAATTTGAAAAAACAGGAACTTTGTCACATTTATGTCTGTTTTTCTTGGATGTTTTATGGATTTTGTCAGTGAGAATTTGAAAAACAGGAATTTTGTCACTTTCATGGATTATTGAGTCATTAACCAGATCGTTTCCGGGCAAAGTTAATGACACTTCCTTCCTGTTGTTGTTCGAGGCAAAGTTAATGACACTTCCTTCCTGTTGTTGTTCGAGGCAGATGTTATGAGTTTCCGGGAAACAGTTAGATCGCGTGTTTCCAGTATTTGTTGTTGTTTCCGAGGCGAATGTCAAGGTCAATGTTGTTGTTGTTTTGGGCAAGCTCCCAGCGAATGTCAAGGGAACCACGTGGTTAATGGGGTCAATGGTCTCTTTCTCCAGGTGTGTTTTTGGCACGCTCTCAGCGAATGTTATGATCCGAGTATTTGTTGTTGTTGTTTTTGGCACGCTCTCAGCGAATGTTATGATCCAGAAATAGGAAATAGATTGTTTCCGGGCAAAGTTAATTAATGTCTGACAGATGACGTCAAGTTAATTAATGTCTATGGATTTCGACCAGAATTGTTTCCGAGGCAAAGTTTAGATCACACATGACAGATGATGTCATGATTGATTCATTGTCTCCGGCGCGAAGTTTATTAATGTCTGGAGTTCTTCCAGAAGAACTGTCTCTGAGCGAATGTTTAGATCTTAGCGCGGGAATCAGGTTTCCAAATAATTTGAAATGCGCCAGCGCAGAGATGCCAACAAGAGGAACTCGCTGAAATTACGTTTAGGGATAATTTTGGCGAAACCGTTTTAGGCCATTTTATGGAATTATTTCGGCGAAACAGTTAGAGACATTATAAAAGATGATTTTAGAAAAGGTTTTAGAAGAGAATTTAATGGTAAAACTCTGTGCTCGTTATAATACACAAGTTCCATTTGAACAGTGTTGTGAGGTCCTCTACCCCAACCCCAAAGGGTTCCAATCCCCCCACCCCAACCCCGAAGGAAGCCCCCGGTCCTCAAAGGTTCTCTGGACTTCCAAAGGGCCCCCGGCGCCCCCAAAGGCTCCTGAGCCCCCATTATAATACTTTTTTAAGGCTTTATTATATCTTTTCAGAAAAAATTATTATTGTAGGGAATTATTTCGGTGAAACAGTTAGAGACATTTTAAAATATGATTTTTGAAGAGATTTTAGAAGAGAATTTAATGGTAAGACTCTGTGCTCGTTATAATACACAAGTTCCATTTGAACAGTGTTGTGAGGTCCTCTACCCCAACCCCAAAGGGTTCCAATCCCCCCACCCCAACCCCGAAGGAAGCCCCCGGTCCTCAAAGGTTCTCTGGGCTTCCAAAGGCCCCCGGCGCCCCCAAAGGCTCCTGAGCCCCCATTATAATACTTTTTTAAGGCTTTATTATATCTTTTCAGAACAAATTATTATTTTAGGGAATTATTTCGGTGAAACAGTTAGAGACATTTTAAAATATGATTTTTGAAGAGATTTTAGAAGAGAATTTGAAGGTGAAACTCTGTGGTCGTTATAATACACAAGTTCCATTTGAACAGTGTTGTGAGGTCCTCTACCCCAACCCCAAAGGGTTCCAATCCCCCTACCCCAACCCCGAAGGAAGCCCCGGTACTCAAAGGTCCCCCAAGCTCCCAAAGGGCCCCCAGACCCCAAAGGCCCTCCCCAGACCCCCAAAGGCCATCACCGGGCCCCCAAAGGCCCACCGAGCTCCCAAAAGACCACCGGGTCCCAAGGCCTTCAACCGGTCCCCAAATGTCCCCCAGGCTCCCAACTGGCCCCCCGGATCCCCAAAGGCCCTCCCCCGGTCCCCAAAGGTCCCCCAGGCTCCCAAGGGCCCCGGACCCCCAAAGGCCCCCCCGATCCCCAAAGGTCCACCGGGCTCCCAAAGGACCATTCGGTCGTCAAGGGCCTCCAGACCCACAAAGGCTCTCCCCGGGCTCCCAAAGGACCACCCAGCCCTTGGTTTAGTTTTAGTTAAAAGTATAGAGTGTTTTAGCTTAGAGTCATAACTTAGAGTTTTTGTTGAAGCTCTAGTTTAGTTTAATTTTAGTTAAGAGTTTGATGTTTTACCTTTGAGTTTCAGTTAGAGTTTTAGTTTGGTTTAGTTTTTGTTAAGAGTTTAGAGTTTTTAGCTTAGAGTTTTAGCTTAGAGTTTAAGTTAGAGTTTATTGTGTAGTTTAGTTTTAGTTAAGAGTTTAGAGTTTTACCTTAGAGTCTTAGCTTAGAGTTTTAGTTAGAGTGGAAGTTTAGTTTAGTTACAGTTAAGAATTTAGAGTTTTAGCTTAGAGTCATAGCCTAGAGTTTTACTTAAAGTTATAGTTTGGCTAAGTTTTAGTTAAGAGTTTAGAGTGTTTTAGCTTAGAGTCTTAGCTTAGAGTTTTTGTTAGAGTTCTAGTTTAGTTTAATTTTAGTTAAGAGTTTGATGTTTTACCTTTGAGTTTCAGTTAGAGTTCTAGTTTAGTTTAGTTTTTGTTAAGAGTTTAGAGTTTTTAGCTTAGAGTTTTTGTTGAAGTTCTAGTTTTTGTTGAAGTTCTAGTTTAGTTTAGTTTTAGTTAATAGTTTAGAGTTTTAGCTTAGAGTTTTAGCTTAGAGTTTTTGTTAGAGTTCTAGTTTAGTTTAATTTTAGTTAAGAGTTTGATGTTTTACCTTTGAGTTTCAGTTAGAGTTCTAGTTTAGTTTAGTTTTAGTTAAGAGTTTAGAGTTTTTAGCTTAGAGTCTTAGCTTAGAGTTTTTGTTGAAGTTCTAGTTTAGTTTAGTTTTAGTTAATAGTTTAGAGTTTTAGCTTAGAGTCTTAGCTTAGAGTTTTTGTTAGAGTTCTAGTTTAGTTTAATTTTATTTTAGAGTTTAGAGTTTTAGCTTAGTCTTAGCTTAGAGTTTTTTTTGTTAGAGTTCTAGTTTAGTTTAATTTTAGCTATGAGTTTGATTTTTTTACCTTTGAGTTTCAGTTAGAGTTTTAGTTTAGTTTTAGTTAAGAGTTTGGTGTTTTACCTTAGAGTCTTAGCTTAGAGTTTTAATTTGAGTTCTAGTTTAGTTTAGTTTTAGTTAAGATTTTAGTATTTTAGTTTAGAGTTTTTTTGTTAGAGTTCTAGTTTAGTTTAATTTTAGCTAAGAGTTTGATTTTTTACCTCTGAGTTTCAGTTAGAGTTCTAGTTTAGTTTTAGTTAAGAGTTTGGTGTTTTACCTTAATGTCTTAGCTTAGAGTTTTTAGTTAGAGTTCTAGTTTAGTTTAGTTTTGGTTAAAGAGTTTAGAATTTTAGCTTAGAGTCTTAGCTTAGAGTTTTTTTTAGAGTTCTAGTTTATTTTAGTTTTAGTTAAGAGTTTAGAGTTTTTGTTGAAGGTTTAGTTTATTTTAGTTTTAGTTAATAGTTTAGAGTTTTAGCTTAGAGTCTTAGCTTAGAGTTTTTGTTAGAGTTGAAGTTTAGTTTATTAATAGTTAAGAGTTTAGAGTTTTAGCATAGAGTCTTAGCTTAGAGTTTTTGTTAGAGTTCTAGTTTAATTTACATGTAGTTAAGAGTTTAGAGTTTTATCTTAGAGACCTAGCTTAGAGTTTTAGTTTAGTTTTAGTTAAGATTTTAGAGTTTTAGCTTAGAGTTTTAGCAGAGAGTTTTTGTTAGAGTTCTAGTTTAGTTTAGTTTTAGTTAAGTGTTTAGAGTTTTAAGCCTAGAGTCTTATCTCAGAGTTCTTGTTAGAGTTCTAGTTTGGTTTTAGTTAAGAGTTTAGAATTTTAGCTTAGAGTCCTAGCTTAGAGTTTTATGTTAGAGTTCTAGTTTATTTTAGTTTTAGTTAAGAGCTTCGAGTTTTTAGCTGAGAGTCATAGCATAGATTTTTTGTTGAAGTTCTAGTTTAGTTTAGTTTTAGTTAATAGTTTAGAGTTTTAGCTTAGAGTCTTAGCTTAGAGCTTTTGTTAGAGTTGAAGTTTAGTTTAGTAATAGTTAAGAGTTTAGAGTTTTAGCATAGAGTCTTAGCTTACAGTTTTTGTTTGAGTTCTAGTTTAGTTTACATATAGTTAAGAGTTTGGAGTTTTACCTTAGAGACCTAGCTTAGAATTTTAGTTTAGTTTAGTTTTAGTTAAGAGTTTAGAGTTTTTTTAGCTTAGAGTCTTAGTTTAGAGTTTTTGTTAGAGTTCTAGTTTAGTTTTTAGTTAAGAGTTTGGTGTTTTACCTTAGAGTTTTTGTTGAAGTTCTAGTTTAGTTTAGTTTTAGATAAGAGTTTAGAATTTTAGCTTAGAGTCTTAGCTTAGAGTTTTTTGTTAGAGTTCTAGTTTATTTTAGTTTTAGTTAAGAGTTTAGAGTTTTTACCTGAGAGTCATAGCCTAGAGTTTTTGTCGAAGTTCTAGTTTAGTTCAGTTTTAGTTAAGAGTTTAGAGTTTTAGCTTAGAGTCTTAGCTTAGAGTTTTTGTTAGAGTTGAAGTTTGTTTTAGTTTTAGTTAAGAGCTTAGAGTTTTTAGCTTAGAGTCTTAGCTTAGAGTTTTTGTTAGAGTTCTAGTTTAGTTTAGATATAGTTAAGACTTTGGAGTTTTACCCTAGGGACTTAGCTTAGAGTTTTTGTTAGAGTTGAAGTTTAGTTTAGTAATAGTTAAGAGTTTAGAGTTTTAGCATAGAGTCTTAGCTTAGAGTTTTTGTTAGAGTTCTTGTTTAGTTTACATATAGTTAAGAGTTTGGAATATTACCTTAGAGACCTAGCTTAGAATTTTAGTTTAGTTTAGTAATAGTTAAGAGTTTAGAATTTTAGCTTAGAGTCTTAGCTTAGAGTTTTTGTTAGAGTTCTAGTTTAGTTTACTTATAGTTAAGAGTTTGGTGTTTTACCATAGAGACTTAGCTTAGAGTTTTAGTTTAGTTTTTTTAGTTAAGATTTTAGAGTTTTAGCTTAGAGTCTTAGCAGAGAGTTTTTGTTAGAGTTCTAGTTTAGTTTAGTTTTAGTTAAGAGTTTAGAGTTTTAGCCTAGAGTCTTATCTCAGAGTTTTTGTTAGAGTTCTAGTTTAGTTTAGTTTTAGATAAGAGTTTAGTGTTTTTAGCTTAGAGTCTTAGTTTAAAGTTTTTTGTTGAAGTTCTAGTTTAGTTTAGAGTTTTAGCTTAGACTTAGAGTTTTAATTAGAGTTCTAGTTTAGTTTAGTTAGCTAAGAGTTTAGAGTTTTAGCTTAGAGTCATAGCTTAGAGTTTTTGTTAGAGTTCTAGTTTAGTTTAGTTTTAGTTAAGAGTTTAGAGTTTTAGCTTAGAGTCTTAGCTTAGAGTTTTTGTTATAGTTCTAGTTTAGTTTAGTTATAGTTAAGAGTTTGGTGTTTTACCCTAGAGACTTAGCTTAGAGTTTTAGTCTAGTTTAGTTTTACTTAAGAGTTTAGAGTTTTAGCTTAGAGTCTCAGCTTAGAGTTTTTGCTAGTGTTCTAGTTTAGTTTAATTTTAGTTAAGAGTTTAATGTTTTTAGCTTAGAGTCTTAGTTTAGAGTTTTTGTTGAAGTTTATTTTAGTTTTAGTTTAGAGTTTTAGCTTAGACTTAGAGTTTTAATTAGAGTTCTAGTTTAGTTTTAGTTAGCTAAGAGTTTAGAGTTTTAGCTTAGAGTCATAGCTTAGAGTTTTTGTTAGAGTTCTAATTTAGTTTAGTTTTAGTTAAGAGTTTAGAGTTTACCATAGAGTCTTAGCTTAGAGTTTTAGTTAGAGTTGAAGTTTAGTTTAGTTACTTTTAAGAATTTAGAATTTTAGCTTAGAGTCATAGCTTAGAGTTTTACTTTAAGTTATAGTTTTGGTTAAGTTTTAGTTAAGAGTTTCGAGTTTTAGCTGAGTCTTAGCTTAGAGTTTTTGCTAAAGTTCTAGTTTAGTTTAGTTTTAGTTAAGAGTTTAGAGTTTTACCTTAGAGTCCTAGCTTAGAGTTTTTGTTAAAGTTCTAGTTTAGTTTAATTTTAGTTAAGAACTTGATATTTTACCTTTGAGTTTCAGTTAGAGTTCTAGTTTAGTTTACTTTTAGTTAAGAGTTTAGCGTTATACCTTGGAGTCTTAGCTTAGAGTTTTAGTTAGAGTTCTAGTTTTGTTTAGTTTTAGTTAAGAGTTTAGAATTTTAGCTTAGAGTCTTAGCTCAGAGTTTTTGTTAGAGTTCTAGTTTAGTTTTAGTTTTAGTTAATAGTTTAGAGTTTTACATTTGAGTTTCAGTTAGAGTTCTAGTTTAGTTTAGTTTTAGTTAAGAGTTTAGAGTTTTTTAGCTTAGAGTCTTAGCTTAGAGTTTTTGTTGAAGTTCTAGTTTAGTTTACTTTTAGTTAATAGCTTAGAGTTTTTTTGTTAGAGTTCTAGTTTACTTTAATTATAGTTAAGAGTTTTATTTTTTTACCTTTGAGTTTCAATTAGAGTTCTAGTTTAGTTTTAGTTAAGAGTTTGGTGTTTTACCTTAGAGTTTCAGTTAGAGTTCTAGTTTAGTTTTAGTTAAGAGTTTGGTGTTTTACCTTAGAGTCTTAGCTTAGAGTTTTTTTGTTAGGGTACTAGTTTAGTTTATTTTTAGTTAAGAGTTTGATTTTTTACCTCTGAGTTTCTGTTAGAGTTCTAGTTTAGTTTTAGTTAAGAGTTTGGAGTTTTACCTTAGAGTCTTAGCTTAGAGTTTTTAGTTAGAGTTCTAGTTTAGTTTAGTTTTGGTTAATAATTTAGAATTTCAGCTTAGAGTCTTAGCTTAGAGAGAGTCTTAGCTTAGAGTTTTTGTTGAAGTTTTAGTTTATTTTAGTTTTAGTTAATAGTTTAGAGTTTTAGCTTAGAGTCTTAGCTTAGAGTTTTTGTTAGAGTTGAAGTTTAGTTTAGTAATAGTTAAGAGTTTGGTGTTTTAACCGTAGATTCATAGCTTAGAGTTTTAGTTAGAGTTCTAGTTTAGTTTAGTTTTAGTTGAGAGTTTAGAATTTTAGCTTAGACTCTTAGCTTAGAGTTTTTGTTAGATTTCTAGTTTAGTTTAGTTTTAGTCAAGAGTTTAGAGTTTTTAGCTTAGATTCATAGCTTAGAGTTTTTGTTGAAGCTATAGTTTAGTTTAGTTTTTAGTTAAGAGTTTATAGTTTTAGCTTAGATTCTTAGCTTAGAGTTTTTGTTAGAGTTTTAGTTTAGTTTAGTTTTAGTTAAGAGTTTTAGCTTAGAGTATTAGCTTGGAGTTATAGCTAGAGTTGAAGTTTAGTTTATTTATAGTTAAGAATTTAGAGTTTTTTAGTTTAGAGTCGTAGTTTAGAGTTTTTGTTATAGTCCTAGTTTAGTTTAAGTAAGAGTTTAGAGTTTTATCATAGAGTCATAGGTTAGAGTTTTTGTTGGAGTTGAAGTTTAGTTTAGTCATAGTTAAGAATTTGGAGTTTTTATCTTAGAGTCATAGCTTAGAGTTTTTGAAGTTCTAGTTTAGTTTAGTTAAGAGTTTAGAGTTCCACCTTAGAGTCTTAGCTTAGAGTTTTTACTTAGAGTTGAAGTTTAGTTTACTTATAGTTAAGGGTTTAGAGTTTTAGCTTGGAGTCTTAGCTTAGAGTTTTAGTTAGAGTTCTAGCTTAGTTTAGTTTTACTTAAGAGTTTAGAGTTTTACCTTAAAGTCTTAGCTTATTGTTTTATTTAGAGTTCTAGTTTAGTTTAGTTTTAGTTAAGAGTTTTGAGTTTTACCTGAAAGTCTTAGATTAGAGTTTTAGTTAGGGTTGAAGTTTCGTTTAGTTTAGTTATAGTTAAGAGTTTATAATTTTAGCTTAGAGTCTTAGCTTAGAGTTTTAGTTAGAGTTATTGTTTAGTTTAGTTTTAGTTAAGAGTTTATAGCTTTAGCATAGAATCTTAGCTTAGAGATTTAGTTAGAGTTGAAGTTTAGTCCAAACTAGCATAACCACAAAATTACACAATATTGCATAGAAATACCAAAACCATAGGTTAGGTTAGGTCAGGTTAGAAGTTTGGTTTCTCCACGTTTAAGTTAGGTTAGATTAGGTTAGCTTATCATGAGCGCTCATGATAAGCTAACCTAATCTAACCTAACTTAAACGTGGAGAAACCAAACTTCTAACCACCAAACTCTTAACTAAAAAGGGTAAAACACCAAACTCTTAACTATAACTAAACTAAACTAGAACTATAACAAAAACTCTAAGCTAAGACTCTAAGCTAAAACTCTAAACTCTTAACTAAAACTAAACTAAACTAGAACTCTAACAAAAACTCTAAGCTATGACTCTAAGCTAAAACTCTAAACTCTTAGCTAACTAAACTAAACTAGAACTCTAATTAAAACTCAAAGTCTAAGCTAAAACTCTAAAATAAACTAGAACTTCAACAAAAAACTTTAAACTAAGACTCTAAGCTAAAAACACTAAACTCTTAACTAAAACTAAACTAAACTAGAACTCTAACAAAAACGCTGAGATAAGACTCTAGGCTAAAACTCTAAACTCTTAACTAAAACTAAACTAAACTAGAACTCTAACAAAAACTCTCAGCTAAGACTCTAAGCTAAAACTCTAAAATCTTAACTAAAACTAAACTAAAACTCTAAGCTAAGTCTCTATGGTAAAACACCAAACTCTTAACTATAACTAAACTAAACTAGAACTCTAACAAAAACTCTAAGCTAAGACTCTAAGCTAAAATTCTAAACTCTTAACTATTACTAAACTAAACTAAAATTCTAAGCTAGGTCTCTAAGGTAATATTCCAAACTCTTAACTATATGTAAACTAAACAAGAACTCTAACAAAAACTCTAAGCTAAGACTCTATGCTAAAACTCTAAACTCTTAACTATTACTAAACTAAACTTCAACTCTAACAAAAACTCTAAGCTAAGTCCCTAGGGTAAAACTCCAAAGTCTTAACTATATCTAAACTAAACTAGAACTCTAAAAAAAACTCTAAGCTAAGACTCTAAGCTAAAAACTCTAAGCTCTTACCTAAAACTAAAATAAACTTCAACTCTAACAAAAACTCTAAGCTAAGACTCTAAGCTAAAACTCTAAACTCTTAACTAAAACTGAACTAAACTAGAACTTCGACAAAAACTCTAGGCTATAACTCTCAGGTAAAAACTCTAAACTCTTAACTAAAACTAAAATAAACTAGAACTCTAACAAAAAACTCTAAGCTAAGACTCTAAGCTAAAATTCTAAACTCTTATCTAAAACTAAACTAAACTAGAACTTCAACAAAAACTCTAAGGTAAAACACCAAACTCTTAACTAAAACTAAACTAAACTAGAACTCTAACAAAAACTCTAAACTAAGACTCTAAGCTAAAAAACTCTAAACTCTTAACTAAAACTAAACTTAACTAAAATTCTAAGCTAGGTCTCTAAGGTAAAACTCCAAACTCTTAACTATATGTAAACTAATCTAGAACTCTAACAAAAACTCTAAGATAAGACTCTATGCTAAAACTCTAAACTCTTAACTATTACTAAACTAAACTTCAACTCTAACAAAAACTCTAAGCTAAGACTCTAAGCTAAAACTCTAAACTATTAACTAAAACTAAACTAAACTAGAACTTCAACAAAAACCCTATGCTATGACTCTCAGCTAAAAACTCTAAGCTCTTAACTAAAACTAAAATAAACTAGAACTCTAACATAAAACTCTAAGCTAGGACTCTAAGCTAAAATTCTAAACTCTTAACTAAAACCAAACTAGAACTCTAACAAGAACTCTGAGATAAGACTCTAGGCTAAAACTCTAAACTCTTAACTAAAACTAAACTAAACTAGAACTCTAACAAAAACTCTCTGCTAAGACTCTAAGCTAAAACTCTAAAAGCTTAACTAAAACTAAACTAAACTAAAACACTAAGCTAGGTCTCTAAGATAAAACTCTAAACTCTTAACTACATGTAAACTAAACTAGAACTCTAACAAAAACTCTAAGCTAAGACTCTATGCTAAAACTCTAAACTCTTAACTATTAATAAACTAAACTTCAACTCTAACAAAAACTCTAAGCTAAGACTCTAAGCTAAAACTCTAAACTATTAACTAAAACTAAAATAAACTAAAACTTCAACAAAAACTCTAAACTCTTAACTAAAACTAAAATAAACTAGAACTCTAAAAAAAAACTCTAAGCTAAGACTCTAAGCTAAAATTCTAAACTCTTAACCAAAACTAAACTAAACTAGAACTCTAACTAAAAACTCTAAGCTAAAACATTAAGGTAAAACACCAAACTCTTAACTAAAACTAAACTAGAACTCTAACTGAAACTCAAAGGTAAAAAAATCAAACTCTTAACTAAAATTAAACTAAACTAGAACTCTAACAAAAAAACTCTAAGCTAAAATTCTAAAATCTTAACTAAAACTAAACTAAACTAGAACTCAAATTAAAACTCTAAGCTAAGACTCTAAGGTAAAACACCAAACTCTTAACTAAAACTAAACTAGAACTCTAACTGAAACTCAGAGGTAAAAAATCAAACTCTTAGCTAAAATTAAACTAAACTAGAACTCTAACAAAAAAAACTCTAAGCTAAGACTAAGCTAAAACTCTAAACTCTAAAATAAAATAAAACTAAACTAGAACTCTAACAAAAACTCTAAGCTAAGACTATAAGCTAAAACTCTAAACTATTAACTAAAACTAAACTAAACTAGAACTTCAACAAAAACTCTAAGCTAAGACTCTAAGCTAACAACTCTAAATTCTTAACTAAAACTAAACTAAACTAGAACTCTAACTGAAACTCAAAGGTAAACATCAAACTCTTAACTAAAATCAAACTAAACTAGAACTCTAACAAAAACTCTAAGCTAAGACTCTAAGCTAAAACTCTAAACTATTAACTAAAACTAAACTAAACTAGAACTTCAACAAAAACTCTAAGCTAAAAACTCTAAACTCTTAACTAAAACTAAACTAAACTAGAACTCTAACTGAAACTCAAAGGTAAAACATCAAACTCTTAACTAAAATTAAACTAAACTAGAACTCTAAAAAAAAAACTCTAAGCTAAGACTCTAAGCTAAAACTCAAAACTCTTAACTAAAACTTAGCCAAACTATAACTTTAAGTAAAACTCTAGGCTATGACTCTAAGCTAAAACTCTAAATTCTTAACTGTAACTAAACTAAGCTTCCACTCTAACTAAAACTCTAAGCTAAGACTCTAAGGTAAAACTCTAAACTCTTAACTAAAACTAAACTACACAATAACTCTAACTTAAACTCTAAGCTAAGACTCTAAGCTAAAACTACAAACTCTTAACTAAAACTAAACCAAACTAAAACTCTAACTGAAACTCAAAGGTAAAACATCAAACTCTTAACTAAAATTAAACTAAACTAGAGCTTCAACAAAAACTCTAAGTTATGACTCTAAGCTAAAACACTCTATACTTTTAACTAAAACTAAACCAAGGCCTGGGTGGTCCTTTGGGAGCCCGGGGAGAGCCTTTGTGGGTCTGGAGGCCCTTGACGACCGAATGGTCCTTTGGGAGCCCGGTGGACCTTTGGAGATCGGGGGGGGGCCTTTGGGGGTCCGAGATTCTTTGGGAGCCTGGGGGACCTTTGGGGACCGGGGGAGGGCCTTTGGGAATCCGGGGGGCCAGTTGGGAACCTGCGGGACATTTGAGGACCGGGTGAAGGCCTTTGGGACCCCGGTGGTCTTTTGGGAGCTCGATGGGCCTTTGGTGGCCCGGTGATGGCCTTTTGGGGTCTGGAGAGGGCCTTTGGGGTCTGGGGGCCCTTTGGGAGCTTGGGGGACCTTTGAGTACTGGGGCTTCCTTCGGGGTTGGGGTAGGGGGATTGGAACCCTTTGGGGTTGGGGTAGAGGACCTCACAACACTGTTCAAATGGAACTTGTGTATTATAACGACCACAGAGTTTCACCCTCAAATTCTCTTCTAAAATCTCTTCAAAAGTCATATTTTAAAATGTCTCTAACTGTTTCACCGAAATAATTCCCTAAAATAATAATTTGTTCTGAAAAGATATAATAAAGCCTTAAAAAAGTATTATAATGGGGGCTCAGGAGCCTTTGGGGGCGCCGGGGGCCCTTTGGAAGCCCAGAGAACCTTTGAGGACCGGGGGCTTCCTTCGGGGTTGGGGTGGGGGGATTGGAACCCTTTGGGGTTTGGGTAGAGGACCTCACAACACTGTTCAAATGGAACTTGTGTATTATAACGAGCACAGAGTTTTACCATTAAATTCTCTTCTAAAATCTTTTCAAAAATCATATTTTAAAATGTCTCTAACTGTTTCACCGAAATAATTCCCTAAAATAATAATTTGTTCTGAAAAGATATAATAAAGCCTTAAAAAAGTATTATAATGGGGGCTCAGGAGCCTTTGGGGGCGCCGGGGGCCCTTTGAAAGTCCAGAGAGCCTTGAGGACCGGGGGCTTCCTTCGGGGTTGGGGTGGGGGGATTGGAACCCTTTGGGGTTGGGGTAGAGGACCTCACAACACTGTTCAAATGGAACTTGTGTATTATAACGAGCACAGAGTTTTACCATTAAATTCTCTTCTAAAACCTTTTCTAAAATCATCTTTTATAATGTCTCTAACTGTTTCGCCGAAATAATTCCATAAAATGGCTAAAACGGTTTCGCCAAAATTACCCCTAAACGTAATTTCAGCGAGTTCCTCTTGTTTGGCATCTCTGCGCTGGCGCATTTCAAATTATTTGGAAACCTGATTCCCGCGCTAAGATCTAAACATTCGCTCAGAGACAGTTCTTCTGGAAGAACTCCAGACATTAATAAACTTCGTGCCGGAGACAATTCAATCAATCATGACATCATCTGTCATGTGTGATCTAAACTTTGCCTCGGAAACAATTCTGGTCGAAATCCATAGACATTAATTAACTTGACGTCATCTGTCAGACATTAATTAACTTTGCCCGGAAACAATCTATTTCCTATTTCTGGATCATAACATTCGCTGAGAGCGTGCCAAAAACAACAACAACAAATACTCGGATCATAACATTCGCTGAGAGCGTGCCAAAACACACCTGGAGAAAGAGACCATTGACCCATTAACCACGTGGTTCCCTTGACATTCGCTGGGAGCTTGCCCAAAACAACAACAACATTGACCTTGACATTTGCCTCGGAAACAACAACAAATACTGGAAACACGCGATCTAACTGTTTCCCGGAAACTCATAACATCTGCCTCGAACAGCAACAGGAAGGAAGTGTCATTAACTTTGCCTCGAACAACAACAGGAAGGAAGTGTCATTAACTTTGCCCGGAAACGATCTGGTTAATGACTCAATAATCCATGAAAGTGACAAAATTCCTGTTTTTTCAAATTCTCACTGACAAAATCCATAAAACATCCAAGAAAACAGACATAAATGTGACAAAGTTCCTGTTTTTCAAATTCTCACTGACAAAATCCATAAAAACATACAAAAATGTGACAAAGTTCCTGTTTTTTAAAATTCTCACTGACAAAAACCATAAAAACATGCATCAATTATGTAAAAAAAGTTATAGGTGGCAGCAGGGGTGGGTGACACGAGTCAATAAGGCATCTCTACTCGTTTTAAGTTTTAATGTCGCTCCTTACTTTCAGTTTAAAAAACTTTTTTTTATTTAATCATATTTAAGCGATAGTACCTTGATTTTTTTTTATTGAAAGCAGGGATGCCCAAAAGTTAGAAAGTTGACAAAAATTAACAAGATTTTCGTGAGTTATACTTGATACCGCACTTGTATAGTTTTATCATCCAAAGGGAAAGGGACACATGCATCCAACCCGTTTTTTTTTCTTATTGATGAAACGAGTTTACTCCGAAAACATTCATTCATAAGTGCCAGGCAGATTCAAACTAAAACGATTTGGTGTGACGAAAGCGATATCGACATGCCCACCTAATGTTGTGCTCGAGTGACAATGGCGCCCTCGATCCATTGCCCAAGTTACATCAAAAGGCCAGGTCATAATAAAAGCTTTCAATTTGGGAGGTTCAAGGAGGAGTCTTTGACAGTCTTATAACCTCAGGGTACTAGATGTTGCAACGTTCTTACGTATTTACAGTGGTTTAAATAATTCGATCACCCCACAAATAATGACAAAAAAAATGCACAAATATAACAAATGTAACATTTGGAATATTAGAACACTTTTTTCAAAGCTTTGAAGAAAAGCAAAAAAGGCTAAATATCCCTAAATACGCTTGAAAGCTATTTTAAAAAGAAACTTTTTGAGATTTCCATTGATGTGACCATAGCAGAAGCTTTGAGCCTGGATGGGGATCAAAGAGGAGTCTTTGAGTATTTTGACCACAGGTGACTTATTGTTGCGACTTTTTTGAATTTGGTAATTTTTGTGAGCATTGGAAATCAAAGCTTAAACTCAATAACTGATACTAAGTCTCCTAACATTTTGCTTGGATTAAAAGTGACGAACTAGGAAGAAAATGTCAACATCTTCTTGGAGCTACTTCAATCTGCATATTATTTCATTTAATTAAATTTAAAACGGATGAGCTTTTCTTTTTTTACCTAAGAAAATAGCTGGCACTTCATTTTTCTTCATACCGAATAAACCATTAAGTGTTTTTTGTTTTTGTTTTTCACTGTAATTGATGTGTTCTCATGTGAAATGTTCATTATATATTTTTCAATTTGATAAATTTACTCCTTTCCGATGCAGTTTATAATTTAGCTGATATTAGGTATTTATCGGTTTATAATTTGGAATGAATCCCCAAAAGGAAAAATGAATAATATCCAAAAGAGCAGCCAAAAGCAATAAAAAAAAGCAGCAGTTCAGCCTTAGCCTACATGACATATTCTATAAAGAAGCTAAATAAACTTTAAAATGTATTTTTTTTAAAATTGCTATTAAAAACCAGTTTTTAATACAAGGAAGGCTTTTTAGGAATCCAAAAGAGCAAAAAAAAAACAATCAATATTAAAGTTGCCCATTTCAACTGTTTTTAAAGGTGACAAAACAGCTATAGGAAAAGGGCATTATGAAAAAATTAAGCTTCTAAGTTCAAACTTATATTCAAAGTTTTTACCCAGATAACTGACGAATTTTGTGATACGGTATTTGAAGTTTCGTATGCAGTAATGCTCGATGAAAAAACACTACTAATTTTGATAATTATTTAAGCTAAGAATACCTATCTAATAGATATTTCAACTATTATGCAAGGATTCTGAAACGCCACAGCCATTTCGTTTTCTGCCAGATTTCTACTTCTATTGATGAATAACGAAGAAGACCAGTTTCCAGCCAGCGACTTGTGAAGTTTTGAACTCATGAATAGGCTTGAATCTGTTGTAAATTTAAGCTGTGATTTGAGAAAGACTGATGAAAACATTAATGTTTGCGGTCAACAGTGATCGCGCAGGCGGCGCGCCGCCGACATCTTACCGACGGCGCGGCGCGCTGTTTTTGGCCCCACCGCCAGTCTTCCATTATCGATGTGGTGCCGGGGTCTACATAAAACACTGAAGGCTTGTGGCCTTTACTATAGGCAACGCTGGGTCTATGTATTTACCTCCCCGAAAAATAGCTCCTCCCGAATAATGGCTTTCCCCGGAAAATACCTCCTACAGAAAAAAACACCTTTCACGAAGAATACCCTCGCGGAAAATATTCTTGGAAAATATCCCCTCGGAAAATATACTCTCCTAGAAAATAGTCCCGAGAAAAATATCCCCTCCAGAGCCCTGGCCGGATGGTTTCTAATCATTTCGACTTATAGAAAAAAGGACTAGAACTTTCAATTTCCGATCGAATTTGCATCCTCCAAAGTTTTTACGACCGCGAAGTGGAGGTGGGGATGAAGAAGAGGCAGTCCCCCCTCCTATAAGGAAATTTTTTTGTTTATTTCGGGACTTAACGTTGCTGTTAACTTTCATAATAATAGTGTAATGCTGAAATACTCCCACAAGAGGGATTAAATCTCCATTTCACATTAGTAGAGATGCCTCAGGAGGTCCCATGTGGCACCCCTGCTGCCACCTATAACTTTTTTGCAGTCCTTATATGAGCATAGAGTCATTAGGGAGAAAGATTACGTAATGGGGTCAATGACCTCTTTTTTCCAAGGTCGATTTATTTGATGTTTCTGTGTGTAATAGCTCCGGGGCGAAGGTTGCACATGCGCATTGAATTCTAACGGAAACAATGTTATTGATCTAGGACTCGTGGGGGAAGTGAATTTCCGAGAACTTGATTGCGTAATCGAAGAGGAAGTGGATTTCCGAGAACTTGATTGCGTAATCGAGGGGGAAGTGAATTTCCGAGAACTTGATTGCGTAATCGATTGGGAATGTCATGGTGTCCAGAAATAGTATTTGTTATTGTTTCCGAGGCAAATGTTGTTGTCGTTCGAAGCAAAGTTAATGACATTTCCTTCATGTTTGAGGCAGATGTTATGATCCAGAAATAGTATTTGTAATTGTTTCCGAGCCAAATGTTACGAGTTCCCGGAAACAGTTAGATCCCCCTTCTCAGCCAATCAGCGAGTCGGATACATCCTCCTTCTCAGCCAATCAGAGACCTGCTTACATATGATTTCCCCGTTACATAACAATTCGCCCTTGAGATTTCGTATATAACGGACATGCAATGTGACTCAATTATCAGAACGTATTTTGACACAATTGATATAACAATGGATAAATTTGATGAGCTTGAGGCCTTGGCAACCGCAATTTTCAATGTAAGTACATTTTTATTTTCAAAGAATTTTCCTTGGACACCCTCCAGTATATTCAGCTAAAACGTGAATACATTCCTCTACCCTCAACCCTCCCCCCCCCCCCAAAACCATGCAATCTTTATAGTCAATGTAGGTATATTCATATACCCTCAAACCCCCCCCCCCCCAAACCATGCAATCTTTATAGTCAATGTAAATATATTCCTTTACCCTCAAAACCTAACCCCCCCCCCCCCTATTGTCTTACAACCCCAAATTCTCGCGAAAAGAAATAGCATTTCAATAAATTCCTTCCCTCTATATTTCCAGCTAAATCCCCCCCCCAAAAAACCAAGCAATCTTTATAGTCAATGTAGATATATTCATATACCCTCAACCCCCCCCCCCCCCCCCAAACCATGCAATCTTTATAGTCAATGTAAATATATTCCTTTACCCTCAAAACCTAACCCCCCTCCATTGTCTACAACCCCAAATTCTCGCGAAAAGAAATAGCATTTCAATAAATTCCTTCCCTCTATATTTCCAGCTAAATCCCTCCACCATTGTTTTACAATCATATTCTAGCAAAAAGAAATAGCATTTCAATAAATTTCTTCCTTCTATATTTCCAGCTAAAAGCGATCACTTACCTTTGTCAATTTTTAATGAAAATGCCGCTCTGTTTTGACACAAGAGTCCAATGTTAGACCTATAATTAGTTTGGCACCCTTTCCAGTTTTACAAACGCGATCAAAAGGAAACTGTTTCTCCGTCAAAATTAAATACATAAAATATTTTCTTTTACCCTCAAACCCCCCCCCTCCACCATTGTTTTACAATCATATTCTCGCAAAAAGAAATACCATTTCGATAAATTCCTTCCCTCTATATTTCCAGCTCAATCCCCCCCCCCCCTCCACCATTGTTTTACAATCCTAAATTGTCGCAAAAAGAAATAATTTTCTTTTCGTTAAAGTTTGGCTTTTCTCTATTGTGATTTAGTGTCTACTGACTTCTGTCAATTTTTAATGTAAATGCCGTTCTGATTTGACACAAGGCACTCTGGTGCGAGGCCTATAATTAGCTGTCACCCCTTTCCGGTGTGTTTACGAACGTGGTAGCCAAAGTCAAAAGGAACTGTTTCTCATGTCAAATTAAAACGTTTAATTTTATTTTTAGAGTTTTTAGTTTTTAGATTTTTTAGTTTTTATTTTAAGTTTTATTATTACCATTATTCTGCTAGTTTAGTCTTAGCCTAGTTTTAGTTTTTGTTTAGAGTTTTTGTTTAGCTAGAGTTTTACTAAAGAGTGTTTAGTTATAGTTTTTATATTTAGCAGTTTAGTAGTTTTAGTTTAGATTTTTAAGTTTTATTTAGTTAGTTTTTATTATACTTTATTTTAGTTTAGTTCAGATTTAGTTTAGTTTAGATTTTTAGTTTAGTTTTAGATTGTGTTTAGTTTTAGTTTTACGTTTTGTTTTATTTTAGAGTTTTTAGCTAGATTTTTCAGTTAGTTTTAGTAGTTTAGATTTTTAGTTAGTTTTAGTGTAATTTTTAGTAGTTTAGTAGTTTAGATTTTAGTTTTTTAGATTTAGTTTAGTTTAGTAGTTTAGTTTTTAGTTTAGTATTAGTTAGTTTAGTTTTTAGTTAGAATTTAGTTTTAGCTGAGTTTTAAGTTTGAGTTATAGTTTTAGATTTTTTAGTTCTTTAGTTTAGTGTCTAGATTAGTTTAGTTTTTTGTTTAGTTTTAGTTTTAGTTAGTGTTTAGTAGTTTTTGATTTTTAGTTTAGTTTTTGTTAATGTTTAGTTCTATTTTTATGCTTTAGTTTAGATTTTCGTTAGATTTTTTTAGTTGTAGATTAGTGTTAGTTTTAGTTTAGATTTTAGTTAGTTTTAAGTTTTAGATCTTAGTTTGTTTTAGTATTTAGATTTTTGTTTAGTTTTTAGTTTATTTATTTTCTTTATTTTAGTTTAGATAGTTTTTATCTTTTAGTTTTTTTAGTTTAGTTTTTTTTTTGCTAGATTTTTGTTAGAGTTTTAGTTTAGTTTTTTAGTTAGTTTTAGTTTAGTTTTAGTTTAGTTTAGATTTTTTTAGTTTTTTTTAGTTAGTTTAGTTTTTTTTTATTTAGATTTTATTTTTTTATTAGTTTTAGTTTTAGTTTTTAGTTTAGTTTAGATTTTAGTTTAGTTTTTTAGTTTTAGTTTTAGTTTAGTAATTTTAGTTTTAGTTTAGTAGTTTTAATTTTAGTTTTTAGTTTAGTTAGTTTAGTTTTTTAGTTTTGTTTTTTTTTTAGATTTAGTTTTTTTAGTTAGATTTTTAGTATTTTTTTTTTTAGTTTTAGTTTAGTTGTTAGTTTTTATTTATAGTTTTAGTTTTTTTTTTAGAGTTTTTTAGATTTTAGTTAGTTTAGTAGTTTAGATTTTAGTTTTAGTTTTAGATTAGTTTTTAGTTAGTTTTAGTTTTAGTTTTTAGTTAGTTTTTAGATTTTTAGTTTTTAGTAGTTTAGTTTTTTTAGTTTTTATTAGTTAGTTTAGTTTTAGTTTTTAATTTTTAGTAGTATTTTTAGTTAGTAGTTTAGTTTAGTTTTTAGTTTTTTTAGTTTGTTAGTTTTAGATTTTTTTAGTTTAGATTTTAGTTAGTTTATAGTATTTTTTAGTTTTTTAGTTGTTTAGTTAGTTTAGAGTTTTTTTTAGTTAGTTTTAGTTTTTTTTTTAGTAGTTTTAGTATTTTTTTTAGTTTAGTTTAGATTTTTAGTTTAGTTTCTAGTTTAGATTTTAGTTTAGTTTTAATTTATTTTTTTAGTTAGTTTATTTAGATTAGTTTAGTTTGTAGTTTATTTTTAGTTTATAGTTTAGTTTTGTTTAGATTTTTAGTTTTATTTTATTTAGATTTTAGTTTTAGATTAGTTTTTAGTTTTAGTTTAAGTTTAGTTTTATTTTAGAGTTAGTTAGTATTTTTTGTTTTAGTGTTTTAGTTTTAGTTAGTTTTTAGTTAGATTTTTAGTTAGTTTAGTAGTTTAGATTTTTAGTTAGTTTTAGTTTTAGTTAGTTAGTATTTAGTTTTTTAGTTTAGTATTAGTTAGTTTAGTTTTTAGTTTAGTTTTTAGTTTAGTAGATTTTAGTTAGTTTATAGTTTAGATTTTTAGTTAGTTTAGTTTAGTTTTAGTTTAGTTTAGTTTTAGTTTAGATTTAGATTTTTAGTTAGTTTAGTTTTTTTATTTTTAGTAGTTTTTAGTTTTTAGTTTAGTTAGTTTTATTTTGTTAGTTAGATTTTAGTTTTTTTATTTTAGTTTTAGATTAGTGTTTTGTTTTTAGTTTAGATTTTAGTTTAGTTTAGTTTAGATCTTAGTTAGTTAGTAGTTTAGATTTTTTAGTTTTATTTTAGTTTTATTTATTTTTAGTTTTAGTTTTTAGATTAGTTTAGTTTTAGTTTAGATTTTTTGTTTAGTTTAGTTTTTTTGAGTTTTAGTTAGTTTAGATTTTTTTAGTTAGTTTAGTAGTTTAGAGTTTTTTTATTAGTTAGTTTAGTTTTTAGATTTTTAGTTAGTTTTAGATTTAGTTAGTTTAGATTTTAGTTTTAGTTTTAGTTTTAGTTTTAGTTTTTAGTGTAGATTATTTTTTAGTTAGATTTTTAGTTTTAGAGTTTAGTTTAGTTTTAGTTTAGATTTAGTTTAGATGTTTAGTTTTGTTTAGTTTTTTAGTTAGATTTAGTTTTAATTTAGTTTTTTTTTTTAGATTAGTTTAGTTTTAGTTTTAGTTAGTTTTATTTTAGTTTAGTAGATTTTGTTAGTTTAGTTTTTAGATTTAGTTAGTTTTTAGTGTAGTTTTTAGTTAGTTTAGTATTTAGATTTTAGTAGTTTTTAGATTTAGATAGTTTAGTAGTTTAGTTTTTTTAGTTTAGTATTTTTAGTTTAGTTTTAGTTTTAGATTTAGTTTAGTAGAGTTTTTAGTTTAGTTTATTTAGATTTTTTATTGTTAGTTTAGTTTTTAGTTTAGATTTTAGTTATAGTTAGTTTTAGTTTTATTTAGTTTTTTAGTTAGTTTTTATTTTTTTAGTTAGTTTTAGTAGTTTAGTTTAGTTTTAGTTAGTTAGATTAGTTTATTTTTTTGTTAGTTTAGTAGTTTTTATTTTAGTTTAGTTTAGATTTTAGTTTAGTTTTAGTTTAGTTTTAGTTTAGTTTATATTTTTAGTTTTAGTAGTTTTTTTTAGTTTTTTAGTTTTTTAGTTTAGTTTTAGTTTAGTTTATTTTTGTTTAGATTTTAGTTAGATTTTTAGTTTTTTTTTTTTAGTTTTAGATTAGTGTTTTTAGTTTTTAGTTAGTTTAGTTTTTTTTAGTTAGTTTTTAGTTTAGTTTTAGTTAGTTTAGTATTTAGATTTTTTAGTTTTAGTTAGTATTTTTAGTTTTATTTTAGTTTAGATTTTAGTTTTTTAGATTTATTAGTTTAGTAGTTTGTTTTTTAGTTTAGTTTTTAGTTTAGTTTTTAGTTTTAGTATTTTTAGTTTTAGTTTAGAGTTTTTTAGATTTTAGTTTAGTTTTTTAGTTAGTTTAGTTTTAGTTAGTTTAGTTTTTTTAGTTATTTTTAGTTTTAGTTTAGTTTTTTAGTTTAGTTTAGAGTTTAGTTTTTTAGTTTTAGTTTATTTTTTTTAGTTTTAGTTTAGTTTTATTTTAGATTTTAGTTTTATTTAGTTTTTTTAGTTTAGTTTTTAGATTATTTTTATTTTGTAGAATTTTTGTTAGTTTAGTAGTTAGATTTAGTTAGTTTATTATTAGATTTTGTTAGTTTAGTTTTTAGTTTTTAGTTTTTAGTTTAGTAGTTTTTTTAGAGTTTTAGTTTAGATTTTTAGTTGTTAGTTTAGTTTTAGTTTTTTTAGTTTTTTTTAGTTTTAGTTTTTTTTAGTTTTTTTAGTTTAGTTTTAGATTTAGTTTTTTTAGTTTTTTTTTAGATTTTTTAGTTTTATTTTAGTTTAGTTTTTTTAGTTTTTAGATTTTTTTTAGTTTTATTTTAGTTTAGTTTTATTTTTAGTTTTTTAGTTAGTTTTATGTTAGTTTAGTTTTAGATTTTTAGTTAGTTTTTTTTAGATTTTTTTAGTTTTTAGTTTAGTTTTAGTTTTAGTTTAGAGTTTAGTTTAGTTAGATTTTTTTTTATTTTATTTTATTTTAGATTAGTGTTTAGTTTTAGTTAGTTTTTATTTTAAGTTTAGTTATTAGTTAGTTTAGATTTTTAGTTTAGTTTTAGTTTTTTTTATTTAGTATTAGTTTTTTTAGTTTTGTTTTAGTTTAGTTTAGTTTTTAGTTTAGATTTTAGTTTTTTAGTTTTTTTTAGTAGTTTAGTTTGATTTTTAGTTGATTTTTAGTTTTTTTTGTTTAGATTTTTAGTTTTTTATTAGTTTAGATTTTAGTAGTTTAGTTTGTTTTTAGTTTTATAGTTTATAGTTTAGTTTTTTTAGATTTTTACTTAGTTTTAGTTTTTTTTTAGTTTGATTTTTAGTTTTTTTTTAGTTAGTTTTTTTTTTTTTTTAGATTTTTAGTTTAGTATTTAGTTTAGTTTTTTTAGTTTTTTTTAGATTTTTAGTTTAGTTTAGTTTAGTTTTTAGATTAGTTTTTAGTTTAGCTACATTTTGCTATGAGTTTTAGTTAGAGTTTTAGTGTAGTAGCTTAGTTTTTTGAATTTAGTTTTTTTTAGATTAGTGTTTAGATTAGTGTTTAGTTTTTAGTTTATAGCTAAAAGTGTTGTTTTCCCCGACATTGAGGGTCCACACAGAAATGATCTGAAGGGTGTTTTAAATTGATACATGCTGCTGTTGACAAACAGTCGGACTCTGACTAACTGTAAATCATATGTGCCCATGAATAAGTAGTAATTTTCCCGTAGATCTATCTATTCAGAACAGCAAAAAACAATATTTCATGGCAAACATTTATTACAGCAATATGATAACACTTGTTCAACATGAAATGATAACACTTGTTCAACATGAAACTCTTTTTGTTCATCATGAACTCGCAATGATAACACTCTATAAAAACACCTTATTGTCTTTAAACATTTTCTGTACAACACCTTTGTCCATCTACACACTTTTTCTATACAACACTTTTTTTGTACAATAACAACATCTTTTAAAGCACTTATTGTCTTTAATCACTTTTCTGTACAAAAAAAAAAAAAAAAAAAATAAACCCTTTTCTATACAACAACAAAAACAGAAAAACAGAAAACACTTTGAAATACACTTGGAACAATAGCACAGTTGAACATTACAGTGAATTTAAAGGTGGGATCCCCCCCCCCCCCGGGGACCGCGGGGCCGAAGGCCGCCGCCGCGGCGGGACCCCCCACCCCCGGGCGACCGCGGAAGGACCCCCACCCCCCGGGAACCGCGATGGAAAATAGTTGTCGTCACTGCTACGGGTTAGTGGTGGTGGTTAGTGCTTTGGGTTAGATGAAAAGGTTGAGTCGTGGTTAGGTTAATTTATCCAGACCAAGTTGATTGCGATAGTCCTATGCATTCAACTCGATCTGAAATACGGTAGTGGCCGTGGGGCTAGGACAGTCCACACCTTCTCGAGCACATAGACCTTGTCGGATATACATGACATTGCATTCTTTTCCACTCTCACAGTATAATTTCTCTACTGTAGAGAGCGAATTGCAAGCACTTGTGCTCTCGGCACTAGGCTACTTTCTACACAGTCTCTGTACACACTCATGTTGAAATTGCTCTTTACAAAATGTGTAGGCACCCCTTTACACGCCTTCTTTTCTTCTCCCACTATGAGTTTCAAACGCAATAAACTTTGGGGCCCGGGAACACCCCCCGGGATATCAAATCACTCCCCGTTTCAGATTTTAACATTAATAGTTAGGTTGGGGGCTTGACGTTTCACCAGCTCGGGGTGTAGAGCGATGGATTCAAGTTGGTGAAATCCATCCGCGAGCTGATGTGCACCCCATTTTGCAAATCACCCAATAAATCTTCAGTTTGTACTTTTAGCAGCAGAGAATCTGTATCACCATAGTAAACTTGAACTCCCCCTCCCGTGGCCATTGCACCTTGCACACATTGTAAAAGAACGACAACATGAGCTTTTTTGAAATTTCTAGTACTGAACTGCCGCCTGCCAATATCTGTTCAGTACCACATTTCGCTTGCCTGTGTAGAAGAAACCATGCGGCCTCTATGCTCGTGAACGATGTAAAATTGGGGTCGGCAATAATTCGTGCACACTCTAGAGGGTCAGTCACGACGTCGCAGCGAGATCTGTTAAGTACGCTTTCGCACATTTGGCCAAACGCTGAATTTAGGATGAGCTTATACAATCCTTCTCCACCTTTGAATTTGCCTTAGAGCGTTTATTCGACAAAAGTATCGATAAACGTTTTCAAATAAGGTTTCTGGTTGAAACTGCAGGACCCTATGTATTTTGGTGATTTTGAAGCCATTGTTCACCAATCCAGTGCAAAAGCACATGGTGAACAACGATATTCTCTTTAGGGTCCAAATCAGCAATCAGTTTCTGTTTGGAGGGAGTCCAGTGCATCCCCATATCCTCAACCAATGAACGATTGTAGGGGCTCAGAGAATCCTGCTCAACGGCCGATTGATACAGGGAAAGACAAAATCTTGACTGAGTCGTTGAAGCGCCAGCGGAATGTGACCTCAATTTCAAAGAACCATCCTTGTGGCCCATTGTCCTCGACGGTTTGAATGTCGGGGAACTCACAAGATTCTCAAGCCATTGATAGTTCCCACATGGCAAAGAGTAGTGGGACATTGCCGAGGGTACAACGAGTTCATGTCCAAGAACACTGCATTTGACTTTACACCGGTGCTTTGTCCGCTCGGATCGGTGATTAAGACCACGGTCCCATGAAAAACATACCCTCCCCGCATTGAACGCTCTACAAAAAGGTGTTGATCTACATCGGTGATTAGGCCTATTTCCTCCCTGCTAATTTTAAAATTAAATCCATCACTAAATGGGGTGTAGAAAAATAATATCCTATATCTAGTCCAAACTCTGAATAGATCTGGTCTGTGTTCTTACAGACTATATCCAACAGAGTTAGAACGTCACTGGCCAAGTACAGTCTACAATAATCCCACCATTTTTACAATACCCCCTTGGACCACACCTTCTTGGCAAACTCGTACTCCTCGGCTGGGCATTCACTGTTGGTCAGTGAATTGTAAAAGCTTCAATTGGAGGTAGTTTCTCCTCGCTTAAGCGAGCGCCAGAACAGTAATAATCATATGCATATATACCTTTGGCAGGTCAACAGGTCATACATTTCACTGTCTGGAAAGTGCTGTCTAAGCAAGGGAAAGCTATCAAAATTGTCGCTTTTCTGCACTTGAATTAGTTGACTAAGGGATTTGGGGAAAAAACTAAAAGAATCTAAAACCTAATTTTATTCCAGCACGTACGCTCATTATCCACTACCTGCCATTTCAGTTCGAGAAGCAATAACTTCTCGGCCGATTTGGGAATAATGTTGTAGATAAATGAATTATTTACCCATGGACAATCTACTCCCCCTCCCTCCCTATGCATACGTGCCAGTGCCGGTAAAGTAAATTTTAAGTCATAATTGGAATTATGAATAAAAAACAGGGATAAAAAACTGCTGGCTAACATTTAAATTACATGATTGATGCGCTACCCTCCTAAAATTACTACCCACCGAGGATATTTCCTGCCACAAATGGTCATGGTCTCTGACTTTCCCTACTCCCCCCTCTTTTCCCTTTATCCTACCTCTACAAACTCCCCCTTTACATACCCAACATATTTTTTGATTTTTAATCGCGAGACGATCCTCTGCAGACAACACCATTGGATACTGGGTATTTCTCAAACGAGAAATAGCACCATTAGCCGTGCCAATCAGTTTAGTCAGTGCCTTGACCATGCACTCGGGCCCCTCATCCAATGTTTCTACTATTTCTAACAACTGCATGGTGTTAGAACTGTCTCTTTGCGCGTGGGCGTAGGACACTGCAATGGCCTGGTGTTCTTTGACTCGGTTTGGAAATTGGGGTCATTCACCTCCACCAGCTTAGCTTCAACAGTCTAAAGATATTTTGTTGCATTGGAGAAGAGTATTCTGAAAATTTTTGAATCGTAGAATGGCCCTATCCCCTGAAACCGTTTCCACTGTCTGATATCCATGCCGTCTACAGTGTCTCATGTGATTTTGTAACTTTAGTTCAGTCCAAAATCTAGACAGCATGTTGGACAGTAGAAACGGGTCCCCCTTATTCTTACCCTCCCCCAGAACTCTACTAATGTCAGTGATAGGGTTAAAATGACCGATTGCGTTCGGTTGACTAGGTGGCGTGTAAAGCAACCAAACCCAGTGTTTAACCAATCAACTGACGGGCCCCTTACGGGGAAAACCACCCCCTTCTTTTTAGAGCGAACCCCATCTTCAAATTCCGTTTCGTATTGTACCACAGTAACGCCAATATTTAAATGAGCATTAGCCCTTTCAAACATGTCAATGGATTTTAGCGTTACTGGGTATTTTCCTTCTAAGCATGAGAAATCTACAACTGGGAAATCGGACCCTTCCTTCCCATGTACAGCCCAGTGATCTAAATTCTTCTTGGTAGCGTCCTGAGCTAGAGGCTCGAATGCTGATATGAGGAAAGCATACTTGAAACACTTTTGATCTGTTTCAAAACAAATCCGCTGGACCCCACGACAACCCTACTAGATCTGGATTATAATTTAAATAGTATCCCTCTCAGAACTAGCCCCCCCTCTTAAAATAAAGTCTTTCTTAAATTTACAAATATAACGCTTAAATTTTCAATAAATAAAACTACAGACCCACTCCCATTTTCATTATAGTTCTCGAGATGCGCTATAATTTGCCCTACCCACTCACAAAAAAGACCCTCAAAATTTTCTAAATTTGGATAAATTACGCGCATCTCGGAATGTATAAAATGATAGTAAACCTCACTTTTCCCCTCATTCAAATAAAAAACCTTTAAAACAATGGAGACCTTAATTGAATCCCTACCTCCCCACAATTGAATTTGTTTCTCCAGTAGTGCACGAATTTTATCTAAATAAGCATGCACAATCTCTACAGGGTCAAAAACAAAATTCCCCCCCATAAGTGTATTAAATGGATCCCCAAACGTGGCAGTGAAAACAACTATATTATTCAATATTGTATTCGATAGCTGAAATTCAGGGAAAGATGTACCCCCTCCCCCAAGTTGTTCAACAATATTCGGGCTATGTTCCACTTCAGTTGTTTGAAGTGGGTAATCAGTGGGAGGAGGGTTCCCTGTAAAATCATTTAAAATTTGTAAAGTGTTCGGGGTCAAGTCTACCAGTTCAACTGCGCTACTATCTACTTTAAAAAAAATCATCTAAAAACTCATCAATATTGTCAGGTACTTCAATAGAGTTGTCCCATGTTAAATTGTTGGGGGACTCCACGTGTGCCTCCTCTTCTTCCCCTTCTTCACTAGACGGCGAATATGGGACCAGAGGACAACCTAATAAATGAAAAAATAGCTTAACGACTATCTAAGCTATGACATAGGATTTTTTTTTTTTTTTTTTTTTTTTTTTTTTTTTTTTTTTTTTTTTTTTTTTTTTTTTTTCCTCGCGGTGCACACCCCTGTGGGGGGGGGGGGGCATCCCTGTGGCATTTTCCTGGCCCGGGCCCTTCCCTGACCAGTGGGGCGCTCCCCCCAGCGCTTCCCTAACCTTGCTCCACAGCGCCTCCCAGACCAATCGTGGCGCTTCTCGCAGCACATCCCTGTGGCGCTTCCCTGACCCATGGCGCTTTTTGGACCCGTGGCGCTTCCCCCGGCGCTTCCCTAACCTTGCCCCACAGCGCTTCCCGGACCCCCCACCGGCTCCACGGCTCCCGGCCGTTTACATAATGTCCCAAAAAAGTTGAAATATTTGCTTAGACTGCATAAGTCCAAGTTTCTCTCTAATCCCGTTCTATAAGTTCGGTGAACTCTTCATTAGCTCGCAATTATTGTAAGCCACCGCGCGAGTGTTCCAGGATTGAACCGTTAAGTCGGTTTCCCCTCACTAAAATCTTTGGCACGATAGAAATATTCAGTTGTAAATTAGAACGTCAATATGTGACAGAGGGGATAATCTCTCTCTAAAATTACGTGAAAAAGAGCATTCAGTTTCAAAGGTATCTAAAATATATGTGATAATAGCAGAGAAAACAGTAAAGATTAGAAAAAATAGTATTTTGAGTTTCAAAGGTATCTAAAACTATATGTGAAGCGATAGCAAGAGCGGTTTCTTTGCAAAAAATTACATTTAGATATATCTCGCTGAGATAAGTTTATATTGGGTTGAAAATAAAAGTTTTGTTTTTATATATTTCTATAAGATAGTTTGGAGAAGAAATACTTACATTTGCATAATCCGTCTGGGCTTGTATGCCCGAAGGACCAGGTAGTGCATGTTGGATGGTAACCTCATGATTTTGTGCAGCTGGGTCAGCTCTTGAAGGCCCAGGTAGTGCATGTTGGAGGGCGAAGGGACTGGTGACGTTAATTTCTTGTACAGGAGCTGTGACTTGTGCAGCCGGGGTAGCTTCTGAGCCCCTTGAAAAAGCTTGTTTAGGTGGGGCTTCGGCATTGAAGCTATTCACCCACTCTCTTTTTAGTGTTTGGCCAGACAGCATTGTGGCTCGATTAAGAGTGGCTTGCGTAGGTGGCTGCACTTGGGCAGGTAGTGTGGAGCTGGGGGGTTTTGGCCAGCGATCATATTGCATGACAGGGGGCGCATTATTGGCCCTCGCTTTCTTGGAAGGAGGGGGCACGCATTCGTCGGTATTTGCGCCAGCCATAGGTCTCATCAAAGCAGTGTCCGCAAATTCTTCATAATTTGCCTTAAAGAAGAGAAGAAAAATCAAATCAAAATAATTTGCCCCTTTTTAAAAGAAAGAAAGTTATTAACCATAATTTTGTTTAGTTTATCACTAAGAAGCACAACGTAAAAAATTTCGTGAAATATACTAATTGCATCCTTTTTTTTTGAATCTGAGAATTACAGCTCACTGAACCATTCAAAAGCCGGGCTATATAAGTCAGCCTAGTTTTCTTATTTTTAGACATTTCTGTTCTTTTCTGGTTTTAATCTGTATTGAGCATGCCTTGTTTGACGCATTTAAAGTATTAACGCTATTTTTTTTATCTTTCCATATCCTTTTACGATAGCTGGTATTTACCCTACCCCCAGAAAAAATATCCCACGGAAAATAACCCCACGGAAAATATCCCTGAGAAAAGACATGGGAAAAATACCCCCTCCATCCACCGAAAGATATGGTAAAAATGCTATTCAATTTACGCATAATAATGCAATGTATCTTTTTCTTAAACTCACCCCCCTTACTTTTCACGCGAAGAAACAGTTTGTTTTCACCTTACAATGTTGGCGATAGACTTGATGCATGGCCCCTTCCCCCTTTCGCCAATGTCCTAAATATATTGTTAGATCTTAATTTGAAAATAACGAGATTCACTGGTTCTCCAAAAGAGATTGTATATGCCTGCGCTTAATAAATTGCAACTGTCTGCATGA
>CM051270.1:48671345-48758411 GCA_027921565.1 Artemia sinica
CAGTATGCCTGTTTGTGTCAGGAGCGAGTGTTTACATGTTCCCGTGTGTGCCTCTGTGTGATGCAGGTGTTCTGTTCTCCCCCCCCCCCCTCTCTCTCTCTCTCTCTCTCTCTCTCTCTCTCTCTCTCTCTCTCTCTCTCTCTCAGTATGCCTTGTGTGTCAGAGCGATGTTTACATGTTCCCGTGTGTGCCTCTGTGTGATTGCAGGTGTTTCTGTTTCTCCCTCCCCCCCCCCCTCTCTCTCTCTCTCTCTCTCTCTCTCGTTCTCTCTATCTCTCTCTCTCTCTCTCTCTCTCTCTCTCTCTCTCTCTCTCTCTCTCTCTCTTATCTCTCTCTGACAAAAAACACACACAAAAACACAACTAAGTAGCATTGATGCTGCTTAGTCCAGACGACAGTTTCTCAGTGGCGGAAACCCGATTGATATTTGGAACTGGGTGGCGTTCCATCAAGATGCCAAGTGGAGTGCTAAAGTTCACTAGCGTTCTTTATGTCATTGGTTTATTTTTGGACTTCCCTGCTCTGAAAAGACTTTTCGGCGTTCTGAAAACTGTAAAAAATTAAAAGAGGAATGGGCTCAAAAACGTAACTTTGGCTGCGACAATTTCTGTCAAGTAAGGGATGAAGCGTAAAAGCCCCCCCCCCCCCCCCCCCCTACATTCACCGAGAGCTTAAAGAAAAAAATTGAAGTCTGTGAAATCCGATGCAACTGCGTCCGAATGCGTCACTTTTTTAGGCATTTGAAAAGACGATGGGAATGGTGACGACAACGATGACTCGGGGTCTTAATATTAGGGAACGATAACCTTAATATTTGGTATTTTCTCCTAAATCTTATTATTTGGTAATTCTCATTAAATTTTTCTGAATACAAGTTAAAGTGCGTCTACATTCGGTACTTTCTGGAAAACTGGAAGTCAAGTAGCAGTCTACACTAGTTAAAATCAAATAATTCAAAAGATCAAAATGCAGGCGCTGTCCTTCCTTAAATCAAGCTTTAAGTGATTCATTTTTGCTACTACACTGCTTCAAATTAACACTCAATATAAAAAAAGGCCAAAAACAAAAATAATGCGTGAAAAAGCGACCAGTTGGATATCATTCATGCCAATCCTTCGTGCCAATTCAAATTAAAACGAGAATGTTACAAAAGTAGCAATAGAGAAAGAAAAAATAATGGCAAAGAAAAACAAATAAAATAAAATATATTCATATGGTCTAAAATCTGAATCTAAAATCTGAGAATCTAAATCTAATCAGAATCTAAAAATCTGGACACGGAATTTATAAATTAAAACCGAACTTAACTTGTCGATAAATACAAAAGAATTGTTTTAAACGTCAAAATAAGCTATTTGGTACGCGTAAAAGGTCTTGAGTTGCAAAATAAGTCGTCTTGAACAAATGCCATTAAAGGTCAGCCTAATAAGTCTTTACTTATAACTTGGAAAAGAAGTCAGTAAAAATGGTTGTGAAACTTCTAGGGATTTTGGTACTGAAAATAGGGATTTCTAGGGATTTTCCACCAGCCTTTTAGGGACTGAAAAAAATTGAAGTGGAAACACATGATAATATAGCGTAAGAATCAATTTTGTTAACATTCCTGTTCAAATAGTAAGCACGATAACATACTTACTTCCGGATTGTGTCCTACTAGAATTCTACTCTTTTTTTCGCACTTAAGTACTTTATTCCCACATTAGTGGAATGGAAGCACTGCACCGTCCTTGATCATTCTTTCTTCTGGTAAAAAATACACAATTCCACATTTTTGCAGATAGGAGCTTGAAACCTCTACAGTAAGGTTCTCTGATACGCTGAATCTGATGGTGTGATTTTCATTAAGATTTTACAACTTTTAGGGGTTGTTTCTCCCTTTTTCGAAAATAAGGCAAATTTTGTCAGGATCATAAACTTTGATGGGTAAAACTAAACTTGACTTAGATATTTTAAAATTAGCATAAAAATCCGATTCTTTTGATGTATCTGTTGGTATCAAATTCCGATTTTTAGAGTTTCGGTAACTATTGAGCCGGGTTGCTTTAATTATACGGTTCGTTTCCACGAACTGTTCGTTTCAACTGTTTGATACAGACACCAAGATTTCGAGACAGTACCCACTCATGATCTCGTGGCCCCCAACAAAAATATGTTGATGTGAAAGCAACAGTCAGCTCAGTGTTGGTTCGTCTCAACATGACGTCATAGTAAATGCACTGGCTTACTAGCTTAACAAGCTTTGCATGTTCTACTCCTCTGAGAGCCCCCACTACAGAGCCAGTTCAAGTCCTCAGTCAATGATCTCACCATTTCTCCATTAGTGACGAGCCAAACTTTGAGGCAATCCTAATACAATAACTGCCTCAAAGCCTCCATTCAACAAAAATCTGTTGAGCACTCCTTTGTTCAACGAACGCTCACGTGTACGACGCTGCACAAGGTATTTCTCACACACGGTAACCAATTTGTGAACCACCTCAAATACCAAACACTGGGATGTGTATCAATAACACAAACAGAAAAACCACTGGCGACAGGGGCCAAGAGTCTTTTCACGCATATCAAACCCTAATGATCCTTCCACAGGTTTACACATCTCGTGGGGACAATGGTACGGTAATTGTTATTTCGGCTAATCTTACTAGTAAAAAGTTTAGCCTACTGCGAAAAACACAAACGTCAGAAATTCAAAATTTGCCTAGAACTCCTCTAAGCCGGTGTCGAATCAAAACAAAAACTGTATTATTTGAATTAGCATAGTTGAATACCACAAAAAAGTTTAATTATATGCCTTGAGTAATAAGGAAAAAAACCTTTTTTGCATGGGTTTTTTACTAAGCAATGTCTGCTCCGGGTTGATAATAAATGAGTAGTTACCTGTTGAACGGCAATTACAAATTGTATATGGAGTTAGACGCATTCAACCCTTTCAACACTTCTCTATGATGTTCCAGTGCCCCTAGCAGGGCCAAGACCTCCGCTTGACCGTCCTCTGTGCAAAATAATACCAATAAAAGGATAAACAAACCAAACCTAAAATAAACACAAAACTAAAAATAAGATGATCCTTTCAGAATAACGGTGAAAGGGCAACTGAAATGAAAAAAAAAAAAACAAGACTAAATAGCATTTCACAGTTTCATCTTACGTAAAGCACTCTTAGAAGCTAATCGCTTTCCAGATTGGGTATTATCAAAGGTTTTATTTGATTTCGAAACATAATTTTGTGGGATGGATGTAAAAACGATCGGAATTAATAATTTCATCATAAATGGGACTTAGAAAAGTTTTTCTAGTGTCTCTATTGAGGGCGACCTTTAGGTGAATGTGCTTCTTTATTTTCAACTTCCTCCCTGAAAACTTGCATGAGACCTTTAACAGGGGCAATGACTGAGGCATTATTGAACAAAATGATATGATTTGGGCTGCCACAGACATGTTGAGCCAAGGTGGAATCGGAAATCTGAGGCCTTTGGCGTAGCCCCTTAGCTTTGTGGCTGTGTTCCGATAACCTCTCCCTAATTGCGGTTGGGTTCTACCAACATGAAAACAGCCACAAGAACAGGGAATTCTATAAACACCACTACCCAGAATGGGGCTGATTTTGTCTTTGCCGTTGTTGAAAAAGCTCTGTATTGTATTTGAGTTTTTAAATGTGACAATAAGGTTATGTTTTTAAAGGATTCTTCTCAGTTTTTCACTCCATTTTGGAATATAGGGTAGAACAGTGGAAATTTTCTTATCCTCCACCAAGGGGACGATATCTGTTGGGGTTTTAGGAGTTGATGTATTATTTTCTGCCTTTTCTAGTCTTTTGTCTATGATGGTTACAAAGTAATTCTATAGGATAGCCATTGCAAAATAAAGTGTCCTTAAGACCAGTCAATTTTTCAGTATTCATCGGTCATTCAGAGCGATAACATCTATTAGTTTAAAACAGTTAATACACAATTCAGTGCGCGCAAGGACGGGAAGAAGTTAGCCACGCCCCCCAGTATAGCAGCGTCCCCGGATAAAGATTAATTTCTTTGACAACTGAAGAAGAGAGCGCTACAAAGCTGTGCCCCGGGCTCTAAAGCGGGACGCAACGAATAAACTCTACTGCCGGAGAATAATGCTGGCAGAGAATAAGGTAGGCAATCTTAATTATCTTGAATACGCAAGCAGAAATGGAGGGGAATCAGATTCAGCCACCTCAACTTCCGGATGCGTCAGATCCCGACGCTATTTTCTCAGTTTATGCGTGAAATAAATTTCAAATTGGATTTGATCCCACAGCTCTCAAAACAGCTTATCCGGTATAGAGGCAAAAATGAATAGTTTTAGTAAACAGCTAGATACAACAAAATCAGAAATTTCAAACGATCTAGCGGAAATGGGGAACAAACTCAGGGAGTCTACACTGAAAATTGACTCATTGGAGGCAGAATTAAAGCGTTATAACCTCGTGTTTTACAATTTCCCTATGACTGGTCCATCCCAGTCGAGTTTGAAGGATGAGCTTTGCGAGTTTCTTAGCTGGTGCCTCCGAACCTACAGCTTTCTCGGAGGGACATAAAGGATGCTTCCGCCTGAGATCAGGCCTGTAATAGTTGTGGCACGACTTGGAAATACGAAATGCGGTTCTCAGGAAAAGTTTTGTATTGAAACAGAACGGCGTAGGGGTTGCTCTTGACTACACTACGTATCAACGCGAGGCTAGAAAAAATTTAAAGCCAGTGCTGTCCCAAGCCCTAGTAAAAGGTCAAAATGCACGGCTCAAAGGCGATAGGCTTATCATTGAAGGTAAAACGTACACATACGACCGTGAATGTCAAAAAATAAAAGAAATGACGGTAAGCCACCCAATTAGAGCCCCTAACGCAGCACAGAGTAACTCAGAGATCAGTGGTATAAATCCCGCTAATGTGAATGAAAATAACCAGAGTTCAGTCCAGAATTGCCCTTCAGATCAGTCGGGACTGTTCTGGTAATGAAAGCGACACGAAAACACGATAGTTGAAAGAAACAGCAAACTTGCCGAAAAACAATAGGAACAGGGAAAGGTCGTAAAAGTAGCGAAATTAGCCCCGTTGATAATACTTACAGCCGCACCGCTAGAAATGTACGGCAAAGAAATGAGGAGCCATTGACAAGCCGGGTACTGAAGGGAATCGGCCACCAATTTACAGACAAAACACACGCCCGTTCAGGCAGCTACAAAAAAAATCAGCCTGGCAGTACAGGGGTATTAATAGCCTAGGGGGCAACGATTATTACCGGTTAGCTTTCCCCCGAGTGATTACGGAGCCCAATAGCATCCACAAGGCCATACACAAACCCTGAAGTTTGTATCTTGGAATGTACAGGGTATAAAAATAAGTTAAGTTCTGTGGAAAGTGATTTGTCAAATTTTGACATTGTAGCATTAATAGAAAACCTGGCATTGCCCTAGTGAAACTCCAAAAGTAAGAGTTTTTAATGTGGAAAGTGTTTCGCGAGAGTTAGCTTCTAACAATCGTTATTTTGGAGGCATTGTAGTGTTGATAAAAGATGAGTCTTTCAAAAGTTATACAAAGCTGAAAAGTAAATCAGAAAATGTTATTTGGATTAGATTAGAATGTTGGGATGGACTGTGTATTGTAATAGGATCGATTTATATTCTGCCTCAAAATAGCTCGTACCGAAATGAAGATACGTGGAATTTTGTTGGTAAAAGAATTAGATGAAAAAAGAGCTAATTTGAAAATGATAGATTGATATTAATGGGTGATTTTAATGCTTATACTAGCGATGAAGTTGAATTAAAAAGATGTGTTAATTCCAGGTATTCCGTCAGCAGTCCCAGCCGTCTACAGAATTCCCAGAGCTAGCAGGGATGAAAAAAGAAGAATTAATCAATGGGGTAGAAGGTTGCTGACACTATGCGCAGAATCGGGTTTGATGATTGGAAATGGAAGATTTGGAAAGGATAAAAATCGGGGTGAGTTTACCTGCGTATCTGGGGCTAAAGCAAGTTTAATTGATTATGTTTTGGTGGATATTCGCTGGGATCTGAATTACCTTAATGTGGATGTGCTTAAGCTAGTAGGATCGGACCATCTACCGGTATTTTTAGAAATTAGATCAAGGAGTGCTCCCCAAATGAGGGATATTTCAAGTGAAAGTCGTATTATAATAAAAATGTTAGACGTCAGATACCTAAGGAATGGTCTACAGAGGAAAATGTTAAGTTAAGTGAAGCGTTTTCAGAGGATGATGTAGCTATAAGGTTAAGTGATTTAGAGAAGATAAATAACCATGATAGATTGATAGAAGAGTTCACGGGGATTTTACATGAAATAGCAGGCCCAGTTCTAGGAAATAAAGGAGGTTGTAAGGATATAGAATTTTTTGATGAGGAATGTAGAATAAAAAATTAGAATTGATTAAAGAAATGGAGATTTTGAGGGAAGAGGAAATAGAGGAAAATAGGCTTCGACTAGTAACAAGGTTTAAAAATGTTCACCGGGAGTATAAACGCCTTTTTAAAACAGAAGAAGAGACTGGCTATTCAAAAAGGTAAGGAGGAGCTGATCCAGTTTTATGGAAAGAGTGATACGCGGTCTTTCTGGAGAATGATAAAAAAAAGGGGCCTCCATAGCTCAGCCAAAAGTACCTGACCCGAAAACATGGCCTACATACTACAAGGACGCGGTTCATGAAGACAATTCGTTTGACTGCTGGTTCAGCGACGAATTATCGAATACAGAGAATGAGACCAGTTTTCCACTGAAAGAACACGATTATGATCTGATAAAAACCCGCATCGGAAGAAGAAATCGAAGAATGCATAAGCGCCATGGAAGGTGGATCAGCACCTGGTAGCGATGGAGTCCCAACAAAGATCTTGAAACAATTCCAACTTTTATTTATACCCATCTTCTTGGCTATCTTCAACTCAGTTCTGGCTTCCAGAGAATGGCCATCGCCGTGGAAAACATCCTTGATTTTGCCGCTATTCAAAAAGGGAGACCCAGCGGATCACAGTAATTATCGACCGATATCTTTAGTACCTAGTCTTAGCAAAATATTAGAAAGAATACTAGATGCTGGATTAGCTCATTGGATAGAAAAATATAGGATTTTGAAAGAGGAGCAGGCAGGATTTCGGGATGGATATAATGCTATTGATAGGGTCTTAGTCCTACAGGCGCTTGTAGAGAAATATGCAAAAGGGAAGAATAGGTTGTACGTTGCATTTTTAGATCTAGAAAAGGCCTTCGACAGTATTGATAGGATTTTCCTGTGATTAGAACTGTTAAAGGTACGCTTACCAAGACTTTTCGTTAGGATACTAGCTGATATGTATAGAAACACATTTGGTATAGTTAAAGTTTTAGGGAAGGGATTATCGTCACCGTTTGAAATTAGAAAAGAAGTAAAACAGGGTAGTAGTATTTCGCCAAGGTTGTTCAGGTTGTATATAAATGATATTGTTGACCATTTTAAAAAGGTATGGGCCCTTACAGTGTCACTAGGGAACCTGACGTTATCTCTGTTGCTTTTTGCTGATGATGCGGTGTTGATAGGCAAGTCACCAGAGGAGCTCCAAATCTTATTGAGTATATTAGAAGAATATTTAGATAGAAAGAAACTAGTGTTGAATATTAAAAAGACTGAGATTGTGGTTTTTAGAGGAATTCGTGTGAATAATGATGATCAAAAAGTAGAATTTTATTATAAAGGTGAAAAAGTAAAAGAGAGCGAAAATTTTAAATATTTGGGAGTAACACTTTCAGTAAACGGAGGATGGAAAGAGAATGTAAAAGAGATGACTAAGAGAGGAAAAGCAGTTTCAGCTGCTGGCTAAAGAATGAGTAGATTAGCACAGATGATCCGGTACTGGCTAAAAGTTCTAAATCTGACAGAAGATAGGTTAGCAAAAGCAGCTTATGTCGAGATGCTACGGTCGAAACGTAAAAGATCGTGGCCGTATCAAATAAAAATTTTTTTTAGATGGATTAGGATTATCATATATTTGGAATGAGGGGCTAGGACCCTCAGATCAGGGTGAGCCGTTTTTGGCTATGATTTTAGAAAGAATCAAAGACCAGGAAGTCCAAATGTGGACCCAGGCAGTTGAAACATCTGAAACATTGAAGTTTTATTCCCATGTAAAAGAGATATTTGGATTCGAATATTATTTTATTACTGAGGACTTGGTTTCGGATCCGAGCGAATTGCCTGCCTCTAAAATATAGAAAAAGAGTATTTGAAAGAAAAAGGTTGGCCCCAGATGCAGATGCGGATTACTCTTGCCCCAGATGTAACCTAGGTATTGAGGATGAGGCGCATATTCTCACCGAGTGCCAGCAACTTTCTTTATTAAGGGAAAAGTATTTTGAGGGTGGTAACTTGGAGTTCCGGGGATCCTGAAAACGACTGTAAAAAGGACAATCAGGCAGTTATGTAAATGAAGCGTTGACATCAATGAGGGAAACTTGATATTTATGTTTATTATTCTTGTGGAGTGTAATTAAGAATACTGTTCTGTATAGCCTGTTTTTTGGGTTATAATAAATTATTATTATTATTATTAAAGAAAGAGAGTGAGCTTTAGTTCAAAAGGCTCAAAAATTATCTTGAATATAGAAATTATTCCCGTTTTTTGAAAAAAATCTAACCGATTGACGTAGATGGTTGTATTTATCGGTAGTTTTGGTCTTGTTAATTTTAAGTTGTGTCTTTATATTTTATAGGTATTTTGAATGTACTCCTCATAGTGTATCCTGAGGGAAAACAAAAGTATTATTATTAGGGGGCGAGGGTAAAGTACAGTGAGTCACTATGCGAAATGTGCTAGGTACGATTATTCTGCATATTGTGAAGTAAGAACTGTTTTTTAACTTCACACTGTTCAAATACTTGACCCCCCCCCCTCCTAATTTGCAAATATATAGCCCAAATTATATATTTTCCATCAATTCTGTCACTTGTCTTTGTCTTGTCTCAAACTAAGCTGGGCTGGACTAAAACTAACCAAGAAACCGGTTTTTTTCTCGATGTCTCCACTGCGTAAACTTGAGTGTTTGCTGTATAATACGTAAGTACCAAAACTTTTCCACAAAAAAGTTTTTCAAAGAACAGTAAAAATCTAAGTTAAACCACAAATGAGCAGAAATAAAGCCAAATGATTTTCCACTTGTAAAATTACCACCTATTACCATCAATAAATAAATTAAAACCAAAAGAAACAGAAATTATAACAAATAAACAAGTCTAACTCAAATGGAGTAGGAAATAAGATAAGTAGAGCTGACGCCACCTTGATTTTCAAAAACATGTACATAATTTGTTCTTAATTGAGAACAAAATTCTGTTAGAATGTTTTATGATTTCAAATTAGCTGATGGTATTTAGAAGTTATGAGGAGCTCCAGTCCTAATCATTTTAGTTTCTGCTCGTTTTGAGTTTGACTCTGTTATTCATTGTAATTTATGTAGGGTTGGGTTTCATTCATTTATTGATGGTAAGGTACTTGGGCATTATATGGGGCTTTCTAAAAAGTCAATTTCGGTTAATGCTAATGAAATAAAATAAAATAGGATGAATATATAATAGTTTATTAACAAATTTGGGCTATATATTTGCATATTAAATGGGGTAGGGGTAAAGCATAGCATATATTAAATACGTAACCTAACCTAGGTACCTCCCCCCCCCCTAAACCCCAAAAAACAACAGTTTGAATATAGTTCCCAGAGTGAGAAACCCTTTGTAAAGGCAGCGCATACCTGTTTTTCATCACGCTTCTCGGTCTATTTCTGGTTTCCATTGTCTATTTCGTGAGAGGCTCATATAGTGCCCAAGTACCGATGGTAATTTGGTGGGCTTCACGCTTGGGAATTTATCTGTCTTTATCCAGAACTGCAAATTAACCCATTTTCCTCTGATGTTTACTCTATATCTTTTTGGCGCAAAAAATAATTGAAAATTACTTGAAAATGGATCCAGTACAGAGAATTCTTCCTTCATTCTCATTATTCTTGTTTTCTTAAGTTGTTTCATGGAATTTACGTTTCTTTATATCCACATGTCCTTGGATTGGCATTTTTTGGAGTTTTGGACCGATGCCCAAACTATTGTGCATTCAGTCTTCTTCTGGTATTTGTTCCTTGATTTGACCTTTGTATTAAATATTAATGTTAAGGAATTGCGACCAATTAGAATTTTAAGTTATCTAAGGATTGACATTCAGGTAATCTTTGACTTTGCTCGTTATCTTAAAAGATTGGCAGGCTGGTACATGAGTCAGGCTATTGTCGTAGTTTTGTATAAACAAAAAAAAAAACATCAGAAGCATCAGCAATGTATTCTGCTCTTATTGGAGCAATGATCAACTTTCAAGCGCCAACATTATAAAAATAATTATGTCCTGAAAATAAAAAGGAGGTAAAATTCCACTTTAGCTACTTCTGGCTATCTTGGGAAATGGTTAGGTTAGGAAAATGAAACTTTCAGGGATGGGTCCACAGACTAAAGAATGTCCCAGGAAGGTATTTTGAAGTACCTACCTCCACTCCTCCCCCTAGAGGGTCCTGAACTTTAATAACCTTTACAAATCTGTGTAGCCTATTATAAAAGTGAAATCTTGCAAAATAGATCTTCTGCTTAAATGAAGTACAGCACAATTGTTTTCAGCTTCATAACTTTGCTCAATCCCAATTTATAAGGTTCTAAAGATATGCAAATATATTTCTTAAATTTTGAAAAAAAAATTGATATGGCTTAAAATTCTACTAAAATAACAGGAACTACATTTTCAGAACTAAAACCAGAGAAAAAGAAACTGATAACTGAAAATTAAGGTAAAATGTTGTTTTGTCAAAATTTCAATAGGTATAGAACTGTCAAGTAGGCAAAGTTCAGGACCCTCTAGAGGGAGAAAGAGTGGAGGTAGGTACTTCAAATACCTTCCCAGGACATACTTTAGCCTTTAGACCCATCCCTGAAAGTTTTGTTTTCCTAACCCAACCCTTTCCAAGATAGCCAGAAGTAGCTAAAGTAGAATTTTACCAAAAAGGACTGAAGCTCAGGCTCAGAACGCTGGTTTTCCCGTCTTTACGATAAATCAGACAGTTTATGATGAAGAACTGTAAATAACTTGGCTTATTAGTAACTGAAATTAAACGACGGAATTTTCATATCATTACACACACCAAAAAAATTCATTACACACACTGTAATGAATTCTTTACACACACCTCGTATCATCACGCACACGAAAAGAATTTAGTGCAACTTATCAAAAAACTACAAGCCTGAGAAAATTTACCTGGTTTTCAAAAAAGGGGAAAAAAACCCTCCTAAAAGTCAAGGAATCTTTATGAAAACAGCACCATGAGAATTAACGTAGCAGAGAATCTTGCTTCAGAAGTTTAAAGCTCCTATATATGAAAATGTTAACATTTTTCTATTTTTATTTTGCGGTATTTGCCATGATCACGGATGCGTGTTTTTTTTCAGTATGATTGTGTCGAACTAGAGAGCTGTATTGAACCACATTTTTCGTATAGCATATTGTTTGAAATACGGTCAGTCAGCCGGGTTCCCAGAACAATCCTTAAGCAATTTCTCTGGAAAACATCTAGCAAATCTTTATCCGCTTTCGGAGCGTCCATGCTTCAGAGCCATATTTGACCACTGTGTCAACCGGTTCTACCTAGATGCAAACTTAACATAGGCGCTATGACACACAAGTACTAATTTTTTTTTTTTGTTTTTTTTTTTTTTTTTTTTTTTTTTTTTTTTTTTTTTTTTTTTTTTTTTTTTTTTTAATAGCGATTGGTATTTGTTTAGTAGCTGGGCAACACGTGGGAAGTTAAGTTTGGTTATTGCAGATGAAATGAAACAGAGTATGATAATAAATAAAAGTTCAAATAGGGATAAAATCCTTTTAATAGACAGTGATGATAGAAATTCACAAAAATACCAGATATTTCGGTCACATATACAGTGACCGTCATCAGTAGTAAAACTAAAGTTTTACTTTAGTTTTACTACTGATGACGGTCACTGTATATGTGACCGAAATATCTGGTATTTTTGTGAATTTCTATCATCACTGTCTATTAAAAGGATTTTATCCCTATTTGAACTTTTATTTATCGTCATGGAAAGGCAGTGGGGTCTCCGAAATTATCTAAGAGTATGATAAAAACATTATAGTTTAGAAACAAATTTGGAAAACAGTTTGGAGAACAGAAAACAGTTTTATCAAATGAAAGTAGGCCAAGGAGAATTTTTCAAGCTGAATTGTCCACAAGAAATTTTACGGAGGGGGTGGGTGTATTTCAGTGAGGAGGGAATTGTACGAGGGGGTTTACTCTGCGTGGAAGTAACTTTCCAAGGAAGAGTTTCTCGTGAGGGGAGAAATTTTTCATGGGGCGAGCCAGAATTACCGGCATTATTTGAAAAACGATCAGAAATTAAATAGAAAAATAAGTTTTCTCAACTGAAAGTAAGAAGTAATCTTAAAATTCAAAACGAACAGAAATTATGGTACCTCCTTATTATATAGTACACATTCAAGAATTTAAGTTAGGTTAATCATAATGAAATATACCAAAATATGATAAAAAATATAACAGTTTAGAAACAAAATTATGGAAACTACAGCAAAGAATTATCGAAGGGGGGCTGCCCAGACCATATTATATTAAATACGTAACCTAAACTAACCGAACCAAAATAACAGCTAAATATTTATTTAAAATATAGCTACAATATACTATCTAGTTTCCAAGCTAATTGTCTGGTATAAAGGCCATAAAACTGGTTATTGTCGCATGTTCGCGATATAAATTCTCGAGCGAGTGTGTGCTGTATAACAAGGAAGTAACGAAATTATTCCGTAAATGAAGGGTTTGCTCCTCCTCCTCAGTACCTGGTTCTTTACGCTAAATCCCAATTGTTTTAAGAACGTCTTCTGATGCGTAAAGGCTGTTTAATTAGAACAGGAAACTTTTTAAAGTGCTAAAAGGAAATGGGAACTTCGTGGGCGGATTTAAAAAGGGAGGCTTTGAATAGTTTGGGGTGGAGGAGGAGCGAGCGTAGCTGTGTCGGCCTCAGGCGGCTTGGCGCTGCGGTGAGTTGTTGTTAGTAGTAGTAGTAGTAGTTTAATAGTTTCTATCCGTTTCGAGTTTTAATCTTGCTCCTTACTTTCAGTTTAAAAAAAAACCTTGTTTTTTTTAATATGACGAAAGGAAAAGGTCTAGAATAGCGGCTCTCCACAAGGAGACGTGCTAGAACAAAATGAGAAACATTTTTAGATTGCTATCTCTATCGTGATTTTTTGGTTTTGTTCGCGTTCTTTGAGATTTATCCCCAGCCCTCCTCTAATGGTCTAATATAATCCAAGGCTATATAGAAACTTGTAAAAATGATGGAATTCTTATATTATAATATGAAGTAGGTATCAATGAATCATATTTCCTCGTTTTTCCCATTTTAATCTGTATATGAAATCAGTTTTTCATCGACTATTATATTAACTTTTTTTACCGTGCTGTTTTGCTAGTTACATTATATATTACTCGTACTTTTACCCTCTTAACTTTTTTTCTTTCTTTTTTTTTCTATCACGTGTGTCTCCTTCCTAAGAGCTGCTATTCTCGAACTGTATCATAGGCAGCGCGCTAGCGCTGCCTAAGTAAAGAACGATGTGGGCACAATGTGTTTTTTTTTTTTTTTTTTTTTTCTCCATACCCGGGCACTTCGTATCGAAGGAGTCGTCGTAGAAACTTCAAAAAGAGCTCATTCGGTTGGAAATTGGAATGGCTAGTGCCCTTTTTAATAGTCGAAAGTGATTGGAGGGTAACTAGCCCCCCCCCTCCCCACGCCCATCATTCCTCCAGAGACACCCAATAAAAATTTTGAGATTGCCATTTTGTTCAACGTAGTTGACTCCCATATAGAAAATATGTTTTTAAGGAGGACAATCCCCCACAACCCTCAGGGCAATGGTTTTAAGTTATGCCCTGGGGGAATATAAGGTTTTTTTAGAAGGCGTTGTCGTAGAAACTTCAAAACAGGCTCATTCGATTGGAAATTGAAAGAGCTAGTACCCTTTTTAATAGTCAAAAGTGATTGGACGGCAACTACCCCCCCCCCCCAAGCCCATCATTCCCCCAAACAAATCCAATCAAAATTTTGAGATAGCCATTTCGTTCAGCGTAGTTGATTTCCAGATAGAAAATCCCCCCCCTCCACGCCCATCATTCCCCCAAACACATCCAATCAAAATTTTGAGATACCGGTTTTGGTTCAGCGCAGTTGATTTTCCGATAAAAAATATGTTTTTGAAGAGGACACTCCCCCACAACCCTCAGGGCAAGGGTTTTAAGTTATGCCCTGGGGGCATATAAGGTTTTTATAGAAGGCGTTGTCGTAGAAACTTCAAAAAAGGCTCATTTGATTGGAAATTCAAAGGGCTAGTACCCTTTTTAATAGTCGAAAGTGATTAGAGGGCAACTAGCCCCCCACGCCCATCATTCCCCCAAACACATCCAATCAAAATTTTGAGATAGCCATTTTTGTTCAGGGTAGTTGATTTCCAAATAGAAAATATTTTTTTGAGGAGGACACTCCCCCACAACCCTCAGGGCTAGGGTTTTCAGTTATGCCCTGGGGGCATATAAAGTTTTTATAGAAGGCGTTGTCGTAGAAACTTTCAAAACAGGCTCATTCGATGGGAAATTCAAAGGGCTAGTACCCTTTTTAATAGTCAAAAGTGATTGGAGGGCAACTAGCCCCCCCTCTCCACGCCCATCATTCCCCCAAACATATCCAATCAAAATTTTGAGATAGCCATTTTGTTCAACGTAGTTTAAAGTTCTGGAAATTAGGTCTTTGAGGATGACAACCCCCTCACAGCCCTCAGGACAAGGATTGTAAGTTATGCCCTGGGGGCATATAAAGTTTTTGTAGAAAGTGTTGTCGCAGAAACTTCAAAAAGGGCTCATTCGATTAGAAATTGATATGGCTTGTGCCCTTATTAATAGTTAAAAGTAATTGGAAGGCAACTAACACCCCTTCTACGCCCACCATTTCCCCAAACACATCCAATCAAAATTTTAAAATAGCCATTATGTTCCACGCAGTTAAAGTTCAGGAAATTATACCTTTGAGCCCTCACAGTCCTTTTTATACCCCTCACAGTCTTCAGAGCAAGGGTTATAAGTTATGCCCTGGGGGCCTATAAGTTGTTATTGAAATCTTTGTCGTAGAAACTTGAAAAAAGGCTCATTCGATTGGAAATTCAAAGGTCTAGTGCACTTTTTAATTGTCGAAAGTGATTTGAGGGTAACTAGCCCCCTCTCTCGCCCAACTTTTCCTCAAACACAATCCAATCAAAAATTTTTAGATAGTCATTTTTTTCAGTGTTGTGGATTTCCAGATAGAAATTCTGTTTTTGATGAGGACACTCCCACAGCCCTCAGGGCATGGGTTGTAAAGTTATGCCCTGGGACATATAAGGTTTTTACTGGACGCGTCGTCGTAGAAACTTCAAAAAGGGCTCATTCGATTGGAAATTGAAATGGCTAGTGCCCTTTTTTATAGTCGAAAGTGATTGGAAGGTAACTAACACCCCTTACACGCCCACCATTTCCCCAAAAATATCCAATCAAAATTTTTAGATAGTCATTTTGTTCCACGCAGTTTAAAGTTTAGGAAATTATACCTTTAAGCAGGACACTCCCCCACAGTCTTCAGGGCAAGGTTATAAGTTATGCCCTGGGGGCATATAAGGTTTTTATTGAATATCGTAGAAACTTGAAAAATGGCTCATTCAATTGGAAATTCAAAGGGCTAGTGCCTTTTTTAATAGTCGAAAGTGATTTGAGGGCAACAAACCCCCCTCTCACGCCCACCTTTTCCCAAACACATCCAATCAAAATTTTTAGATAGCCATTTTATTCAACGCAGTTGAAAGTTTTGGAAATTCGGTCTTTAAGGATGATAACCCATCCCCCCCCCCCACAACCCTCAGGGCCAGGGGTTTTAAGTTATGCCCTGGGAGCATGTAGGATTTTTATTGAAATTGATGTTGTAAAAACCTCCAAAAGGGCTCATTCAATTGAAAATTGAAAGGGCTATTGCCGTTTTAATAGTCGAAAATTATTGAAGGGTGACTAACCCCCCTCTCACGCCCACTCTTTCCCAGACACATCCAATTAAAATTTTGAGATAGTCATTTTGTTTAACGTAGTTGGAAGTTCTGGAAATTGGGTCTTAGAGGATGACAACCACCCTCACAGCCCTTAGGGTAAGAGTTATAATTTATGCCCTGGGGCATATAAGGTGTTTATACGAAGTGTTGCCGTTGAAACTCAAAAAGGGCTCATTTGATTGGAAATCAAAAGGCCTACTGCCCTTTTTAATAGTCGAAAGTGATTGGAAGGCTTGAAAATTTTTATAGTAAAGATCGATCTGGGTATAATGTATTTTTTTTTTTTTTTTTTTTTTTTTAGACCAGGGCACTTTGTATCGAAGGAGTTGACGTAGGTACTTTGAAAAAGGCTCATTCGATTGAAAATAGAAAGGGCTGATGCCCTTTTTAATAGTCGAAAGTGATTGGAGGAAAACTAATACCCCTCCCACGCCCAGTACAGGACGAGGTGAACTGACAATATCCCCCACTACTGCACGCATTGATCTACCATACAAATACGAACGAAACCAATCAATCGAATTTCCTTTATACCTAAATGTGACATCCTATCTAACAACAGCTCAAAATCAACAGTATCAAAAGCTTTCTTAAAATCAATAAAAATAGTTAAAGGAGTAGAGCCGCTCTCGAATACATTGTTTAAAACATCAAGAAGGTGGTGCACTGCATGACTAGTAGAATGAGATTTTCAGAATCCAAATTCCGTGTCACATAAAAACCCAAGAGAATTAAGGTAAGAATATAGTTTCTTATGAACAACCTTTTCAAATATTTTTGAGAACAGTGGCAGAATCGATATAAGTCTCCAGTTTGACATTTCTCTTTTGTCACCACCTTTATGTAAAGGTATAGTTTTTGCTTGTTTTAAAGCATCTGGGAACTGACCTTTTTCCATAGATAGGTTCACCAAGTACAGAAGACAAGGCAAAAGGTAAACGGGGACAGCCTTAAATGTCTTAAGGCTAAGACCGTCAATTCCAGCTGAATTCGATTTTATTGTTTTCAGTGCGTCCTCGAGATCAGACTGAGTGCACTTCACGAATTTCATGGAACGACATTCCCCACGATCATCAATAAACAGCTCATTTTTATACCCATTGTCGGCAACATCATTTTTAACATAAATTCCAACATTTGAAAAATATTTACAAAACACATCACTAACACCTTTCTTACCTTTAACTTGTTTTTCACCGACTACAAGTTCCTCCACTGGATCTATAGAGTTATTACCACGTAGTGCCTCATTTATCACTTGCCAAGTTCCCTTAACATCACCGTTTTTATCACGAAACTTCTCTGAATAATAATGTTTCATTGATGACCTTCTGAGGGAATTCACATTGTTCCGAATTTTCCTAGATTCTTCAAGGTTTTGTTGCGTTGGAGAATCCAGGTACAACCGATAAAGTCTGTTCCTTTCACTAATTTTTTCCAAAATTTTATTTGTCACCAACGGTTTCCTTGGGATATTTTTCTTCTTACGAACAACCTTCACAGGGCAACACTTATCATAAATAGGTGATAACTTCCTCCCAAGAAACTATACTTATCTCTCTTGAAACTGTTTAAGATTTTCCGGCTTAAGATCCCTAACTGTTGTTTTCTCCATCTTAAAAAACCTTTTTTCCAGTGTCCCGAATTACGCACGCCAAAGGAAGATGATCAGAACCTGGACATATGATCACGTCGCAATAACTTTTCGGTATAAGGTTCGCCGATAAATAAATATTATCAATAAGGGTAGCCGACTGACTAGTAATCCGTGCCGGTATTTCTGTACCGGAAAAAATTGTGCGACAACATAAGATTAAAAAAATCAAGGTTCGAACTACTTAAATTAAGAAGATTAAAATTAAAATCACCAATAAAAACCTTATCCAATTTCGTCGCCGCTGTATCAGAAATATACTTATCAAAATCGCAAAGAAAATCCTCCGGATTAGCACTAGGTGGCCGGTATACTAAACAAACTAACAACTTTTTCTTCTCCGAAATTTCAATCTCAATAGAAAAATTTTCGATCTTAGCCTACCTTCAATCCAACAATTTAAATCCTTCTTTACTATGTATCTTATTTGATCCTTAATTATAAATGCAAGTCCATCCCGCATCATACAATTTCTTGATTTTGAAACCAACTGTACCCTGGAAAAGTATATGATGGGAGAAAGCTATCCTGCGTAAGAAAAAAGATTCGCATATACCCAACATATCAATTTTACCACAACATGAAGTAAGAAGGTTCAACACTTCAGAAAAATTTGACGTGATATGACAGTTCCACTGACCAATACATAAATCCATATTTGTCACATTAATTACATTACTATTCATAATATCAACATATCTACTATGCCTCATCGGCCTAACATTTAACATCAGCTGGATCATTTGCCACGCGAGATAACAATACGTCATCAATACGAAATGGATTATTTTCAAAGCGACTACAAATGCGAAGGGTTAATACACGAAGCGATTAACATTATTTAACTTCACTGACAACAAATGATGATATGCCCCTGGTTGACGGAGGACAAAACCTATGAATGGAAAACTAATGCTAAACTGCAAAAATAAATGAAAAACCAATGACACGTAACTAAAATTACGACAACCAGGAATAAACTTATGAAGATATGCTAACTAATAATATATGCAAAAAATGACACACGCATCAGAAGATTTCTTCTAGCGACCAGAGCCTCCGGGGTGAACCTTGGTCGGACCATACACACTTGTTCCCAAATTTATCTCTAGCCGCATTTAAAATATCACGCTTCTTGCGCGTAAGGTTTTCACTCAAAAAGATCCCGCTTTTTGCAAGTTTAGGCTTAGCTTTGAAGATAGACTTTGCAATCTCTTTGTTACGGAGCTTCACTATAACTGGCGCTACTATGTCAGGTCTACTTGCAGGGTTGTTATTCAGGCTCAGTCTATGTACACTAATAATATCGGAATCGGCAATATTAACAAGGCCCATTTTTTCGCGGATCACACTCCGCATGGTACTGTTTATGTCGACCGTAGCGGGCATAGGGGTTTAGAACCCTACTCATATTAATTTCTGCTCGTTTTGAGTTTAACTCAGTTATTTATTTTAATATCTGTTTGTTTTGGGTTTCATTTATTTATTGATACTGATTTATGGTAGTTGTGTACTTGGAAGACTGTTTGATTCTATTTTTATTCATTTTTGGTTTAAAGGAGTTCTTTACTTTTTTGAAAAACTTATTTTGTGGAAAAGTTTTTTAATTAATTTCTGTTCGTTTTATGTTTACATAGTCTTTTTCAGGGAAAAAGACTGAGCCTCTTCTAAAGTTAACAACCATCCCTGCCATAAGAATCTTAAATACACAACCCTCGCCCCTAATCTCTGGGGTTGTTTCAAAGCCAAAAGCCTTGTTATATGATATTTACACTATTTTGAATACAAAGACTATTTCCAAATTTCTATTAGATACATTTCGGGACAAAATGATGTGTGTGTGTGGAGAGGGGGATAGCTGCACTACGATCACTTTAACTCTTAAAAAGAGCACTAGAGCGTCGTCTGATTACCAATCCAATGAGCCCCCTCCGAAGTATATATGGCCATGCTTTCTGTAAAACCCTTATATTCCCCAAGGGCATACCTTACCCTGAGGGATTTGTTATCCTCAAAGACATAATTTCCAGACCTATCAAATACGTTGTACAAAATGGCTATCTCAAAATTTTGATTGGAAGTGTTTGAGGAAATGATGGGCGTGGGGGAATTTGCTCTCCAATCACTTTCGACTAATAAACAAGGGCTCTAGCTTTTCAATTTCCAATCGAATGAGTCCTTTTTGAAGCTTCTACGAAACAACTATCTGTAAAAAACCTTATAAGCCCCAAGGACATTGCTTACGACCCTTGTCCTGAGGGCTATGGGGTCATCGAATGAGCCCTTTTTGTAGTTTTTTACGACAACAGTTTTTTATAAAAAAAACCTTATATGCCCCCAGGGCATAACATACTACCTTAGCCCTGAGGGCTGTGTAGGGGTTTGTTCATACTCAAAGACATAATTTTCAGACCCTTCAACTACGTCCAACAAAATGGCTGTGTCAAAATGTTGATCGGAAATGTTTTTGAAAATTATTGGCGAAGGGGGGGGGGAGGGCATTCACCGTCCGATCACTTTTGACTATTATTAAGGGCACTTGCCCTCTCAATTCCCAATGGAATGAGCCCTTTTTGAAGTTTCTATGACAACGCTTTCTATAGAAACCTTATATGCCCCAGGACATAACTTACAACCTATTCCCTGAGGGCTGTTGGGGGTTTTTCATCCTCAAAGACATAATTTCTGGATCTTTCAACTACGTTGAAAAATGGCTATCTCAAGAATTTGACTGAATGTGTTTGGGGAAATGGTGAGAGTAAGAAGGGGGTTAGTTGCCCTCCAATCACTTTCTATTATTAAAAAGGGTACTAGCCCTTTCAATTTCATATCGAATGAGCCTTTTTTGAAGTTTCTATGACAACCTTTTCTATAAAAATCTTATATGCCCCCCAGGGCTAAACTTAAAAACCCCTACCCTGAGGGCTGTGGGGGGGTTGTCATCCTCAAAGACCTAATTTCCAGAAATTTCAACTACGTTGAACAAAATGGCTATCTCAAAATTTTAATTAGATGTGTTTGGGGATATGGTGAGCATGAGAGGGGGTTAGTTGCCCTCCAGTCACTTTCGACTTTTAAAAAGAACACTAACCCTTTCAATATCCAATTGAATGAGCCCTTTTTGAACTTTCTACGACAACACTATCTAAGAAAATCTTATATGACCCCAGGGCAGAAATTACAACCCTTGCCCTGAAGGGTGTGGGGGGATTGTCATCCTCAAATACATAACTTCCAGAACTTTCAACTACGTTGAACAAAATGGCTATCTCAAAATTTTGATTGGATATGTTTTGGGGAAATGGTAGGCGTGAGAGGAGGGTAATTTGCCCTCCAATCACTTTCGAATATAAAAAAAGGCACTAGCCCTTTCGATTTCCAATTGAATGAGCCCTTTCTGAAGTTTCTATGACAACACTTTCTATATATATCCAAATAGGATCTTTGGGTTGGACCAAGCAACAGAAATGTTTCACAGGCTCACCACTTTATCTAAGTATTACATTCAAGGAAATTTAGACAGGCAAGTTGTAGCTATAATACTAGTTTAAGAGAAGTTTACTTACTCATTTTCTAGCCTCCGAGGCAAGACTACCCCGATTTGTCTCTTATCCGTACATTTTATTCAATTTGGTACTAGATCTTGATTCGGTTAGTGACCTTTCCCCATCCTTTTAGCCAATCCCTAACCTTTTTGTTAAAAAGTAGTTTTTCCAGTATTTTTAGGCCTTGATTCTAAAAGCTTGAAATGTCATAACACTTTAGAACATTCCTTTCTGTTTTATACAAATCTGGTCTCAATTGGGTTTTCAACTATTTATTATGGGTTCAAATGTCGTTCGATACTTAAACAAAGAAATGTCACTACAAGATTTACGACTAGGTATACAAAGTGAAGTTATTTTCAAGGTTAAGCTAATTCGAAATTGTTGCTTTATTTCTGATCTATTGGAGCAAAGGGAATTCCACCTTTCACTGAAATTGAGTTACTAAACTGATACAAAAATAAAGCCTCCTTACATTTTGACAAAAAATGGAATACAAATGGGGTCTTTTAGTTTATTTCAACATCCCCAAAAACATGCCTTGAATATTCAAACAATACCCTGACATTTTCCTGGGATACTGCACATATATGATTTATACACAATTTGGATGCACCTACTTTGTTTGGATTTAGTTTTACACTCCCCTCGATTTTCCCCGACAGTTTCAACTTTAATCCCCTTACAGTTCGTGAGATATTAAATCTGTACCATTTTGAAAGCCTGGGTGCACTTGAACTCTTTTATTATAGTTCAATAGTAACAAAATCAGTAGCAGTCACAAGTTATTAGAGTTGCAGTTAAAAGTAGTCGATGTCACATGTAGCACAAATTGCAGATCCAAGTAGTAACAGTAGTATTCAAAAGTAGTCACAGTCACAAGTAATCATTACCACTTTGTCAATTATTTGCAGTCACAGTCAGAGTTAGTTGTGGTCGAAGTTTTATGTAGCTGCATATGCAAGGGGTCGCTGAAAAAGTTGTTTACAAATTGTATCTCCAAATTGCCATTGTCGCAGTCACAAAAAAGCTGGGTTATAATTGGAACTGTGGTCACGATTAATTATAACCAAAATCAGTCATAGTTTTAAACAGTAGCAGTAGAGATAGCTCCAGCATAAGTAGTATTTATAATAGTAGTAAAAGTAATAATAAAAATAGTGCTAGTAGCAGTTGTACTAGCCCTGAAAATTTCAAATTAATACCCTCAGTCGTAGCTGCGATATTGTTGTTACGTCTATTTGACAAACTGTATACATTAAGCGCGCTTTTCTTTTGTTCAACATGGACCCTAACATCCTATGAAAATTTCACATCTGTAGCAGTTTCGGATATATTGCATATACGCACTTTTACCACCAATATTTAATAGAGTAGTCCACGCGAGATGAACTGAGAGCTCCATATTAACACCTTTATCTGTTCCAACTTAACACCTTATATTTAAATCTATACCTGAGAATTGCTGACATACTTTTTTGATATTCTGCATACATATAGCCTGCTCGTCCCACTCAACATTTCCTGAAAGTTAGCTCTTAATGCCATTATTCTTAGTACTAGCAATTGATAATAGTAGTAGTAGTATCAGTTCCCTTAGTACTATTTGGTAATACAGTATAGGTACTAAAGTGGAGGCACTAAGGCATATTTGGTTGGCTCTCTACTTCCTCTGAAAGTTTCAACTGAATATTTTACTTTGCTCCTGGAATATAGCTGTTACACTCTTTTAATACCTAGTATCGACACAGTATGGTTCAATTTTTCCCATCATTCCACACATATTCTCTTAGAGTTTAAATATCTCCGTCTTCAGAAGTAGCAGTATTAATAATCTAAATAGAAGTAGCAGTAGTCGTAACAGTAGTTGTAATACCACTTGTACGAGTAATATTAGCAGTAGTCGTAATTGTATAGTAGTGGTATAGTTTGCATTCTGGTTACTTGAACATCCCCTTCAACCACCTGAAAGTTTCAACTAGAAAGTTCAAATATTTCCTGGGATATTGCTGAAAATGGTATGTTGGTAACCCGCATGCACATAGCTTGTTTTGATTTTTAAGTCCCACTGTCATTCCTTGAAATTTTCATCTTAATACCATTAGCCTCAGTAATAGATATGGCTGACTCACTCTTTAGATAGACTGCATACACATAGCGCATTTTGTTTAGTTCCACATCCCTAAACATTCACTGAAACCCCCACCTTAGTATCCTTAGCCTAAGTAGTAGTAGTGGTTGTAATATTGGTAATAGAATTGCTAGCAATAGGCACATACCGCCTCTTTACCACATTCCCAGATAGTTTCAACTTAATAACCCAAGCAGTCTCTGGGACAATGTTGAAACGACCTTTTGACAACCTGCAAGCAAATAGTGTGTTTTGATTTAGTTCAATATCCTCTCAATATTTCCTGAAATTTTCACTTTAATCTGTTAGCCTTGGTAGTAGCATCAGCCAAAGTAGTAGCATTAATGTTAGTACTACTGTCAGAGACGTAATGGCTTTGATTTAGTTCAAAACTCCCCTCAACATTCCCTAAAAGCTTCAGCTGCATACTCTTCCAATTTTTAAATATAATGAGTAAAACACCACCCCTTCCCCATAACAAATACTGCACGTAAAAGATAAATAAATTGCATAATATACAATCTTTGCCCCAAGGGACAAGGTTGGGTTTTCTCCTCACAGGCATATGACGCAGAGGAACAAAAAACAAAATCGTTAAATAGGTCAAATGTTTCCTTATCTAAAGGACTTTACTTTGGTATGTTTTTCAAACATTTTCTATGTAAATAATTAGCTAATGAAAAGAGTAAATAATGTCTATAAAAAAAGATGCCATGGTAAAACTTGACGTTTTTCAGCTGTGTATAAGATTAGAGAATCAAAAATGTAAATAATAGATATCATTAATCTAGTATTTATTATCAAGTATTAAAGTAGAAAAAAAAACAGTACGCTTATTTTGCCTCAGTAGAAACAGAGAAGAGCAGCAACAGTTGCGGACATCAAATCCAGGTAAGGAAATAGTTTGCTCTTGGATTTTAATCCAGTCTTCATAATTCTGCCTGTATTCAGACCCAGTGATTGTCATAAATCAAGCCTTGTATTTTTTTTCTAGATATTAGGGTACATATATTTTAATACATATTTTAAACATTCAGGCGCTTTTCTTTTCTCTTTATGCAGAACTATTTATGCAGGCTCTATTCAGTCTGGTGTACTCCTAAGCTAATCGACAAAAACAATACGAATTTCCGTGTATATTCTGTGGTCAACTTGAAAGGGTAGCGTAAGAATTTCCTGAAGGTTGACAAAATTTCTCTGGCACCTGAATTTTTTCACGAATTAACTCCAACATTAGCAAATGCATTGGAGACAAGAAATTAAGTTAATAAAAACAAGTTAAGTGAATGGGAGAAGAATAACTTATATCAGAGATAAAAAAAAGGTCTTAAAACATTTTAAAATATCCTAGGTACGTTTTTGAAGAACTGCAAAAGTCGTACCTGAAAATTTTGTTGTTTGTTTTCGAATTATTTTTAGATACGGATTATTGCAGATACACGATGAATCTTCTAACCTTCACCTGTTGACATAATAATACCTTGAGCTGATATTCATTTCAATATGAATAGTGATGTCCATTGCTCTGTATTGCAACAAGGATTTGGCCCTGGGATAATGAAAAAAAAAAAAAAATGAACACACTTTGTAGATCTTTCATCTGCGATTATTTTTTTACATCTGTGTTAATTAGAACTTGTAACCTTCATTTTAGGGTTCTCTAATATCCTGAATCTAATGATGTGACCCTAATTACCATTTTGAGGTTGTTCCATTTCTGAAAATAAGAAAATTTGCTCAAGCTTATGGGTTTTGATGGGTAACATTAAAATTAATAAAATTTATTTGTTTTGAATAAACATAAAGATCCTATACTTTTGATGTATCAATTGGTACTAAAATACATTTTTTAAGTTTTGGATACTATCGGCCCAAGTCACTCCTTACTAGGGTTCGACCGATATGGATTTTGAGATCCGATATCGATATATCGGCATCATACCGATACAGTTTGCTGAAAAATTCCCATCCAGAAAAAAGCTCCGGAATTTTTTTTTCAACCCCCCCCCCTTCTCTGCTCATATTCATAATCACATGTTTATCCCTGGTCTATTACACACCAAAGGACGGCCAAAGTATAATTCACTGTGAATTCTAAAAATTGGGACATTTACAAGAACTGTTTGATTTTTTACCTCTTCTGATCAGACAAACACAAAGGAAATGGCAGATATTTGCGGAAGTGACGAGTAAGAAAAAAAAACAGTTCGTGATAACGAACTGTAAGGAGCAACTCGGCTCAATAGTAACGGAAACTCTAAAAAACATAATTTTTGATATCAATAGATAAATCAAAAGAATCAGCTTATTGTACTAATTCCAAGTAGGCTATATAAGATTTATCAAGTTTAGCGTTGCTTATCAAAATTACGAGCCTCGGAAATTTTGTCTCATTTTACAACACTAAAATTCAACACTAAAAATTGGGGGATCTTGATTAAAATCACATCATCAGATTCAGCGTAAATGTGGAATTTCGCTATTTTTGCCTGAAGACGGATCCCGGATGCGTATTTTTTTTTTCAGGGGGGATCATACTGAAATAATGGTCTTCAAAGATTGAGAGAGGGCACATTTGAACCAAAATTAAAAGTTTTAATGCCCTTCTTAAGTGGCAAAAAATATTGGAGGGCAACTGGCCACCCCCCACGCCCATTTATTTTCTATAGTTATCTGATCAAAATTTGGAGATAGCCATTTTGTTCAGTATAGTTGAAAAGTCAAACAACTGTGTATTTAGAGGTAAAGTTTACCCACCACAGTCCGTGGGGAGAGGCCTGTAAGCTATGAAAGTTATCCATTGTTTACGTATAGTATTTGTTTTTTGGAAGTATACAAACATTTTTCAGGGAAGGGGTAATTTTCTCTTAGGAGGGACAATTCCCGGGGGTGAGGTGGAAATTCCAGCGAAAATTTTACTCTGGGAGAATTTTGACAGAATTTCTATACGAAATTCTTGTTAATTCTCTGACATTATCTTTGCCAACTCAATTTACAATGTGGAGATGTTCCGGGGGAATTATCAAGGGGCTATTTTCCCCGTGTTTGGATTTTCGGAACAATTTCTACGGAAGGGGGCATTTTCTGAGTGATTAAGAAACCGACTAGAGATTAAAGTCTTTTTCAAATGAAAGTAAGCTAGGGATACTTTTTTCGGGCTGAATCTTTCACAAAAATTTTACAGGGGGGGGGGAGATTTTCAGCGAGGATGGACCTGTCTGGAGGGAAATTTACGAAGGGGGGGGGTTGGACTCTACTTTGGATGAAATTTTCAAAGAGGAGTTTTCCGTATAGGGGGGGGGGGAATATTTTAATGGAGGCTGAGCCATATTTACCTTCATTATTTGAAAAACGAACAGAAATTAAATAAAAAAACATGTTTTTTTTTTGGCTGAAAGTAAGCAGCAACATTAAAACTCAAAACGAACAGAAATGATTATGTATATGAAGGGTTGCCCCCTCCTAAATATCTTACTCTTTACGCTAAAGTTTGACATTTTGTCCCAATTTTTTAAGAATGGCTACTGAAACACGGGTATTTAATTAGAATAGGAAGCTTGTTTAAAATTGTTAACAGCTTTCTGGGAAAATATGTTATACCATACTAGTTTGTGCCAATCGGCTCGTACAAATTTTGTTACCCCAGTCTCTCTAACTCATCAACTATAAATTTTAAGACCGAGCAAATAGAACAGTTTCGGGTTTTCAATGGATGTCCAAAAAGTTTCCACTGGAGCGTCCCTTTGTTTTCGATATTTGGCTTCTAGGATAATTTTATCGTTTGAACATACGCTTTATTCACTATATCATAAGAAATCACCAGATTTGGGAAAACAAATCGCCAGTTTTAGGCTTAAAATCACTAAAAATCACTAGCCAAAAAAAATCACTAGGCAATGTAAAAAATCACTAGAAATAGTGATAGATCACTAGGGGTGCAACCCTGCCAATGGATAGTGAAACATGCGGAAGCCTCCTCTGTGGAATATAAGTCATGAAAGTATTATAATCTGTCAAATCCTCTACATGCATTAATTTTAAAATAATAATAACCATAAATATATGCATTTTTTCGACGTAAAAACTGTGTCACTGATAGAGACAGTCACTCTTTGTTCTCAAAAGACCACAAGGTTTCTAAAATGTCCATTAGATTTAGTGGTGTTTTTTCTCCAGCCATTATTGTTTTTGAGCAAAAAAAAAAACGAAACATTATTTAGCAAAAGAAATGAAAACCCTTGAACTGTAGCCCAGAATTTTTGTTTTTTACTATGCAGAAAAATTCTTGTTATATTTAATTGTGTTTAACCCGAATAAATCCCCCCCCTTCATGGAATACTTTTTTCCAGAAATTTCCCCCTCAATGGAAAGTGAATACCATTCCTATAGCAAAATACTTTAGCATTCCTATAGCAAAAGAACAATACACTTAAAACTGGCTAAAAACAGGTCGTTGCACACAGAGTCTGAATGGAGAGTGTCTTCTGGGGAATATGTTTTTTGCAGGAAGGCTGTTTTTCACATTGCAATTTTGAATAAAAAGAGAAACAACAAACCTCTCATTCAGAGTAAAGTTTAAAATGCTGAATAACCCGACTTTATTCAGGACAAGAGAATATAGAATTTTACATTCTTTGAAAATCGTTTCAAGAACTCTTTTATAGATGGATTCAGTTTAGACAGACAACTTCCCGGGAATAACAGGGAGCTAAGCTGGAAGAGCATATTCATGATGAGAGCGTACAAAAGAAGAATAAATCCTTAAAGAATGGGGTGAAGGGATGTCCAATTGTCCAATAGAGAGCTTAATCAGGAATATAAACGCACTGGCTTCATGGATGATTAATTAAAACAACTTTTTCCACAAAATAAGTTTTTTTTTAAGAAAAGTAGAGCTACATTGAGCCAAAGATGAACACAAATAAATTCAAATGATTTTTTCAAGCTCGACACCAATAATAAGTAAAGGAAACCCAAATCGAGGAAAAAAAATGCCATAAAATAACTAATTAAAACTCATAAGGAGCAAAAAACTGCCATAAAGTGGAGCCAGACTAGAGTGCCCTGTGCCTTTGGAGGATCACAACATACTATGCACTTTAATGCACAAAAACAATTTATGTTTATACCAGTGTATTTTTACACCTCAGAACATAAGAAAATCACCATAATAACAAACAATACTTAAAAAAGGAATGTGGAAAAGTACTCAATTATATGGGTTGAAAATTGTATTATCCTTGAGCTTCCATAAAGCTGACGCAATTCTAGTCCCCATCATGTTACCCAACTTGAACTTAGTTAAATACAAATAACTACACTCCCACCCCCACATGCTCTGGAACACTAAACTTAGTTCTCTTAATCCCTTATGAAATATCGCAGGTACAACCTATTGACAACCTTGGATTCAAAGGGTGCATTTTGACTGGTTCAATTTTTCACTCAACATTCCCTGACAATTTAAACTTAATACCAATAACCGTTCTTGAGATAAATATGTCCTTTGGACAAAAATGAATTACAATCGGGGTCTTTTAGTTTATTTCAACATCCCAAAAATATACCCTGAAGGTCCATACAATACCCTGACATTTTCCTGGATACTGCACATATATGATTTATACAATTTGGATGCACCTACTTTATTTGGATTTAGTTTTACACTCCCCACGATTTTTCCCGACAGTTACAGTTAAAAGTAGTCAGTGTCACATGTTGCACCAATCGCAGATCCAATTAGTAACAATAGTATTCAAAAGTAGTCACAGTCAAAAGTAATCATTACCACTTTGTCAAGTATTCGCAGTCACAGTCACAATTAGTTGCAGTCGAAGTTTTGTGTAGCTGCATATGCAGGGGTTGCTGACAAAGTTGTTTACAAATTGTAGCTCCAAATTGTCATTGCGTAGTCGCAAAAAAATGGGTTATAATTGGAGTTGTAGTCACGATTAATTATAACCACAATCAGTCATAGTTTTAAACAGTAGCAGTAGAGATAGCTCTAGCATAAGTATTATTTATAATAGTAGTAAAAGTAATAATAAAAGTAGTGCTAGTAGCAGTTGTACTAGCCCTGAAAATTTCACTTTAATGCCCTCAGTCGCAGCTGTGATATTGTTGTTACGTCTATTTGACAAACTGTATGCATTAAGTGCGCTTTTGTTTTGTTCAACATGGACACTAACATTCTATGAAAATTTCACGTTAAAGTCTGTAGCGGTTTCGAATATAGTGCATATACGCACTTTTACCACCAATATTTAATTGAGCATTCCACTCGAGATGAACTGAGAGCTCCAACTCAACACCTTTATCCGTTCCAACAGGCATATTTGGTTGGTTCTCTACTTCCTCTGAAAGTTTCAACTGAATATTTTACTTTGTTCCTGGAATATAGCTGTTACAACCCTTTAATACATAGTATCGACATAGTGTGTTTCAATTTTTCCCATCGTTCCACACATATTCTCTTAGAGTTTAAATATCTCCAGCTTCAAAAGTAGCAGTAATAGTAATTTAAATAGAAGTAGCAGTAGTCGCAGCAGTAGCTGTAATATCATTTGTAAGAATAATATTAGTAGCAGTCGTAGTAGTATAGTAGTAGTATAGTTTGCATTTTGGTTACTTGAACATCCCCTGCAATCACCTGAAAGTTTCAACTAAAAAGTTCAAATACTTCCCGGGATATTGCTGAAATGGTATTTTGGTAACCCGCATGCACATAGTTCGTTTTGATTTTTAAGCCCCACATTCATTCCCTGAAATTTTCATCTTAATACCATTAGCCTCAGTAATAGATATGGCCGATTCACTCTTTAGATATACTGCATACACATAGCTTATTTTGTTTAGTTCCACATCCCCTAAACATTCCCTGAAAGCCCTACCTTAGTATCCTTAGCCTAAGTAGTAGTAGTGGTTGTAATGTTGGTAGTAGCATTGCTAGCAGTATGCACATACCGCCTCTTTTCCACATTCTCAGATAGTTTCAACTTAACACCCTAGGCAGTCTCTGGGACAATGTTGAAACGACCTTTTGACAACCTGCAAGCAAATAGTGTGTTTTGATTTAGTTCAATATCCTCTCAATATTTCCTGAAATTTTCACTTAATCTGTTAGCCTTGGTAGTAGCATCAGCCAAAGTAGTAGCATTAAAATGTTAGTACTACTGTCAGAGACGTAATGGCTTTGATTTAGTTCAAAACTCCCCTCAACATTCCCTAAAAGCTTCAGCTGCATACTCTTCCAATTTTTAAATATAATGAGTAAAACACCACCCCTTCCCCATAACAAATACTGCACGTAAAAGATAAATAAATTGCATAATATACAATCTTTGCCCCAAGGGACAAGGTTGGGTTTTCTCCTCACAGGCATATGACGCAGAGGAACAAAAAACAAAATCGTTAAATAGGTCAAATGTTTCCTTATCTAAAGGACTTTACTTTGGTTATGTTTTTCAAACATTTTCTATGTAAATAATTAGCTAATGAAAGAGTAAATAATGTCTATAAAAAAAGATGCCATGGTAAAACTTGACGTTTTCAGCTGTGTATAAGATTAGAGAATCAAAATGTAAATAATAGATATCATTAATCTAGTATTTATTATCAAGTATTAAAGTAGAAAAAGAAACAGTACGCTTATTTTGCCTCAGTAGAAACAGAGAAGAGCAGCAACAGTCCTACACAGTTGCGGACATCAAATCCAGGTAAGGAAATAGTTTGCTCTTGGATTTTAATCCAGTCTTCATAATTCTGCCTGTATTCAGACCCAGTGATTGTCATAAATCAAGCCTTGTATTTTTTCTAGATATTAGGGTATCCTATATACTTTTGCTGAGTTTCAAAAGAAGACGTATGTTATTACTCTGATTAAAGAGTCGAAAGTGATGCTTGAAAAACTTATTGAATAGAGTACATATTTTAAATATTCAGGCTCTTTTCTTTTCTCTTTATGCAGAACTGTTTATGGAGACTGTATAAAGAGTCTGGTGTACTCCTAAGCTAATCGACTAAAACAATACGAATTTCCGTGTATATACTGTAGTCAACTTGAAATAGTAGCGTAAGAATTTCTTGAATATTAACACAATTTCTCTGGTACCTGAATTTTTCATGAATTAACTGCAACGTGAGCAAATGTATTGGAGACAAAAAATTGAGTTAATAAAAACAAGTTAAGTGAATGAGAGAAGAATAGCTTATCTCAGAAATAAAAAAAAAGTCATTTTAAAATATCCTAGGTACGTTCTTGAAGAACTGCAAAAGTCATACCTGAATATTTTGTTGTTTGTTTTCGCATTATTTTTAGATACGGATTGCTTTAGATACAGGATGCATCTTCTAACCTTCACCTGTTGACATAATAATACCTTGGGCTGATATTCATTTCAATATGAATAGTGATGTCCATTGCTCTGTATTGCAACAAGGATTTGGCCCTGGGATAATGAAAAAAAAAAAAAATGAACACACTTTGTAGATCTTTCATCTGCGATTATTTTTTTACATCTGTGTTAATTAGAACTTGTAACCTTCATTTTAGGGTTCTCTAATATCCTGAATCTGATGATGTGACCCTATTTACCATTTTGAGGTCGTTCAATTTCTGAAATAAAAAAAATTGCTCAAGCTTATGGGTTTTGATGGGTAACATTAAAATTAATGAAATTTATTTGCTTTGAATAAACATAAAGATCCTATACTGTTGATGTGTCAATTGGTACTAAAATGCATTTTTTAAGTTTTGGATACTATCGGCCCAAGTCACTCCTTACTAGGGTTCGACCGATATGGATTTTGAGATCCGATATCGATATATCGGCATCATACCGATACAGTTTGCTGATAAATTCCCCTCCAGAAAAAAAGATCCAGAATTTTTTTTACCCCCCCCCCCCTTCTCTGCTCATATTCATATACACATATTTATCCCTGGTCTATTACACACCAAAGGACGTCCAAAGTATAATTCACTGTGAATTCTAAAAATTGGGACATTTACAAGAACTGTTTGATTTTTTACCTCTTCTGATCAGACAAACACAAACGAAATGGCAGATATTTGCGGAAGTGACGAATAAAAAAAAAAAACAGTTTGTGATAACGAACTGTAAGTAAGGAGCGACTCGGCTCAATAGTAACGGAAACTCTAAAAAACAGAATTTTGATATCAATAGATAAATCAAAAGAATCAACGTATTATACTAATTCCAAGTAGGCTATATAAGATTTATCAAGTTTAGTGTTGCTCATCAAAATTACGAGCCTCAGAAAATTTGTCTCATTTTTGAGATAGGGGGATACAACCCCTAAAATCCAAGGGATCTTGATGAAAATCACACCACCAGATTCAGCGTAAATTTGAAATTTCGCTTATATTTTTGCCTGAAGACGGATCACGGATGCGTATTTTTTTTTTCAGGGGGGATCATACTGAAATAATGGTCTTGAAAGATTGAGAGAGGGCACGTTTTGAACCAAAATTAAAAGTTTTTGTGCCCTTCTTAAGTGGCAAAAATTATTGGAGGGCAACTGGCCACCCCCACGCCCATTTTTTTTTCCATTGTTATCTGATCGAAATTTTGAGATAGCCATTTCGTTCAGTATAGTTGAAAAGTCAAACAAACTGTGTTTTTAGAGGTAAAGTTACCCACCACAGTCCGTGGGGAGAGGCCTGTAAGCTATGAAATTTATCCATTATTTACGTATAGTATTTGTTTTTTGGAAGTATACAACATTTTTCGGGGGAGGGGTAATTTTCTCTTAGGAGGGACAATTCCCGGGGGTGAGGTGGAAATTCCATCGAAAATTTTACTCTGGGAGAATTTGACAGAATTTCTATACGAAATTCTTGTTAATTGTCTGACATTATCTTTGCCAACTCAATTTACAATGTGGAGATGTTCCGGGGGAATTATCAAGGGGCTATTTTCCCCGTGTTTGGATTTTCGGAATAATTTCTACGGAAGGGGGCATTTTCTGAGTGATTAAGAAACCGACTAGAGATTAAAGTCTTTTTTCAAATGAAAGTAAGCTAGGGATACTTTTTCGGGCTGAATCTTTCACAAAAAATTTTACAGGGGGGGGGGAGATTTTCAGTGAGGATGGACCTGTCTGGAGGGAAATTTACGGGGTTGGGGTTGGACTCTACTTTGGATGAAATTTTCAAAGAGGAGTTTTCCGTAAGGGGGGGGGGGGGAATACTTTAATGGAGGCTGAGCCATATTTATCTTCATTATTTGAAAAACGAACAGAAATTAAATAAAAAACATGTTTTTTTTTTTGGCTGAAAGTAAGCAGCAACATTAAAACTCAAAACGAACAGAAATGATTATGCATATGAAGCGTTGCCCCTCCTAAATATCTTACTCTTTACGCTAAAGTTTGACATTTTGTCCCGATATTTAAGATGGCTACTGAAACACGGGTATTTAATTAGAATAGGAAGCTTGTTTAAAATTGTTAACAGCTTTCTGGGAAAATATGTTATACCATACTAGTTTGTGCCAATCGGCTCGTACAAATTTTGTGACCCCAGTCTCTCTAACTTATAGATAGATAGATTTTAGATAGATAGATTTATTTTCCATATACCAGTAAAATAATTACATAACAATCTACAAATCCCCACAAAGGCTCCATGGCCTGTAGGAGGGGGATTATGAAAAGATCAAATAAACATTAAACATTTAAACGCTTAAGATTTAAACAATATAAACATAACATTAATATTTAAACATATAAACATAAGCATTTTAACTTTAACATGTAAAGCATTTGCTTTAAAAAAAAAAAAAAAAAAAAAAAAAAAAAAAAAAAAAAAAAGAGAGTTCACTAAATAAGCTTTATCAAACTACAGTGAATCACAACATCTATAAAAAAAAGGAGAGTTCACTAAATAAGCTTTATCAAAACTACAGTGAATCACAACATCTATATATATAAAAAAAAAAAAAAAAAAAAAAAATTAAATGAAAAAAAAACTATTGGCAGCAGGCAAAAGTAAAGAAAATTAATCACATGAAAACAAATATTTTTTTACTAGTCTTTTGAAGGTGCCAAACGAGTGGCATTCTCGAGCCGAATCGGGAAGGGTGTTCCATGTCAAATGACACGCAACAAGAGGATTAAAATCGGATCTTATTGTTGGTGTATGGGGAATTTGGATATTTAGAGAACTACGGAGTTGATAATTTGACCGATCAGGTACAAAAGAAGACGTAAATCTAAGGGACCTAGGAATATCACCATGGAGCTGAAGAAAAGCGAAAGACGCACAGGAAAGAATATAAAGTTTTTTTAATTCAAGTAACGGTTTAGTTGCCGAACGATTTACATCCTGGATAAGATTTATAGCTTTATCATAAGTATTCGAAAGCGGTTTGAGAAAAGAAGGGAAAGTAGACATCCATATGACTGAACAATAGGAAACATAAGAATGAATTAAGCTATGAAATAGGATTCTTAGAATTGGCCCTGGAAAGATATGTTTTAGTTTTCTTAGAATACCGAGGTTTCTGCATACCTTCATTTTAATCAAATCAATGGTGTTTAAAAGATAAATTTTCATCTAGGAGGATACCTAGGAAACGGACATGGCCATCCTTTGGTCTACTAATAAAGCCTTTGGATATATGAATTTCAGATAATTGAGGACAAGCCTGGGATATACGAGAAAAAACTAAAAAACTAGTTTTAGAAACATTTAAGGCAAGAGAGTTAGCATCAAACCAAATTGAAACTCTCTCAAAGAGGTCCACTAACTTTGTACGAACCTCATCCTCTGTTCTCCCAGAAGTAATAAGGGTGGTATCATCGGCAAAAGTAACAAGAGAATCCGAGGTATGCAAACTATAGTTGTGGGTAAGGGAAACTGTTGGATGACATAGACGACAGCAATAAAGAGGATTTTTATTTCTAACTGCAAAAATTAGGTCATTTATATAAATTAAAAACAGTGCCGGCCCTAAAACTGACCCTTGAGGGACCCCCTGGTCAACACTTGATGGTGAGCGAAAAAGTGGATCAACAGAAATTATTCTACCAGACAAGAAAGACTTGAACCAATCAAACGCACTACCTCTTACGCCAAAATGAGAAAGTTTAAATAGAAGAACACTGTGGGTTAAAGAATCAAAGGCTTTACGAACATCCAGAAACAAAGCAGCAGGAATCAAATGGGAATCTATGGCAGAGTGAAGATAATTCAGTAAAACTGCACAAGCATGCTCAGTCGAATGATTTGCTCGAAAACCAAATTGAAAATTGTGAAAAAAATCTTTAGAAGTAAGAAAATTATTAAGACGAGAAAGCATCGCCTTCTCAAATATTTTGCTAAACACAGACAACAAAGAAATTGGCCGATAGTTGGCTGGATCATTTCGTGTCCCCCCCTTATATAATATGATGACTCGAGCACGCTTGAGACTACTCGGGAAAATACCATGCTGAAAGGAGAGGTTAATAAGTTTTGTTAAGGGATAAATAATGGAAGGAAGTATGAACTTAATTACTTTAGTAGGAATATTATCAGGGCCAGACGACGAACAATTTTTTCAATCCCATAACAATTTTTAGCTATTTCTTTCTCCGTCGCTGGTTCCAAAAACATTGACTTCATACAAGGTGGCCCAAGATAAGACCTGAAGTTGGATCCTGAAGGAGAAGAACCAACAGCCGAAGCGGTCCTTTTACCAATATTCGCAAAATATGAAGTAAATGCATCTTGAACATTCAGTTCACCTTCGATGATTTTGCCATCGAGATCCAAAAAGAAGGGGTTGATGGAGACTGAAAAGAGGGCCTAAGCACAGAATTTTATAACCTGCCAAGTTTTTCGTATATCTTTACCACAATCTGAAAAAACAATTAAAATAATACTGGGACTTGGCCTTTCGACACACAGAATTATAAATATTCCTATAAATTTTAAATCGCTGAAAGCAAATAGCTTTCATTGAGGGGCTAGCAGACTTAAAGGCCCTCCAGAGATTATTTTTTTCTCCTACAACTCCTAAGGAGACCAGGGGTCATCCAAGGATTTAGAGGAAAAGCATTCTTAGACTTACGATTAGAAGGTGTGAAACAGAACAAATATCAAGAACAGCGTCTTTAATAGACTCATAAAAAGTATCAAATAAATTACAAAAATCAGAATCATTCTCAAAACCACCCAAGAAATTTCTGCCAATCTTGACCTAAGAAGCATCAATTCCAGTTCACCAAACCTAAAAGGCCTCTTACCAGACTCACAAGTCCTCTCAATAGTCAGTTTATCAAAACAGTATCTAGAGTAAACAGGGAAATGATCGGAAATGTCGCTCACTAAAACATAATTTTGGATCAAGGTGGCCGTACAGAAAATATTGTCAATCAGAGATGAGGTACTCTCTGTTATGCGAGATGGGATGCATACAGAAGGTAAAGTACCTGCGGCAAGCATGGACGACAGAAAATCCAAAGATACAGAAGACTTTATATCCATCAAGTTTATATTATCACTTATAATTTTAAGATAGAGCAAATAGAACAGTTTTGGGTTTTCAATGGATGTCCAAAAAGTTTGCACTGGAGCGTCCCATTTATTTTCGATATTTGGCTTCTAGGATAATTTTATTTTAGGCTTAAAATCACTAAAAATCACTAGGCAATATAAAAATCACTAGAAATAGTGATAGATCACTAGGGGTGCAACCCTGCCAATGGATAGCGAAACATGCGGAAGCCTCCTCTGTGTAATATAAGTCATGAAAGTCTTATAATCTGTCAAATCCTCTACATGCATTAATTTTAAAATAATAATAACCATAAATATGCATTTTTCGACGTAAAAACTGTGTCACTGATCGAGACAATCACTCTTTGTTCTCAAAAGACCACAAGGTTTCTAAAATGTCCATTAGATTTAGTGGTGTTTTCTCCAGCCATTATTGTTTTTGAGCAAAAAAAAACGAAACATTATTTAGCAAAAAGAAATGAAAACCCTTGAACTGTAGCCCAGAATTTGTTTTACTATGCAGAAAAATTCAATTCTTATATTTAATTGTGTTTAACCCGAATAAATCCCCCCCCCTTCATGGAATACTTTTTCCAGAAAATTTCCCCCTCAATGGAAAGTGAATACCCCTCCTATAGCAAATACTATATGTGAATTATGGAAAAGTTTCACAGCTTACAGCCCTTTCCCCGGGGGCTGTCTGAGGTAATATCATCTCTAAAAGAACAGTTACTAGACTTTCAACTATAATACACAAATTGGACATCTTTAAAATTTTTATCAGACGACTTTGGAGAAAAAAAGGCTTGGATAGATAGATAGATAGATAGGTTTATTTTCCATATATCAGTAAAATAATTACATAACAATCTACAAATCCCCACAAAGGCTCCATGGCCTGTAGGAGGGGGATTATGAAAATATCAAATAAACATTAAACATTTAAACGCTTAAGATTTAAACAATATAGACATAACATTAATATTTAAACTTATAAACATAAGCATTTGAACTTTTAACATGTGAAGCATTTGCTTCATAAAAAAAAAAAAAAAAAACAAGGACGGTTCACTAAATAAACTTTATCAAACTACAGTGAATCACAACATCTATAAAAAAAAAAAAAAAAAAAAAAAAAAAAAAAAAAAAAAAAAAAAAAAAAAAAAAAAAAAAACTATTGGCAGCAGGAAAAAGCAAAGAAAATTAATCACATGAAAACAAATATCTTTTTACTAGTCTTTTGAAGGTGTCAAACGAGTGGCATTCTCGAGCCGCATCGGAAGGGTGTTCCATGTCAAATGACACGCAACAAGAGGATTAAAATCGGATCTTATTGTTGGTGTATGGAGAATTTGGATATTTAGAGACTACGGAGTTGATAATTTGACCGATCAGATACAAAAGAAGACGTAAACCTAAGGGACCTAGGAATATCACCATGGAGCTGAAGAAAAGCGAAAGACGCACAGGAAAGAATATAAAGTTTTTAATATCAAGTAACGGTTTAGTTGCCGAACGATCTACATCCTGGATAAGATTTATAGCTTTATCACAAATATTCGAAAGCGGTTTGAGAAAAGAAGGGAAAGTAGACATCCATATGACTGAACAATAGGAAACATAAGAATGAATTAAGCTATGAAATAGGATTCTTAGAATTGGTCCTGGAAAGATATGCTTTAGTTTTCTTAGAATACCGAGGTTTCTGCATACCTTCATTTTAATCAAATCAATATGGTGTTTGAAAGATAAATTTTCATCTAGGAGGATACCTAGGAAACGGACATGGTCATCCTTTGGTCTACTAATAAAGCCTTTGGATCTATGAATTTCAGATAATTGAGGGCAAGCCTGGGATATACGAGAAAAAAACTAAAAAACTAGTTTTAGAAACATTTAAGGCAAGAAAGTTAGCATCAAACCAAATTGAAAACTCTCTCAAAGAGGTCCACTAACTTTGTACGAACTTCATCCTCTGTTCTCCCAGTAGTAATAAGGGTGGTATCATCGGCAAAAGTAACAAGAGAATCCGAGGTATGCAAACTATAATTATGGGTAAGGGAGACTGTTGGATGACATAGACGACAGCAATAAAGAGGATTTTTATTTCTAACTGCAAAAATTAGGTCATATGTAAATTAAAAACAGTACCGGCCCTAAAATTGACCCTTGAGGAACCCCCTGGTCAACACTTGATGGTGAGCGAAAAAATGGATCAAAAGAAATTATTCTACCAGACAAGAAAGACTTGAACCAATAAAACGCACTACCTCTTACGCCAAAATGAGAAAGTTTAAATAGAAGAACACTGTGGGTTAAAGAATCAAAGGCTTTACGAACATCCAGAAACAAAGCAGCAGGAATCAAATGGGAGTCCATAGCAGAGTGAAGATAATTCAGTAAAACCGCACAAGCATGCTCAGTCGAATGATTTGCTCGAAAACCAAATTGAAAATCGTGAAAAAAATCTTTAGAAGTAAGAAAATGATTAAGACGAGAAAGCATCGCCTTCTCAAATATTTTGCTAAGTACAGACAACAAAGAAATTGGCCGATAGTTGGCTGGATCATTTCGTGTCCCCCCCTTATATAATATGATGACTCGAGCACGCTTGAGACTACTCGGGAAAATACCATGCTGAAAGGAGAGGTTAATAAGTTTTGTTAAGGGATAAATAATGGAAGGAAGTATGAACTTAATTACTTTAGTAGGAATATTATCAGGGCCAGACGACGAACAATTTTTCAATCCCATAACAATTTTAGCAGTTTCTTTCTCCGTCGCTGGTTCCAAAAACATTGACTTCATACAAGGTGGCCCAAGATAAGACGTGAAGTTGAATCCTGACGGAGAAGAACCAACAGCCGAAGCGGTCCTTTTACCAATATTCGCAAAATATGAAGTAAATGCATCTTGAACATTCAGTTCACCTTCGATGATTTTGCCATCAAGATCCAAAAAAGAAGGGGCTGATGGGAGATGAAAGGAGGGCCTAAGCACAGAATCTATAACCTGCCAAGTTTTTCGTATATCTTTACCACAATCTGAAAAACAATTAAAATAATACTGGGACTTGGCCTGTCGACAAACAGAATTATAAATATTCCTATAAATTTTAAATCGCTGAAAGCAGATAGCTTTCATTGAAGGGCTAGCAGACTTAAAGGCCCTCCAGAGATTATTTTTTCTCCTACAACTCCTAAGGAGACCAGGGGTCATCCAAGGATTTAGAGGAAAAGTATTCTTAGACTTACGATTAGAAGGAGAAACAGAACAAATATCAAGAACAGCATCTTTAATAGACTCATAAAAAGTATCAAATAAATTACAAAAGTCAGAATCACTCTCAAAACCACCCCAAGAAATTTCTGCCAATCTTGACCTAAGAAGCATCAATTCCACTTCACCAAACCTAAAAGGCCTCTTACCAGACTCACAAGTCCTCTCAATACTCAGTTTATCAAAACAGTGTCTAGAGTAAACAGGGAAATGATCGGAAATGTCGCTCACTAAAACACAATTTTGGATGAAGGTAGCCGTACAGAAAATATTGTCTATCAGAGATGACGTACTCTCTGTTATGCGAGATGGGATACATACAGAAGGTAAAGTACCTGCGGCAAGCATGGACGACAGAAAATCCAAAGATACAGAAGACTTTATATCCATCAAGTTTATATTAAAATCCCCCATAGTAATCAATTCAGTCGACTGTTTTAGGATGGTATCCAGTAGATCATTAAGGGTGTGTAGAAACAGTGGAATAGAGCCACTAGGAGATCGATAAATAATACCAACAATTAAGTCCTTACCTCCACATTTAATATCTACGAAAAGTGACTCAAAGATATCTTCGATATTTCTGGATAAATCCATTCTAAGAGAATATGGGAGATTATTAGAAATATACAAAGCAAGACCACCCTTGGCCATCTTTTGTCGATTCAGTCGTTCCATTTTATAACCTTGCAAATCCAAAAGCATATCATTTTTTAGAATCTAAAAAAGTCTCGCATAAACCAACAACGTCAGGTAGCCCATCAGAAACAATCTGTTTTAGATGGTCTATTGAAGAACAAAGACCCTGAATATTCAACTGGAGCACTGAAAAATATCCATCCCGCTTGACAGCCTTCCTCAGACTAGAAACATATTTACTTATTACTGCGTGGTTCACTGTGGTCAAATCATTTTTTGACATGTCCGATAGAATTATTGATAATGCTTAAAACATCTAACGGGTTATTTTCAAGCTCAAAAAGTCGTCCTACAACTGGGGGCGTTTCTAATTTTCCAGTAAAAAAAGACAACAGATTTTAGATATGGAATTAAATCATAAAATATACATGCACAAACAAAAAAAAAAAAAAAAAAAAAAAAAAAAAAAAAAAAAAAAAAAAAAAAAAAAAAAAAAAAAAAAAAACATATATATATGCCTTCCAAGGATTTTGATTTCTTGATAAGGGCACCAGAACTTTTAATGTTCGTTCAAATGAACCCTCTTCCAATCTTCTAAGATTATAAGTTCGGTACGATCCCCCTGTGAAGAACAAAGAAAGAAAAACAAATAAGCATGTATCCGTGATCTTTCTTCTGGCAACAAATAGGAAAACTCTCATTTTTGTATATGGGAGCTTCAAATCTCTACAGTAGGTTTTTTCTGATATGTTGAATATCACAGTACGATTTTCAATCAGATTCGTTTACTTTTGTTGGATGTTTCCAACCTTTTTTCGAAAATAAGGTAAATTTTCTCACGCTTTTAATGAATCTTAAATATTTGGAATCGTGAAAAGCCTATCTTTTAATATATCTATTGTTATCAAAATTTCTTTGTTTAAAGTTTTGATTACCATTGGGCCGAGTTACATCTTACTTACAGTTCATTACCACTAACTGTTTTAAGCCAAAATCATAGGTACAGTTTCTGCATTAGCTTTACATTTTTCTTCCTATATTTATATTTTTTTATACACGTGTTTATAGTTAGAAGATTCAAGCTTAAACTTTGAAGACTCGTTTTTATTGCGCTTTATAGAAAGCACGGGATGCTTAAAGATTACTCGATTGACTTTTTCCTTATATAGGTGCTCTTACTTTTCCTTCTTATTTTGATCCAGGGTATTCAGTTGACAAAAAAAAAGCATTGCACCTCCGAAAGGACGCACAGCTGTCGCAATAATACAAAAAAAAACAACAACAGATCAATGCGATTCTAGTCGAAAATGAGTTAGATACACAGTATCAGAGGCAACGCTATAGGACATACGGCTCCATGTTTGTTTGTTTTTTTTTCCCAGAGGCACTTCATATGGAAGGGGTTGTCGTATGAACTTCAGAGGGGGCTGAAATGATCGTTCCATGGCTGATAAACCAGAAAAAGGATCGTTCTGGCAAAGTTGACGTGCGCTGGGTTGAGAATTCTTTGTCCAAGGGCACGGGTTCGATACCTGGCGGGGCAAGTTATTTAGTATGGGACGAGGGTCAGTGGTGTGACTCTTTAAGCTTAGCTAGCGTTAACCCAGCTCTAAATGGGTACCAGGAGAAATCTGGGGAAGGTAAGCAGGAAGGGAGTGCGAGAGCACAGGATGGGTGGCCCAACTTCCTGGCTGAAGGGCCACAAAACGGAGATCAGCACCACAGGTTTGAACTTTAAGGGTCAGGTGCCTTCATACTTACTTACTTACTCCCACGTCCTTTTCCCCCAAATACATCCGAAAAAATTTTGAGATAAATCTTTTATTAGAAATAGTTCAAAGATCACATAACAAAAACTCCGGGTCGACAAAACCACCAGGGGCCAGGGGCAGGTGTTGTTATTCCCTGGGGGCATATATGGTTCTTGTAGATTTGATGCTCATATAAACTCAAGAGAGGACTCATTTGATTGGAAATTGAAAGTGCTGGTTCACTTTTAAAAAGTCAAAAGAGATCGAAGGGCCACTATTCCCCCCAAATCCTTCTTTCCACAAACCCATCCAATAAAAATATTGAGATGGCCCTTTTGTTAAAGATTGTTCAAATATCAGATAATAATAACTGAAGGGTTGACAAAACCCCCAGAGCCAGACGTTGCTCATTTGAATGAAACTTGAAATTTCTAGTTACCTTTTTATGAGTAAAAAAAGACCGGAGTGCATCTACCCCCCCCCCACACACAAACTCTTTTCCCCAAATGCACACAATTAAATTTTTGAGATTGCTAGTTTGTTTGAAATATTCCGTCGATCAGATAACAAAACTTCGGGGTCAAATATCGCCTCTCCCCTCAGACCTGGGTAAGGATTGTAACTTATGCCCTGGAGGCATATAAAATTTTTATAGAAGGAGTAGTTGTATAAGCCTCGAAGGGGACTCAAAGTATTAAAAATTGAAAGTTTTAATTCTCTTTTTAAGAGTCAAAAGCTATCCGATGGCAAAAAAGCCCCCCCCCCACTAACCCTCCTTTCCCAAAAGTATCCGATCGAATTGTCATATAGCTATTTTGTTCAAAATAGACCAAAGATCATATAAGAAAGACTCCAGGTATAACACAGCCCGTCAAAGCCTGGGCATATTAAGTTTTTATGGAAGGGATGGTAGTATAAACTTCGGAGGGGTTCATTCGATTGCAAATCAGAATTTTAGTGCTTTTTTAAGAGTCAAAACTGACCGGAGGGAAACCTGAAACCCTCCCCCTCCCCTCTCCCAAGGCTCCCTTTTCCTCAAATGTATCTGATCTAAATTTGAGATAGCCTTTTTGTTCAAAATAGTTTTAAAGATCAATAATAAAAACCTCGGGGTCAACACAACCCCCCAGAGCCCAGGGAAGTGTTGCAGTCTATGGCCCGGGGGCTGATTAAGTTTTATGTAAGGGATGGTCGTATAAACATCAGAAATGGCTCAATTTATTAGAAATTGAAATTTCTTTTTAATCTTTGAGAGTCATCAAAAGTGATCAGCGGGCCTAAAACTCTCCCCCCCAATCCCCAAATGCATCCTATCCAAATTTTTTGATAGCCATTTGTTTGAATTAGCTCATCAATCAGAAAAAAATCGGGGTCGACATTACCCCCCACCCCGCCAAACCCGGGGTAAGGGTTGTAACTTATGCCCCGGCGGCAAATGTGGTCTTTACGGAAAACGTGGTCTTATGAACTTTGCAGGGGACTTAAATGACTAGAAATGGAAAGTTCTAGTTCCCTTTTTTAAGACTCAAAAATGATCCGGTTACCACTAGCCTCCCCTCACCAACCCCAAGGCCATAAACTCCAATTTGTTTTTACCTAAGGCGCTTCATATGAAAGGATGGCCGTATAAACTTCGGAAGGGGCTCACAAAATTGAGGGTATGAGTAAAGGGGTACAAAGAAAACAACAAAAAATATCGAAATTATTCAGATATACCTCAAATTATTGGAAAACTGGGTCATAGATTCGCCGTGGCATTCAATAAGATCCAAAGAATCTAATTAAAAGGGAGCACACACAAAAGCCAAATTAGGCCAGTAGCCTATGAGAAATCGCAAAATATCCAAGACAATGAAGAAGTCTTAATGAGGAGCCCTGGGTCTATCAAAATATTTCAATGGTTTCCCAGGGAATTTGATATCATTTTCTTCTGTCTCCACTTTAAATGAAAAAAAATAGTTATCCTTTTGGTATCCCTGCTTTCAATAAAAAAAGTAAGGTATTATCACTTAAAAATGATAGCCCCTTATCCCCCCCCCCCCATAGTCAACAATTTACAATTTATTGATGAGTCATATTTTTGGGGTAGCTTCCGAACGATTGAGTATTAAACATTCAGGCGTTCAACATCTTTAAAAATGACCCCTTAATCACAAATGCCGTTAATTAGAATAAATAGCTCTTATGAAATTACTAAATAATCCTTGGCTTAAAGAACGAGGTATTGACTAGGGGATGAACCCAATCATATACGTAATGTTTTCTGTCGTTTTAAGTTTTGATGTTGCTCCTTACTTTCAGTTAAAAAACTCTTTTTTTATATATAATTTCTGATCTTTTTTTTAAATAATGCTGGGAAATCCGGCGCCCCCTTTATAGCATTGTCCCTTCTACCATGAAAACTTCCTTCATGGTTAGATCCACCCACATAACCCCCGACCCACTCCCCCCCCCACTAACAGACAAAATCTCCTCTGAAAACGTCTGTATACTTCCCAATAACCAATACTATATATTAACATTGGGCAAACCTCTTAAAAGACATATTTATTAGATTTTCGACTATGCTGAACAAAATGGCTATCTCAAAATGTCAATTGGGTGACTTTGGGAAAAATGAGCGTGGGAGGGGGCCTAGTTGCCCTCCATTTTTTTCGGTCACTTAAAAAGGGCATTAGAACTTTTAATTTCCGTTCGAATGAGCCCTCCAACGATATTCTAGGACCACTGGGTCGATACGATCACCCTGGAAAAAAAAAATAAATAAACACGCATCCGTGATCTTTCTTCTGGCAAAAAATGCAAAATTTCCACAATTTTGTAGATAGGAGCTTGAAACCTCCGCAGTAGGGTTCTCTGATACGCTGAATATGATGGTGTGATTTTCATTAGGGTTCTATAACATTTAGGGGGTCTTTCCCCCTTTTTTTTTTTTGAAAATCAGCCAAATATTCTCAAGCGCGTAACTTTTGATAGGTAGAACTAAGCTTGATGACACTTATATATTTGAAATCAGCATTAAAATCTGATTCTTTTGATGTATCTATTGGTATCAAAATTCCGTTTTCTACAGTTTCGGTTACCATTGAGCCGGGTCGCTCCTTACTTACAGTTCGTCACCACGAACTGTTTGATAAGTCATCTGAAAATTAAGAGATGAAAGACGTTCGGTTCCCTGGTTCATCTGCGGGGAAATATGAGAAGGGATATATTAGCTAGACTGCATCAGTTGACGGTTCTACCTTTGATTAGCTTTCCTGCGGTGATTCTGAAAACTTTTCCATCTTCTACTTCATCTCACAATTAAAGTTGCGTATTTTACATATCTTAAATTTCTGCTAGGTTTTCCGCTAAGTGCTCGTAATGCTTCTTTAAAATATATGCAAGGAATAAAGGGCCTGCTTGATGTAATAAAGAGTAAGTGTGAGCTTTTAGTTCAAAAGGCTCGAAATTATCTTGGATATAGAAATTTATTCCCGTTTTTTGAAAAAATCTGACATGTTAACCGATTGACGTGGAATGTTGTATTTATCGATACTTCTGGTCGTGTTAATTGTAAGTTGTGTCTTTATATTTATTGAATGTACTCCTCATAGTGTATCCTGAGGGAAAATAAAAGTATTGTTATTGGAATTGGGGGTAAAGTACAGTGGGTCAGCATGCGAAATGTGTTAGGTACGATTATTCTGCATGTTGTGAAGTAAGAATTGTTTTTTAACTTCACACTGTCCAAATACTTTACCTCCCCCCTCCTAATTTGCAAATATTTAGCCCAAATTGTATATTTTCCATCAATTCTGTCACTTGTCTTTGTCTTGTCTTAAACTAACCTGGAATAAACTAACGAAGAAACCGGTTTTTTTTTTTCTCGAGTTCTACACTGCGTAAACTTGAGTGTTTGCTGTAAAATACATAAGTATCAAAACTTTGTCCACAAAAAAGTTTTTCAAAGAAAAGTAAAAATCTAAGTTAAACCACAAATGAGCAGAAAAAAAGCCTAATAATTTTCCACTTTTAAAACTACCACCATTCACCATCAATGAATAAATTAAACCCAAAACGATCAGATATTACAATAAATAAACAAGTCAAACTCAAATGGAGCAGGAAACAAGATAAGTAGGGCTGACGCCACCTTGCTTTTCTAAAACTAGCACATAATTTGCTCTTAATTGAGAACAAAATGCTGTTTGAACGTTTTATGATTTCAAATTAGCTGATGGTATTTAGAAGTTATGAGGAGCTCCAGTCCTAATCATTTTAGTTTCTGCTCGTTTTGAGTTTGACTCTGTTAATTATTTTAATGTATGTAGGTTTTGGGTTCATGGGCGCCCATAAGCTGAATTCCGGGGGGGGGGGGCAAACCTCGTCTAATTGGCACTTTTAATGCTATATAGTAGAAATATCAGAACAAAAATATAAAAATAAGGCAGCATCATTCAGCAAGGGGACGGGCACCTCCTGCCCCATCTTATGGGCGCCTATTTTGGGTTTCATTCATTTATTGATGGTAATTTGTGGTGGCTTCACGCTTGGAAATTTATTTGACTTTTATCCAGAACTGCAAATTAACCCATTTTCCCCTGATGTTTACTCTATATCTTTTGGCACAAAAAAAATAATTGAAATTACTTGAAAAGGATCCAGTACAGAGAATTCTCCCTTCATTTACGATTCTTCTTTCTTTAAATTGGTTCACGCATTTACGTTTCTTTATATCCACATATCCTTGGATCGACACTTTTTGGAACTTTCGAGCGATACCCAAACTATTGCGCAGTCAGCGTTCTTCTGGTCTTTGTTCCTTGATTTGACCTTTGTATTAATATTAATGTTAAGGAATTGCTACCAACTAGAATTTTAAGTTGTCTAAGGATTGACATTCAGGTAATCTTTGACTTTGCTCGTTATCCTAAAAGATTGGCAGGCTGGTACATGAGTCAGGCTATTGTCGTAGTTTTTGTATATAAAAAAAAGAAAGTCAATAGCACCAACAGTGTATTCTGCTCTTAATTGGAGCAATGATCAACTTTCAAGCGCCAACATTATTAAAATAATTGTCTCCTGAAAATAAAAAGAACTTAAGGTCAGGCTAAGAACACTGATTTTCCCGTCTTTACGATGAATCAAACAGTTTATGATAAAGAACTGTAAATAACTTGGCTTAATAGTATCTGAAACTAAACGACGGAATTTTCATATCATTACACACACCAAAAGAATTATATACACACCAAAGGAATCCATTACACACACTAATGAGTTCTTTACACACACCTCGTATCATTGCACACACCAAAAGAATTTAGTGCAACTCACCTAAAACTACAAAGTAGGTTCTATGTGTGATTTTGACAGCTTGATGATATTATAATAAAAAAAATATTAATGTTTCTATTCATTTCTAGAACGTAAAAAGTGAAACGCTAAGGAAAAATGTCAAGTTGAATGAGTCTGGGGCCTCAATTGACGGAGAAATTATAGCTACACCTCAGAAAGAGCAGAAGGTGGATCTATCTATTCAATTAGTCAACCAGCTCATTGATTGAAAAGGTAATAAAAAGTTAAAGTAAATCTCTCTCTCTCTCTCCCTTTCTTTCTCTCTCTCTCTCTCTCTCTTTCTTTCTCTCTCTCTCTCTCCTTTTCTCTCTTTCTCTTAAAGACCTACCTTATTTTTTATTTTTGTTATTTTGTTTACCGTGAATCCAAAACGATTTTGTCCCCACGTGAATGCATGACGCTTGCTACCCTATATTTTGTGATAAACACTTCCGACAAAAACAAAGCAAATCTTTTGAGACAACTTTTGACAGTATTACTGACGAGGTCTTCACAAATTCACATGTTGTCATGCATTGTACATAAGCGACACATCGAATTTTTTATCTGTTTTTGGAAAATGCATTAGAACTTCCAGTTTCAAATCCATTTAGCTTTTTCAAAAGTTTCAATGAAATTGGTATGGATTATAAAGCGGCACTACCTATGATACTGCTTATATGCCCCTTTGAAAACCTGAATGCATATAGCTTTTTATTTTGATTGAAACTTCCCCTAAGCGTTCCCTAAAAGTTTCACCTTAATAGCCTTAGCGTAAATAGTTACAAAGTAACTGCAGTGGTAGTATTAATAGTAGACTACTAAAATAATAATAGTAATAGCACTAAAAGCATTGGTAGCATTAATGTACTATTGCCTTTTGGTCATTTGAACATAATTCCTATCAAACCTTTAAAGTTTCAACTTAAAACAATTAGCCGCTGTGATGATATGGTTGATTTATCTTTTTGATTACCTGTATATTCATATAATTCTTGTGATTATCATCTTAATGCTCTTAGCCATACAAGTAGACAAAATAGATTTAGTGTTGAAGTAGCAGTTGTGGTAGTTTATGTAGAAGCAGCAGTAGTATTAGCTGTAATATGCACATATTGTCTTTTGGTAAATAAATCTTCCCCTTTAAGGATTGTCTGAAAGATCCAACATAGTCCTCAAATACATTCTTGGGATGCGTTCTTTTTACAATGTACAAGCACATAGTGTCTTTTGAATTATATAAAATTTCCCTCGAACAGTTTTGAATTTAGTTCTGTGATTGTAGTAGTAATAGTGGCATCAGTAGCATTGATAGTAGTTGTAGTGGTACTAGCGTTCAGTGGTAGTAGTTTTCATCACTCTTGTCGTTTCTTGAAAGTTCCGAATTAACTTACAGTCATTCCTGAGTTACGCTCTTTTGACTAGCCAACCGAGTAAACCAACTGAAAATTTGAGTTACAGATGTAAAAATTCTTCATCGATAAGTGTAAATTCTTCAAATGTTTAAGTCTTCTCCGACGACAGCTGCATTGTCACCTCATTCCACTCAACCTCGATGTTAAAGCTGGGGACTTCAGTTCTGGACCCCTTCAGTTCTGTAGAGTACCTTGAAATCTTTTTTTATTATTTCCTGCATCTAGTGGATGTAATTTATATGTTGTGTTACCTGGCAAATTTTATATTAATCAATTTTAGAGGAGGAATAGGAATGTGTAGAGTGAAATTGTTCACAAATAACATAATTTTGGCCAGAGTTTTGTCTAATTAAGTCAACCACGAGGAAAATGCCTTATTATTCATACATGCCCTTTTATTAGAACTATTCAGCAGGCAGAGCCTTGATACCTTTAAGGCATCTAGGATTTTAGTACAACAATAACAAAGGTCTTTAACTTGGTTGATCCTGTCACAATAGTTGCTTGTAAAATTGTAACCCTTTCTTTGCTGTGTTTGCCACTGTGATACTTTCCATTTTTAAATTGGCAGGTTTTTATCAGGGAGGAACTTGGTGTCAGTGGCGGATCCAGGGGGCGCTCACCCCCTAGTGTAGTCTAAAGTAGTGTAATTTACTTAATCAACTCAAGTTTGCGTTAATTAAACTTGCTCATAACGCAAGTTTATCGGATCAATCTATTTTGCTCCCCCCCCCTAAAATATTTTTTTTCGGATCAACCTATTTTGCCCCTTCCCCCTACAAAAAAAATCGTTGATCTGGCCCTGCTTGATGTAACAAGCCGTTTCATCAGTGCTAAAATAGTTTTCGATAGATAGTCTATTCTTTCAAAATACTCTTTTAACGAACCCTTTCACTCACCCCAAGCATTAGTGTCCACATGTGCTCTCTTACCACAAACTTTCTTAAACTTTATATTGTACTTCTTTTTGAAATTCTCAAGCCAACTGTTATCAGCCTCAAAATTATCCTGTACTGGAGATATAGAGGTGAACTCCGACTTATAAAGCTAAAGTAAAAATGGTGCTGTTTCACTTAATGGTACACACGAAAGAAGTCAAGTTCGGTTAATGCTAATGAAATAAAATAGGATGAATATATAAGAGTTTGGAAACAAATTTGGGCTATATATTTGCACATTAGGGGGTGGGGGTAAAGCATGGCATATATTAAATACTTAACCTAACTTAGGTACCTCCCCCCCCTAAACCCCAAAAAAATAACAGTTGAAATATCGTAAATTCAATGAGAAACCACTCTTTGCGATCAATTTAGATAGCAATTACCCGCTTTACGGGTCTCCATAACTGCATTCCTTGGACAGTCTATAGAGCTGTGTACCAATTAGTGCAACAGTACCGTAAAAATTAAATTCGGCGTATCTACTGAATTTCGATTTATAGAGGTAATTTTTGGGCCATTTCGAGTTAAAGAAGTAAAATATAGCCGAAAAGTTATTTTGAATTATGCATGTTTTTTTTCTTCAATTTAGGCAGGTCTTTTCAAGCGGATTGAAAATCTCCTTGAGGATTTCGAATTATCAAGGTTTGAGTTATCGAGAAGCGAGTGTAGTTATTTTTGTTCTTTTATTTCAGATCAGGGCACAGGGCCCTTCGTATAGAAAAAGTTGTATTATAAACTTCAAGAGGGGTTTATTTGTTTGAAATGAAAAGTTATAGAGCCCATTTCAAAAGTCGGAAGTGATTGGAGGGCAACCAGCCACCCCCACACACCAATCACTTCCCCAAACACAACCCATGAAAAATTTTGAAATAGCCATTTCTTCAGCCTAGTTGAAAGGTCCAAAAATTATGTCTTTGAGAATAAGAGCTCCTATAGTCCTCAGGGCAAGGGCTATAAGTTATATTTGTTCCCCTTATTAACTATAAGGTTTTTATGGAAGGGATGGTCGCATAAATTTTGGAGGAGGCTCATTGAATGGGAAATCAGAAGTTGTAAGAGTTGAAAGTGATTAGAGGGTAAATAGCCCCCCCCCACGTCTTTCTATTCCCCAAATGCATCTGATAGAAATTTTGATATACTCATTTTATTCAAATTAGTCCAAAAGTTATATATAAGGCCTTCGTATTTGAATCAACTCCTCAGCACCTGGGGGCAAGAGTCTTAAGCTATGCCCCTTAGGCATGTAAGGTTTTTATGTAAGGGAAGGTCGTATAAACTTTAGAAGAGGCTCATTTAATTGGAAACTGGAAGTTTTAATTCCATTTAAGATTCAAAATAATGGAGGGTAACTGGCGCATCTGATTAAAATTATGAGATTGCCATTGTGTTAAAAATAGTCCAAAGAACATATAGCAATGCCTCCAGGATTGACGAAACCCCCATAGATTAATAGGGCAAGGGTTGTAAGTTATGTCCTTGGGGCATATGAGGTTTTATATGAGTGTCCGTATAAACTTCGGACGGGATTAATTGGATTGGAGATTTTATAGTCAAAAATCGTTTGAAAATACCCTTTTTAAAAGTCAAAAATGATTTTTCGGTACCCCCCCCCCCCCAGGCTCATCGTTTTCCCCCAAAAAAATGCAATCAAAATTTTGAGAATGCTATTTTGTTCAGCATTGTTGAAAGGTCCAGTATTTATGCTTTTAGGATGTTAACTCGGTACTTTCGTAGAAAGGAGTAAGTGCGTGAAAATTGAATTTTCGTTAATGCTAATGAAATAAAACAAAATAGCATGAAAGTATAATATCTTATGAACAAAATTAGGTTATATATTTTCACATTAGGGGGAGGGGGTAAAGCATAGCATATATTAAATACCCTTAGTCCCCCTAAACCTCAAAAATCTAAAGTTTGAATATAGTTCCCGGATTGAGAAACCTTTTGTAATGCCTATCTTTATACAGCGTCTCATATAAGTACCGGGTAATCCGTATCTGTTTTCGCAATAGACTTACTGCTTTCTACAAAAGTACCGTTAACTCCCCACAGCCCTCAGGTCAAGGGTTGTATATTAGACAATAATTCATTGTTTACAAATGACACAAGTTAATGAGAAAGGTGGGCATGTTTGACCTTAACTTTCCAAACTGAGGAAGGGTATTCAGGTAAGTATTTCAGAGAATGTTGAAAAAATTGTTGAATTAAATCAATACACGTTGCATACTGGCTGTCAAAAGGGCGTAACTCAGGAATGACTAAGTACACTAATTTGGAGCTTTTAGGAAATGATAAGCGAGATGATCAATTGCCCAAAAAGGGAATATGTGTACGCCACTATTGTATTTAAAACTACCACAACTTCTACTACTACTACCATCACAAAAACTACTGCTTCCCTACTGAGTACCACCAAGGCTTAGGAATTGAAATAAAACATCTGAGGAAACGTTGGGAGGGGGCAAGTTGAACTAATTCAAAACTTACTCTGTGCATGCAGATTGCTGCCATGGGGGTATCAGCCATATTTTTGGAACGGCTTTTAAATAGAAGCCGTTTTGACCTTTTAAATAGAAGCAATGAATAATGACAGTATTATTAATTGCAGAGGTAACGTTCAAGTGTTGCCTGTAATAAAGAGCCACAAGCCTGCAGTGTCTTGTGTTGTTGTTGTTTTTTCAGACTCTTTATGGAAGGGGAGCTCTTAAAAAACTATAGAAGGAGCTCACTTAATTAGCGACTTAATTTTACATGTCCTTTTAAGTGTATATTCTGAATGACGGAAAACCAGCCCCTCTCAGTAACAAACCCCAAAAACATACAATGAAATTTTGAATTATTCATTTGTCTAAAACAGTTTAAGGTCCAGTAAATTTGCCTTCAAAGATGACATGGTCCGCAGAGACCCTGCGGCAAGTACTGTAAATAGTACATATTCCCGATTGTTCAAGCATACGTTTTATAATTGAAAAAGGGTGCTTGTTTGTTGATCGATGTGTAATTGGCTCAAAACTTTCAGGTTCGTTGTATGGGTCTAGGAATCAAATGTTTCGTTCTAGGAAGGGAGGGCGTAGAAGTGTCAGAAATGGTCTAATATATTTTATCATAGTCAGTTTTAAATTTGTAGCCATGAGTTCTTGGACCATGAATAATTTAAAGTAAAAACCAAATAATGTCACGTCACTCCCTTGAAAATGGGGTCTTTTAAAGGGCCAAAAATATTCTTTTATGAGTATCAAATGGGTTGACAAAACCCAAAATATTTAAAGGCTCAAATAATGAAAAACTGCTACATCGAGTTTAGGTCCCAAAAAAGACTACTTTGGGGACCAAAAGTAGAATTTTCCTGAAAACTGATTTACATGTTGCTGATTAACTTTTTACAAGATTAATTTTAGTTGTACGTTTGTTGTTAATAAGCTGTTTATATACATATTCTTTTACAGATCGTAGAGAAAACTGAGTGTCTTGAAAAGTTATAGAAGAGAAGCTACAGTTCTTCTTCGAGAAAACACAAGAGAAAATATTTACAACCAAACAATGCAGAAATTTCGGGAAGAAAGTTTAGTCAGTGCATTCATCATTGATTGTCCTTGTGATTTAACCAGTGTTTCTTACAGAATACTTCACCGTCTGGAACTTCAATGCTGCAATTTACCTGATGAAGGATCAAATGATTCCTCAGAGTCCGAGGAAGACTTCTGGTCCGAAATGGAACTAACAAAAAAAGAACAAAAATTTGATGTTTCCACCCTTCTCAAGATGTATTCAGTCAGAGATAGAGTAAATGTTTTACGACTTCTTCTTGAATCAAGATTTGCTATTCCTATATGTTCCAAAGACACTCTAGAATTACTTAGAATCACGCAAAGATTAGAAGAAGACATTTTCCTCGGGGAAGACCTAAAGCTGCCACGAATTGCTATAATTAGTCAAGTAAAAACTTTTTGATAGTTCTACTGGTAAGATCATGGAAAATCTTTTCAATTTAAAAACTTCTCTAGAAACTGATGAGACATCAAGTGTGGAGGTTGGACAAGGCTTAGTCTGCTTCGAAAATAGAGATAAGAAATCTTGTATCGTCATACATATTTGTGGTGATTTTTTAAACCTTATTGGAAATTTCTAACTGACTTCACTGACTACTTAATAGTTGAAGACGAATTTACCTCTAAATCAAATAAAATTTCTCATTTTATGAGCACACATTCTAGTGAAAAAGACTTACCACAATCAATTACAGTATGGATACCTAGCGTTAAAAAAAAACTAAATCAAAGGACCATTCCTTTCATCTTATTGAGGGTCCTTTAGAGTATTTTAATGAAATCCATCAAAAACGCATATTAGAAGCTGTTTTTCGTAAAGCCGGAGATCACAAACATTCAATGCATTCAATATTCCCATTTGAAGATTCTTCAATATCAAATATTGATAATTTACGACAAATGTATACAGCTGTTTCTAATATGAATGACTTAGATGCTTATAGATCAAACGTGCTGATATTGCAAAAGAGTTTTGCAAGAGAAGGAGAATTGAGAGAAAAACTAAATGAGTTTGAACTTGTCAATGACACAGTCAGACGTTTAGAGATACAGAATAAAATATCAATCGAGAAGAGTTTCGAATAAATACAAACAAGAAAAACGACCCACTTATCAACTATTTCCTGGAAGGACTTGAAAAAAAAGACATAGACAATATTCTACTTCATCTTCGCGTTATTGATGATGCAATTTCAGTGAACATCAAAGAATCTAAAATTGTGCGTCAACTAGAAGAGAAAGTACATCAAAAAACAAAAACCTTCTTGGGAAGTATACAATTACCTGGAAAGAGCCCTGAACATGATTATCAGATAGAATCTAATAGGAAAGAGCTATTGAGTGCAAAAGAGAGGCGTAACTATGCTCTTCTTTCACTTCGTCACCTATGGAGGGAAATTTCGCTATTTTATTCATCAGGAAAATGTGTAGATTTTGAATATCTACCACACATGGCGGCGTCTTGTTTGATTGCTGGGGAAACACTAGAGCTCTACGATGGAGATGCAAATATGCTAAATATTGATTGGATCGGTGCAATATTTAAGAATTTGAGCTCTTTGCTTCCAAATAAAAGAATTTTTGTCTTATCCGTGCTTGGAGAGCAAAGCAGTGGAAAGTCAACATTGCTGAATACAATGTTTGGCATTCGTCTTGCAGCCAGTATAGGCCAGTGTACTAGAGGCCTTACCATGACCCTAGTAAAGACTGCAAACCGAAAGGAGTATGACTACGTGGTTATCTTGGACACGGAAGGTGTACGTTCACCAGAACATAAAGGTATTTATGGCTGTGCGAAGCGTGATAATAAGATTGCGACCTTGTCTATCTTACCATCAGATGCAGTTATTCTAGTTATTAAAGGTGAAAATGACAATGCCTTAAAAGAAATACTGCCTATTGTTGCACTTGCATATAAAGGCTCTAAATTGGCAGAAGAAAGAGGAGGCCTGCTTAGCTGCAAAATTTTTGCAGCTTATAATCAGGTGAAGTGTCATCAAGAAAACAGAAACAAACTTCTGAACATTTTTACTCAACTATCTGCGACACTTGTTGAATCTTTTGCAAAAGCAAATTCTTTAGAAGATTTAGATGCACATACATCCGTCAGCTTCCCACAGATGTTCAACAATGAACAAGACATACGTGTATTTGGATGCAACACAAAAGGGGATCCACCAAATGACATCCCAAACGAAGAATTTAGCCTGCAAATTATTAATTTTAGAGAGTATATCCATGAGCAGGTTGTTAGTCAGTCTGGGTGGAGTGCTCGAAAAATCGAAAGTCTGGATAATTATTTGTTCTTGGTCTGGGAGTGCTTAAACAACTCTAATTTTGACTTGTCTTTTGAAACGGTCATCGAGAGACACGTGTACTCTGAAATAGAGCGGATGTATCAGGCCCTAAGAAAATCATATATCCTGAAATATGAAGAACAATACGAATTATTAAAAGACACATTTAAGAAAGAAATCTCTTCGAAAACAGAACAGTCTATGACCTTAAGCAAAATAAATGAATCGGTTGAAGATCTTGAGGTGAAGATGAAGCCCGATGCTGAAAAATTGGAAGAAGAGGTAAACAAAATTTTTGAACAAAAAGAGAACCAGAAGTGGAAAACTGAATTTAACAGAAAAGTGGAAGAGACTGTCTCCCGTCAAACTGGTCAATGGCGTGATAAACTAGAAGTTTTCTTGAAAAATAGGCTTCTGTTTGACGTAAAGGTTCGTGAATATGAAAAAGAAATGAGAGATAAAATAATAGAAGAATTTAGAATGAAGAGTCTCAAAGACAAAACCAGACAAGAATTGTTGGAAATGTTTGAAACATATTTCAACAAAATTTTACAAAAAGCAGAAAAAGAAAACCCTCCATTGAATGTCAGAAATGCTGTACACCAGGCTTACATGAATAATCACACGATTAAGGCATTAGGAGTTGACCTCTTATCTGACGAAGAAACTAACGTTGGCCAAAAGAAACCTTTCTGGGAGAAATTTAAAGATACTTTTGGAAGCATGTATGATAAAGCTGCTAAATGGCTGTCTCAGAGTGCAAGCAATGAAGATATAATTGAAAAAACATTGCTCGTATAATAGTCAGTATCACAACCGGAAAGAAATACTATTCTGATGCAGCTGTACATGATGTAATTAGTGAGGTTGACAAATTTCTCGGACGTCAAGACAAAAAAATTGACAAAGACAAAAGGAAAAAAGTTCATAGATTTGCGTACGAAATATTAGTAGGTTTCTTTTTAGAAATTCAAGAAAAGTGGGAAGAGGAGAATTCTGTCTACAAGCGCTTCTTTTCAATGAAGAAGGTCATGCAAGGATATTTCTTGATGTCGCAGATGGTTTGGATGAAGTAGACTTAATGGCATCAAGACTTGAGGATTATTTTTCAAGACACTCTTTTGAAGCTTTTAATAAGGAAGTTCAAGAAAGCGTGATGGCCAAATTAAGAAATAAATGCTGGCCTCAATATAGAAAAAATATTCAAGGTCACATGGATTTATTTTTGATTGAGGAAGTTCAGCCAAAAGGTATTGCTGATGTCTTGTGTAAAATAAAAAATCCTAGTGATTTGAAAAGGCTTACGACCTGTAGACTGATTGGCTTTGAAATTGAAGCACTCTCTGAAGATCTAAAATGGGCTAAGTTCAAAGATCAACTTGAAACTTGCTTAAGAAACACATATCAAGCGGCTCCAAAGGATGAAAAAACGGGATTAAAGTCTTTTCAGTTTCATCAGCTTTTCAATTCACTAAAAATATTTAAGAGCACACATATTGCCGACGAATTGGCAAAAGAAATGAATGCTTTCGGTTGGACAGAATTGGACAAATTATCTGTTAATTTTGAGATGCGACACATTGATGCCATGATCAACATAATTTCCCAGTCTTATAGAACCTTGGATAAAGACCATATTATAAACAATGTTTATATACAACTTCAGGACAATATTCATTTTGAAGCGGCTTTTTGCACAGCATGTCAAGAGCCATGTCCTCTTTGTAAAAGTCCCTGCTTTCTGGAAGTGTCTCACAACGGTTCGCATGATACTTTTCATCAGCCAAGTGGTCTAGTAGGCATGTCTTATAGAAGAACCAAGAAATTAACTGCTACTGCTTGTAATACGATTCCTCTTGATCATCGTTTCATTCTAAATCATGGAATGACAAATGAAGAGCAATGGAAATATGCAGATTTTTCAAAGAAATTCACTAATTGGATGCAGCCTGATAGAAATAAGCCTGTTTCAGATTATAGGGAATACTTGATACGTTCGTATAACAAAGAAATTGCAGCTTACTATTCGGTAAATCCGTCTGATATATCAGGCATTGCTGAAAGTCCTGAAGTTGTCATAAACAAAATTAAAAGAAAGGTTGACTTCCGTAAAGATTTTCCTTGTAAACCCTGATGAAAAAAAAACGGCTATGCATCTAGAAGCTTGAAAAGTCCTTAGGACACCAAGATGGTTTTGTCATGTCAATATTAGAGCTTACCTCCAAACAAACTCTGCTTTTGTATTTGATTTGAATAGTTTTAGTGCACTAATATGCACTGTAGCTACTGGTTTGATTTGCAATAAAGTAATATAGTTACGCTTGATTTTGAAAAGGGATTGGTTTAGCCAAAAAAACAGCAGAAGCTTGAAAACTCCTTACAAAATGATGGTGATTTTTTGCGATGTAAATATTAAAGGCTACCTCCAAATAACCTCTGCTTTTCTGTTCCATTTGACCAGCTTTACTCAACTAATATTCCTTGTGACAACTGTTTTGATTTAAAATTACAATAAATTTCAATACCTAATTTTAAAAAGGGGTTTGTTTGACCCGAAAACGGGTCGGTCGAAAACAGGATCAGCCGCTTTGTGGCATGTTTGAAACAGGTTTTTGTGTGGCATGGCCGCATAGAAACAAAAATGAATTCTTGTCGAAAAGGGCATGCATTTTTAGAGCTGACGTCACAAGACTTGTTTTGTTTCTTAAGCTAATACGAAGGTGATGACATGCCAATTCTAAACCAAAAATGACTCTATGGAAATGCGGCACGTTTAGGCATTACGTAAAAAAACTGGTTTCTGTCACAAAACTTGAATGTCTCTTGTTTTGGCTTTTGCCAAGGATACAAAGACATATCCATCGTATATATGGTTCTGCTAATTACGAGTTATGGAGTTTGTACTTTGAATAGAAGATGGCATATGAGACGCGAATCTCTTATTTTTAAGTGCTGTTTTGAAGTCTAATTTTGGATGTGTCAAACGTTCACAGATCTAGGTAAATATTTGCAGGTACTGCAGATTATCCCATATACAGGTTTTAATGTGTCCTTCGCAGTGAAAATCAGTGACCGGTAGCACTAATTTATGAAAAGTTTGGCGGGGGATATTTTCCACTGTTTGTGTTGTTCCAATAAAATACCAAAACAGGTTGTTTCAATAAGAATTCTTGCAAACGGTATTTTTATTAATCTAAAGGGTTGGTTAAAAAGTAGTTCTTAATTAAAATTTGAATAAACTTGCCCTGAAAATCTCTAATGCTTAGCAAACTTTCACATGTCAAACACTATTAACTGGGAAATTTGATTCAGGAGGCCCTCTTTAAGACTTAGGAAAAAAGGTTTAACTTTAGCGTAAAGAGCAGGGTATTGAGGAGGAGGCACCGCACAAATATATTAATTTCTGTTTTTTTCTTAAGTTTTAGTGTTGCTCCGTGCTTTCAGTTGAAAAATAGTTTTTCTTAAAATTTAATTTCTGATCTTTTTTCGAATAATAACGAGACACACACCTCCCCATTCATGGCAATTTCCCAAAGGAAAACTCCCCCAAGGAGAGTTCCCACGAGCAAGATAGTACCCCCCCATGAATTTTACCTCGTAAAAGTTCATGCTTACTGCAAATAACCATCCCCCCCCCAAAAAAAAATCTTGTTCACTATTATCTGGACGAAAAATTCTTCTGACATAATCTAACTCGAAAAAATACTTGTTTTTAACTTTATTTATGATCTTTTTTTTAATTCATACCAAAAATCACCTCTATGTTGAAAATTTTTCAAAGGTCCTTCCCCTCCAACAGGAAGTTTCTTGTGTGGAAAATTTTACAGCAGAGAATTATTACTGATGATAGTTCTTCATGGATTACTTCTCATGAGGTAAATGAGTAAATTTTGCTTATGAATTCAGGCAAACTTCCCCCCGTGTAAAATTTTTGTTGAAGTCAACCATCCCCCCCCACGATTTTCTGGCGTCCTCTTTCCCTGTTTTTTTTTCACTCTTCCTTTAGAATAAACTTGTATATTTGGTCAATTATTGGCCCCTTTGTCAAATTGCCCCCCCCCCCAAAGATTTTGCTCATTGGCGCTTTTGTCACATTGCCCCACCCCTCCCACCAATTTTGCTATCGATCCGCCCCTGGACTAGAGCTCTCAATTGCTGATCTAATCAGCATCCTCCAGAGTATCAGTGATCACAAGGTGGAGTTGCAGATGACGAAGGGCAGTCCCCTTCCATATGTAATAGATCCCTGCTTATTTTGGGATTTAATGATACTCTAATTTCATTTCATGATAACAGCGTAGACCAGAAATATTCCCAGAATGCAGACCAAAAAGTAATCCAGATACATTTTTTAAAGTTTCTTTTGTCCCCTCCTCAAACAATACATATCCCCCCAAAAATAAAAATTCTGGTTATGGCCCTGGTGATTATACATCGTTTTTTACTCCCGCAATGCCCTTGTCTCTCACTTAGAACTAATTCTGTATTTATCTGATGGTTCCATTAGAACTGTGATGTTTTTGGCATTAAAATACACCATTTGAGATATCCCCCTCCCTCCCAAACTGCAGAATACTCACAGGATTCTATTGTAGAAGTTGAAGGGCCTTTTTAAGTTTATAATTTGTCCACTGCTTACAGATAGGATTTGTTATTGGAAAACTTTGAATATATTTTGTGCAACCTGCAAATCCCAAATTTTAACTGTCAGCTGTCAAGTTCGTGCTTTCTTTTTCATAAGAAACAACGGTACTTTTTTAGAATCTAGGTACACACGCGAGAAGTGGAGTGTCATTAATTCTAATGAAATAAAACAAAAAAATTGGAGGGCAACTTGGCCCCCTCCCACGCTCATTTTTTTTCCGAAGTCACCCAATTAAAATTCTGAGATAGCCATTTTGTTCAACATAGTCGAAAATCGGGCACAGCCCCTTTCATATACGGAATAATTTCTGTTCGTTTTAAGTTTTAACGTCGCTCCTTACTTTCAGTTTAAAAAACTTGTTTTTTTTTATTTAATTTCTGATCGTTTTTTAGTTAATGCAGCTTTTATTTTGGCTCGCCGGCATTGAATAAGTAAGCAAAATTTGCATAAAAATTTACTTTTCTTTGCTAAATGGCTCTCTAAATTTGGTTCTGACGTAATTTACAAATTAATTTACGTAACGAACTTCTATATTCGTATATTTTTCTTCTGGCAAAAAATACACAGTTGCAGATTTTTGCAGATATGAGCTTGAAACCTATGTTATAGGGTTTTCTGATACGCTGAATCTGACGGTGTGATTTTCATTAAATTTTTTTCACTTTTAGGGATGTTTCCCCCCTCTTTAAAAATCAGGTAAATTTTCTCAGGCTCGTAGCCTTTGATGAGTAATACTAAACTTAATAAAATTCATATACTTAGAATCAGCATTATAAGCCCATTCTTTTGATACATTTATTGACATCAAAAGTTCCGTTTTTAAAAGTTTTGATTACTATTGAGCCGTATCGCTTGTTTTTTTTTATTGTTTTTTTTTTTTTATTACGTATATGATGGGGTTCCCCTTAGTCAATACCACGCTCTTTACGTTAAAAGTTAAAAATTTTTTAATTCACAAACCCCTGAATCACAAAGGCCGTTTAATTAGAATAGATAGCCCCTCCTCCAGCCCCCCCCCCACCAGAAAAAAATTCTTCCTGAAAATGTCTGTATACTTCCCAATAACCAATACAATATGTAAGCAATGGGCAAAGTTCATAACTTGCAGCCCTTCCCCTGGGAAATGTGGGGGATTAAGTCATCGTAAAAGACATATTTATTAGATTTTCGACTATGCTGGACAAAATGGCTATCTCAAAATTTTAATTGGGTGACTTTGAGAAAAAAATGAGCGTGGGAGGGGGCCTAGCTGCCCTCCCATTTTTTTGGTCACTTAAAAAGGGGACTAGAACTTTTAATTTCCATTCCAATGAGCCCTCTACGATATTCTAGGACCACTGGGTCAATACGATTACCCCTGGGAAAAAAAAAACAAATAAACACGCACCCGTGATCTTTCTTCTGGCAAAAAATGCAAAATTCCACATTTTGTAGATAGGAGCTTGAAACCTCTACAGTAGGGTTTTCTGATACGCTAAATATGATGGTGTGAATTTCATTAAGGTTCAATTACTTTTAGGGGGTCTTTCCCCGTTTTTTTTTTTTTTTTTTTTTTTTTTTTTTTCGAAAACCAGCCAAATTTTCTCAGGCGCGTAACTTTTGATGAGTAATATTAAACTTGATGAAACTTATATATTTGAAATCAGAATTAAAATCTGATTCTTTTGATGTATCTATTGGTACCAAATTCCGTTTTTTTTAGAGTTTCGGTTACCATTGAGCCGGGTCGCTCCTTACTTACAGTTCGTTACCACGAACTGTTTGAAAAGCAAGTTATGTAAAAATACTTCAAATTCAACAGCCCTTGTGTTCTATGACTCATTCCTAAAGGAACGAGTCATAGAACGATAACAAAAACTGACTAGCTTAAAGAGCAAGGGTTGAGAAAGGAGCCGCTCCACTCATATTTAAAATGGCTCTTGTTTCTCTTAAGCTTAAAACTTGGTTTTATAAATGGAATTTCTGATTGTTTTTCAAATTTTGACAAGAAATCCTTTCCTGCTTTCTGTGTAAAATTTGGCTCAGAAATTTCCCTGAATCTTACCATGAAAAATTATTCCCCCGGAAGGGCTTTATACCACTCAAGGACCCCCTTCCCACCAAAAAATACCACTTCCCATTATAATTTTTTCCTGTTCTGCAATGAGAAATACTATATGTGAACGGTGGGCAAACTGCGTAACTTGTAGTTCCTTCTTCTTGGACTATAAGGGGTCATTTCCTCCCCAAAGATAAATTATTGGACCTTTCTACTGTTTAAAACAAATTAATAATGCCAAATTTTGATATGTCATTATATGGGTAAAAAGAGGCGTGGAACAATTGCTAGCTACCCTCCAATCTTTGGTTATTCTCAAAGGTCAGTAATATTTGTGATTCACGATCAAATAAGCCCTCTTCTAATCTTCTAGGTTTGGTTTGCTACAATTGGGCATGGGGAACGAAACATATAAAACCGTATCTCTTCAAGGAAAAAGTACAAAATTCAAGATTTTAGATAGAAAATAGGAGTTAAAACTCCTACACTTAGGCTCTCTAATCAGAAAATAATAAAATGAAAAATAAAGTCAAAACAGGTGAGAAAACAAGGATTTTGTCAGCCAGTGGCAAACCATGATGACGAAGAAAAACAAGCAAATATTTCTACAAGGACCTCCCTCAAGCTGTCCTCAGTGCTAAACAAAAAAGAAAGAAGAAAGAAAACAACGAAAATTTAACCTTTCGAAGTTTACCCGACAACGACAAAACAGACACTCAAAGTGTCTATGGATTTGACAGTGGAAGAAGACACAACCATGTATTTTATAAAATAATCTCTTATTTAAAATAAAGTATTTATCGATTCAACGTTTTCTTGTAATTTTTTTTCTATATGAATGAATACTAGATAGGAATGACACAAAAGGCTAAGTAGAAACAGAGTTGAAGGTATAGAGTGAAGGATATAAGGATAAAACAATAGCTCCAGAGGGAGCTATTTAGAGGGTTAGAATCACCCTTTTCCAGTGAACATGGCCATTTAAATCCGTTTTAACAAGAGTCCCACTTGATATGAAAACCAGTGATAAACAAAATTTCTTATTTGAACGAAAACCATCAAAAATTTTTAACTAAATGTTTTATACAATCTCCTTCCAAAAAATATAATTTATACATGAAAAAGGAAACAAATATATTTACAAATAAAATGTCTACTTTTATTTTTGTACATTCTACACCTTAGAAGTAGGTATTTATAAATCCTAAGTTGAAAAGACATCCATTTTTTTAAAAAGGGGTTTATCTCTCACTGCCATCTTTATTTCAAAGTACTTACTCTACCACTGAATTCCAGAAACCCTTAATTATTCAATGCAAATGAACTTTTGCCATTGGTTTCATATTAGCTTATAGAACAAAAAACCAGTTTTTTGACATGATGCCTATACGTGCCACATTTCGATAGAGTCGTTTTTGGTTTAGAATTGGCATGTCATCACCTTCGTATTAGCTTAAGAAACAAAACAAGTCTTGTGACGTCAGCTCTTAAACATGCCCCTTTTCGACAAGAATTCATTTTTGTTTCTATGCGGCCATGCCACACAAAAACCTGTTTCAAACATGCCACAAAGCGGCTGATCCTGTTTTCGACCGACCCCCCGAAAACCAAAAACTTTTCTTTTGGAACAAGAGGAACAAAATAAAATTATTTTGAGGCACAGTTACGCAAAGATTTTACTCCTTTTGGTCACAAATTTTTCTTTTTATGCGTTTTCCAAGATTTGTTTAATTTTAAAGTCCCATGCCTTCAAATAAGGGATCTTCAGTTCTTGTTTAATCTTTTGCAGAGGAAACACACTCGGCTTCCACCCTCGGTCCTTGTTTCATGTAGTCAAATTTCTCCTGTAAAACAATGTTTTTTCCTCTTCTTCTCGTCTTTATTGTTATGAAGACCTTTTCGCATAACCTCATCCTGGAATCAAATTTTTGGCGAATTCTCTTTTCATATTATTGTCGTTTTTATAACTAGGATTTCAATTGGGCTATTTGCCAAATGAGCCCACACTGAAAATTGCAAAAAAGAGGCCCAATGAACACAAACCCTTTGCCAAATAGTACGGCTAAACAACCCCTGAAATGTGTCCAGACATCGAACACTGGCATTATTTTCGTTAAAGCTTTCATTTGGCACAGGGAGACTAGATGTTTAGCCAGGTGACGGAATAAATAAGACGAATAGAAATGAAATGTATGAAATCAAAAAATTTTTAAACAAGAAAAACGGGTTTTAATTTTCTATAAAGCAGTGAAATACAAAAAAATTAATTATGCACAAAAGCTCCGAATATTTCGGCCCCACATCCGGGAGCCTTTCTCAACGGAAAAAAATAAAATAAAATAAATAAATAAAATAAGAAAACTTAACTTACATCACAATAAAACATACTAAACACATAAAGAGAAAGAAAAAAAGAAAAAATATAAATAAATAAGAAAAAACAAAACTTTGTTATATTTATATTTTTTCTTTTTTTCTTTTCTCTTTATGTGTTTAGTATGTTTTTTAATTGTGATGTAAGTTAAGTTTTCTTATTTTATTTATTTATTTTATTTTATTTTTTTTCCGTTGAGAAAGGCTCCCGGATGTGTGGGGCCGAAATATTCGGAGCTTTTGTGCATAATTAATTGTTTTGTATTTCACTGCTTTATAGAAAATTAAAACCCGTTTTTCTTGTTTAAAATTTTTTTTGTTTTTAATGGAAAAGCAGTGTGGTCTAAGAAATTATTTAAATGTATGAAATGCTACTACTGCTACTACTAGGGACCACTCACTGATATAATGAAAGGATTAAGACGAAATACAAAAGATGAATAGACTAAATAGAATAAAATACTGGGAAATATCTTCATCCTTGGCTCTCAGCTTGTTAGACAAATTCTCTGTTTCTTTCTTCAGATCTTCAATAGAAAGAGCAAAATCAGTTTCCTGTTCTTTAGCCTGAATATATATTTGCACATTAGTAAAGTATTTGGATAGCGTGAAGTTAGAAAGCAATTCATACTACATAATATAAAAAATTGTATCCAACGCATAAGACATGCAGACGAGCTATACTTTACCCCCTCCCCTCCCTAATGTGCTAATATATAGCTCAAATTTGTTGCTAAGGTGTTTATATTTTTATCAAAGAATGCTGGTAAAGGACGGCGAAATCACAACGAGTCAAAAATCGAAGTGTAGAAGATATAAAGGTACTTGTGTACATAATTGTACACACTCGAGAACAAACCGGCTCTATCTGTCTGTATTGAGAGAGAATTGGCTTACACTCGGTGAAATAAAGTGACAGGTCACAGAATACATTGAACTTATATAATTTGGGCTATATATTTGCACATTAGGGGGTGGAGTTGAGTTAAAATATTTTGACAGCGGAAAGTTATAAAACAATTCTTACTTCATAACACGCAGATTAACTTTAGCTAGCACATTTTGTATTCAAACCTGCTATACTTTACCCCCCCCCCCCCCCCCTTTTTGTGCAAATATATAGCCTTAATTTATTTCTAAACTATCGTATTTTCATAATATTTTGGTATATTTCATTAGGATTGACTGACTTCACTTCTCGTGTGTGTATCATTGTGCACATAAATACCGAAAAAATATGATGTTAGAATAACAGCACCATCACAACCTTTGATGCCAACAAATTGTGGTATCAAACCAATTAAAAACCTACAAAGATGCCGTAAACTACGTAAGTGTTATTTACAAGTCATTGGGTCCCTTCAACTCTGTATGTATTCACAGTGGAGTCCTCCATTATCCCACAGAAGAACCAGCAAACAAAGATGATTTACTTTGGGGGCTGCTGCCTACTTGATCGAATTGCATTCCCGCATCAAAAATTTCCAAATGAATTTGTTAGGCCTGTTTATAGGACATCACTTGCTCTCTAAAGAGTTCCACAAACAAATACGAAACTGGAACTTCAGCTTCATTCAACGTAAGCGATGGTCGAACCAAAAAAATAGTCGTAATGTTTTCAGCTTCAAAATAACCGGACAAATTTATCACAAAATCAATTTAGAGGCACATTCATCACAGACCCCTGAAGGAGATTTGAACCATATTCACATGGCCAAATGTACTTTTTAGACCCCAATGGAGATTTTTAAGAACACTTCACATCTTTCAAATTATTAGATCAGTCTTAAGCAAAAGATCTCTAGGAAGAAAAATTGTGAGAAACAAACAGCAATGATAAAGGTTGCATGAAAGTTCAACCCTGTGTGTCAGGTTTCGCAATCTTTGGCAAAGGATTACAGGGTTGGATTACCATTTAAATAAAATGGTACTGGTGCATTTTAACCTAACGCACGAAAAAGGTCTAGTTTGGTCAACGCTAATGAAATAAAATAGGATGAATATATAATAGTTTAGAAACAAGTTTGGGCTATATATTTGTACATTGGGGGGGGGGGGGTAAAGCATAGTATATATTAAATACGTAACCTAACTTAGGTACCTTCCCACCCCCCCCCCCCCCCCCCCCCCCCCCCCCCCCCCCCCCCCCCCCCCCCCCCCCCCCCACCCGTAAAACCCCAAAAAACAACAGTTTAAATGTTGTAAATTCAATGAGAAACCAGATCAATTTGGATAGCAAATACCCATTTTACGGGTCTCCATGTATGCATTCCTTTGACAGTATATAGCGCTGTGTTAGGTATAATGCACCAGTACCAAAAAAAATTTTTGTTACTCTGTGACGTCACCATTACGTTACCGGTCGAAAGACTGTCTCTGGACTTAGATTTAAGGATTACGATTTGGATTGTGGCTGCTTACGAGTGAAATAAGATGGCTGACAAGTTGGTGTTTAGCCCGTTCTGAACTTTTTGAGTAGATCACTCACAGAAGGTGTAAAACTTGATATGTTCGTCAACAGTGCTACTAACTATCTCGAACACGATGCAATTTACAAGCTAAGAAAACCCTTCATAGTGAGCTGGATATCCAAGCCAGGATGGTTTTGTATGCCAAGGATGATGAGAATATTACTAATATGTGCTAACTAATATGTTCATGCCACATTAGTTTCGAAAGTAAATGAACTTTCGAGAAAATTAGATGGATTTACATTAAATCCTAGCTGCTTCCCGAACAGCCTGCCTGACGAGTCCCAGCCTCCCTAATCCGCACCCCCCTCACCACTATACTCTGTGATACTTAAGAACCCCCAAAAAGACTTAAAAGGCCAAATGAACGAAAAACGTTCATCAATAAGTCAAACTGGTCAGTGGCGTGATAAACTAGAAGTTTTCTTGAAAAATTGGCTTCTGTTTGACGTAAAGGTTGGTGAATCAAACAGTTCGTGGTAACTAACTGTAAGTAAGGAGCGACCCGGCTGAATGGTAACCGAAACTCTAAAAAGAGAATTTTGATACCAATAGATACATCAAAAGAATCAGATTTTTAATTCTGATTTCAAATATATAAGTTTCATCAAGTTTAATCTTACCCATCAAAAGTTACGCGCCTGAGAAAATTTGGCTGATTTTCGAAAAAAAAGGGGAAAGACCCTCTAAAGTTATAGAACCTTAATGAAAATCACACCATCATATTCAGCGTATCATAGAACCCTACTGTAAAGGTTTCAAGCTCCTATCTACAAAATGTGGAATTTTCCATTTTTTTGCCAGAAGAAAGATCCCGGATGCGTGTTATTTATTTTTTTTTTTTCAGGGGTGATCGTATCGACCCAGTGGTCTTAGAATACCATGGGAGGGCTCATTGGAACGGAAATTAAAAGTTCTAGTGCCCTTTTTAAGTGAACAAAAAAATGGAGGGCAACTAGGCCCCCTCCCACGCTCATTTTTTCCCAAAGTCACCCGATCAGAATTTTGAGATAAACCATTTTGTTCAGCATAGTCGAAAATATGATAAAAACGTCTTTTAGGATGACTTAATCTCCCAAAGTCCCCGGGGGGAGGGTTGAAAGTTATGAACTTTACTCAATGTTAACATATAGTATTGGTTATTGGGAAGTATACAGACGTTTTCAGGGGGGATTTTTTCTGGTAGTTAGGGGGAGGGGTGGTTCGGGAGCTATATGGGAGGATCTTTCCATGAAGGAAGTTTTCATGGGGGAAGGGACATTGCTATGAAGGGGGCACCGGATTTCCCAGCATTATTAAAGAAAAAGATCAGAAATTAAATAAAAAAAACAACAAGTTTTTCAACTGATTGTGATTAAGGGGTCATTTTTAAAGAATTGGAAAAAAATTCGAACTTTAGCTTAAAGAGCAGGGTATTAACTAGGGGGCGAACCCCCTAATATACGTGTTGAAAATTTATGAATATAGAAGTTCGTTACGTAAGTTAATTCGTAAGTTACGCATATTTATTACTAATAAAAACGCTCGTAAATAAAATTAAACAAGTTTCGAGAAAGCCATTTAACCAAATAAAAGTACAATTAATATGCAAATTTGTTTTAATTATTCATGTACGGTGAGCCAAAATCAAAAACTGCATCAATTCAAAAACGTTCAAAAATTAAATAAAAAAAACAAGTTTTTTTTAACTGAAAGTAAGGAACGATGTTAAAACTTAAAAAGAACAGTAATTATTCCGTATATGAAGGGGGCTTTCCCCTCCTCAACGCCTTGCTCTTTACTCTAAAGTTCGACTTTCTCATAACTCTATTTTTTTTAACAATGAAAAAACTTTAGCGTAAAGAGCGAGGCGTTGAGGAATATGTATTATATAGAAACAAACAAATTATCTGTTACTGCTTACAATACAGTCTCTCTTGATCATTATTTCATTCTAAATACTGGAATTACGAATGAAGAGAAATGGAAATATGCAGTTGTTGTTTACATTCATTGCTGTTTCTGTTCATCATGAAAATTTAAAAAAGCCTTCTCTTACACGTGGTTTCTGACCACCAATTCAGTACTTCTACACACGATAAAGTTACTTTTAGATTTGAATTAGGGTGTGGCCTAGAAGGATCTTCCATGTACAATCTCTGCCAACCCCTCTGGTTTACCATCTACTGTTTGTGGGGTGTACGCGAGATACTTTGCCATCTGACTGGGCAGCATCCTGATTGGTGAGCTTAAATTAGCACCCCTCTCTTGATGGCGGCAATGGAAATGGAAATAACCGAGTTTTATTCCCTATACCTTTTTTTTTCAATCCTTACCCAGAGCTTCATCGTGGTAAAAGGTTCCTTCGGGCCTTATATTCATCGCAGTTATTCCACTCTTTGCAATGTTCCTCACTCATAGTTTCAGTGGCAAAGATAAGGTTGAAAAAAGCCCAGATCCTGGGGAGAGGCTTAACTTGGCTGTACCCGGTCCCCATTCTAGGGCATTTTTTGGCTCCGGATTTAAGTATTCACCAAGAACTTCCACACCCTTCACCAGAAAGGCTACGAGCTCCATCATCAGCAACCCACGCATACGTGCATTCCGGGTCCAAATCCTTTCCTCCCAGCAACCGCTGAAAACCTGGTACACTCCAAGCGAAGGTGGCCGCACACTATTCCCCAGGAAAAGGGCTATATGTAATCCTTCCTGTCCAATGAAGATACTGGGACCGTCCGAAAAGTCACCCCAACTTTGGCATGGTGAAATTAAACCCGACTGCTTTTTAGCCTTTTTTTAATTTGTGTAATAATGTTAATTAAGGATTCTACATAATAGTAAGCTTATCCACAAATTGGGAAGACCAGAATTAGCCTTATCTTAATTCATGTGATATAAAACAGTTAGAAGAGACTACAATTTCGTCTCCTTTATCATTATTCCTACTGATTGACATAGAATGATTAGAAAAGACCTCGTCCGTCTCTTCTTCCGAACTAATAGCTGTTGCAACCGTGTAAATTGGCGTTGCTTTAATATTACGCTCAACAGAAGAAAAAGTTGTTCTATTCTGGCACTAGCTTCTCAGAGTTTTGGATATACTACTGCTACTACTACTACTAATAATACACCACAGCACCAAGCCGCCTGAGGCCAACATAGTTACGCACGCTCCTCCTCCATCCCAATCTGTTCAAAGCCTCCCCTTTTACACTCTCCCAGGAAGCTCCCATTCCTTTAAATCTTTTTTCATGACGTCCTCCCACCCTCAGACGACAACGACCTGCTTCCGTTTAGCCCTAGACGGTTGACCGAAAAGGACAATCTTCGGCAATCCTTCATCCACATAACGTGCCCTAGCCATCTCAACCTTTCTTTCGTTATAGGCCATAAAGTGGGGTTGACCCACATTTTTCGTACAGCCTACTGTTTGTACGAAACAGTGTGGGTACCCAGTCAGTCAGCCGGGTATCCAGAACAATGCGTAGGCAATTTGTCTGAAAAATATCTAGTAAATCTTCATCCGCTTTTCGGAGCGTCCATGCTTCAGAGCCATATTTGACCAATGTCATCACTGTAGCTTCTAATATTCTAATCTTTGATTTGCAGACTTATCTTTTCTATTATTCCAAACTTTTTCTTTAACTGTGAAAAAACACAGTTTTTAACAGTGAAGAAAAAGTCCATCAAAATGATCCATATAAAGTGGGATAGAACACAATCCTGCTTAAATCCTTATCAGAGGCAACGCTGTAGCGTTGCCTATAGTAAAGGCCATACGGCTCCAATGTTTTATTATTTATTATTTTTTTTTCCCAAAGGCACTTCATATGGAAGGGGTTGTCGTAGAAACTTCAAAGGGGGATCATTCAATTGGAAATCGAGAGTTCTAGTACCCTTTTTAATAGTCAAAAAATGATTGGAGGGCAACTAGCCCCCTCCCACGCCCATCATTCCCCAAACACATCCAATCAAAATTTTGAGATAGCCATTTTGTTCAGCGTAGTTGATTTCCAAATAGAGAATATATTTTTGAGGAGGATACCCCCTCACAACCCTTAGGGCAAGGTGTTTTAAGTTATGCACTGGGGGTATATAAGTTTTTATAGAAGGCGTTGTCGTAGAAAACTTCAAAAACAGGCTCATTCAATTGGAAATTGAAGAGCTAGTGCCCTTTTTAATAGTCGAAAGTGATTAGAGTGTAACTAGCCCCCTCCCCCCACGCCCATCATTTCCCCAAACACATCCAATCAAAATTTTCAGATAGCCATTTTGTTCAGCGTAGTTGATTTCCAGATAGAAAATATATTTTTGAGGTGGACACTCCCCCACAACCCTCAGGGCAAGGGTTTTAAGTTATGCCCTGGGGGAATATAAGGTTTTTATAGAAGGCGTTTCCGTAGAAAGAAACTTCAAAACAGGCTCATTCGATTGGAAATTAAAGGGCTATTGCCCTTTTTAATAGTCCCAAAATTATTGGAGGACAACTAGCCCCCCCCCCCCCCACGCCCATCATTCCCCCAAACACATCCAATCAAAATTTGGAGATTGCCATTTTGTTCAGCGTAGTTGATTCCCAGATAGAAAATATATTTTTAAGGAGGATACTCCCCCACAACCCTTAGGGCAAGGGTTTTAAGTTATGCCCTGGGGACATATAAGGTTTTTATAGAAGGCGTTGTCGTAGAAACTTCAAAACATGCTCATTCGACTGGAAATTAAAGGGCTAGTGTCCATTTTAATAGTCGAAAGTGGTTGGAGTGTAACTAGCCCCCTTCCCCCCCACGCCCATTATTTCCCCAAACACATCCAATCAAAATTTTCAGATAGCCATTTTGTTCAGCGTAGTTGATTCCCAGATAGAAAATATATTTTTGAGGAGGACACTCCCCCACAACCCTCAAGCCAAGGGTTTTAAGTTATGCCCTTGGGCATATAAGGTTTTTTTTATAGAAGGTGTTGTCGTAGAAACTTCAAAACAGGCTCATTCGATTGGAAATTCAAAGGGATAGTGCCCTTTTTAATAGTCAAAAGTGATTGGAGGGCAACTAGTCCCCCCCTCCCTACGCCCATCATTCCCTAAAAAACATACAATCAAAATTTTGAGATAGCCATTTTTTTTCGGCGTAGTTGATTTCCGGATTGAAAAAATTATTTTGAAGAGGACACTCCCCCACAACCTCAGGGCAAAGGTTTTAAGTTATGCCCTGGGGGCATTTAGGGTTTTTATAAAAGGCGTTGTCGTAGAAACTTCAAAACAGGCTCATTCGATTGGAAATTAAAGGCTAGTGCCATTTTTAATAGTTGAAAGTGATTGGAGGGCAGCTAGCCCCCTCCCCCGCCCTACGCCCATCATTTCCCCAAACACATCCAATCAAACTTTTGAGATAGCCATTTTGTTCAGTGTAGCTGATTTCCAGATAGACAATATATTTTTGAGGAGGACACTCCCCCACAACCCTCAGGGCAAGGGTTTTAAGTTATGCCCTGGGGCATATAAGGTTTTTATATAGAAGGCGTTGTCGTAGAAACTTCAAAACAGGCTCATTCGATTGGAAATTAAAAAGATAGTGCCCATTTTAATAGTCGAAAGTGATTGGAGTGCAACTAGCCCCCCCCACGCCCATCATTTCCCCAAACACATCCAATCAAAATTCTGAGAACGTCATTTTGTTCAGCTTAGTTGATTTCCAGATAGAAAATATGTTTTTGAGGAGAAACACTCCCCCCAGAACCTTCAGGGCAAGGGTTTTAATATATGCCCTGGGGGTATATAAGGTTCTATAGAAGGTGTTGTCGTAGAAACTTCAAAAAAGGTTCATTCGATTGGAAATTCAAAGGGATAGTGCCCTTTTTAATTGTCAAAAGTGATTGGAGGGCAACTAGCCCCCCCCCTCCCTACACCCATCATTCCTCTAAACACATCCAATCAAAATTTTGAGATAGCCATTTTTGTTCAGTGTAGTTGATTTCCGGATTGAAAATATATTTTTTGAGGAGGACACTCCCCCACAACCCTCAGGGTAAATGTTTTAAGTTATGCTCTGGGGGCATTTAGGGTTTTTATAAAAGGCGTTGTCGTAGAAACTTCAAAACAGGCTCATTCGATTGGAAATTAAAGGGTTAGTGCCATTTTTAATAGTCGAAAGTGATTGGAGGGCAGCTAGCCCCCCCCCCGCCCTACGCCCATCATTTCCCCAAACACATCCAATCAAACTTTTGAGATAGCCATTTTGTTCAGTGTAGCTGATTTCCAGATAGGCCAAAATAATCCTTTCTGGAAGAAATTTAAAGATGAAATCGAGAAAACTTTTGGAAGCATGTATGATAAAGCTGCTAAATGGCTGTCTCAGAGTGAAAGCAATAAAGATAGAATTGAAAAAAACATTGCTCGTATAGTCAGTATCACAACCAGAAAGAAATACTATTCTGATGCAGCTGTACATGATGTAATTAGTGAGGTTGACAAATTTCTTGGACGTCAAAAACAAAAAAATTGACAAAGACAAAAGGAAAAAAGTTCATAGATTTGCGTACGAAATATTAGTAGGTTTCTTTTTAGAAATTCAAGTATAGTGGGAGGACGAGGAATTCTGTCTACAAGCGCTTCTTTTCAATGAAGAAGGTCATGCAAGGATATTTTCTTGATGTCGCAAATGGTTTGAATGAAGTAGACTAATGGCATCAAGAGTTGAGGATTATTTTTCAAGACACTCTTTTAAAGCTTTTAATAAGGAAGTTCAAGAAAGCGTTATGGCCAAATTAAGAAATAAATGCTGGCCTCAATATACAAAAAATATTCAAGGTCACATGGATTTATTTTTAATTGAGAAAGTTAGTAGTAACCAAGGTACTACTTTGCCAAGGCCCCCGTACCGGACCGGTTTCTGGTAGGTATAATCTGGTTTGGTGAGTACAATCTGGTTTGATGAGTATAATCTGGTTGATGAGTATAGTCTGGTTTGGTTTTTCAAAGAGAGTGACTATCCCCATGCATATAGGTAAACATTTCTATAGGGCATTACACCTTTTCAAAGAGAGTGAGTATAACTTGATTGGTGATTGGGATTTGAATAAAAGGAATAGTTTTCTTTACAATTCATATTAGTAAGAGAATTGAATTCAAAGAGAATAGTTTTATTTGCGAGGATATTAGTAGAGGAAAAAATGAGTGGTGTATTTACATTATTGGAGATTAATGATGGAGCCGACAACAGCAGCAGGGATGCACGAGTACCCAATGTGGCTGTGGAAATATCTGCTGGTTGTAGACTATGTCTTGAATGGGACACTATGTATGCTAGATACGTGATATCATTAAGCAAATTTAAGCAGGAGGAGCAGCTATGTTTTGCTGGAAAAGTGAATATTCTCCATATAAATAAATTTCGGTCAGCATTAGATGTCCTATCGAAATATATTGATGAGAACAAAATGCATCAGTGAATATTATTATTGTAATTATGTTCAATAAAATTGTTTCTAAATCAATGGTATTTTTTTTCTTTCTATAGTAGACTAGCGTATATTTTTTAGAGTAGAAAAAAAATTCTGGTTAGTCTGAAGTTGGTTGTGAGAGAGTTAGGACTCTAAAAAATGGATAGATTCGAGAAAGAGCGAATCATGAGGAATCTAGTTCTTATGGAAAAAACGTTTGATTCTAGATGACAATTTTCTAGAGTTGTCTATTCAAAGGAAGATATTTTTCTCGGGGAATGCTTGTCGATATAATGAAAACTGATTCTCCATCATTAGACTATTGTATGAAGCTTCTACATTGTGGCCCAAATGCATTTACACAATTTATTGATATATTGATCACGACACGGCAAAATAATATTGTGGATATGCTTTTAAACATTAGTTTAGAAATTTAGGACTTTTTTCATGAGAAAGATGGTACTCAAGGATGATTTACTCCTCTCTCTCTCTCTCTATCTCAGACAATTTTGATGTTGCTAGCTCAGTTTCATTGTGGCAGTGAGAGCGTCAACACATGACAAAATGTTCCATACAGGTCCACTATGTATGTACTCACTGGGCAGATGGTCATCATCATGTGAGAATCGCACAATGATTGATGAGTATGATGAAAAGTGTAGATTATGCAACCCGTGTAAATTGCATAGAGGATATGCTATACAAATTAAAGGTTGTAATTCCTGTCTTGAAGAGGTGTGTGACTCTCATCCTAGAGGCTACCTATGCTCCAATTGTCATTATGATAAATGTAATTAGTGGGAGAGTACATATCCCGGTATGATTGGAAAGAATCCTAACCGTGATTTTAGTTTATTGCTACGAGATTGGTATCGTCGTGGTTTTAGATTGTTCTGGGAGGAGGAACCAGGTCAACGATTCAACTGTTGGAACAACAAGAGAATATGGTTTCTACGTCATTGTTGTGAAGACAATGGGTGTTATGATTATAAGCCCACTGATTTTTATTTGGCCGTGACGGAATGTGATTCGACACTTGAGGACACTATTTGTGACATTGCTTCAAATAAGCAAATTGAAACATGTGAATTCTATAGAATGAATGAGAATAGTATCATTGACTATACAAAGAGATATGACAAGAGTGAAGTCACACTCTACTGTAGAAAATGTGACCCTGACATTGCAGTACATCAGGATCAGTACACTGTGAATTCAGATAATGTACCTGCACTAGTTGTTGTCGACAAATATCTAGTAGTGGATGAAATCTAAAGAGTAGAAAAGTCGGTTTATCATGTATATAAATTTTTTTTTATTAATAAACAATTTTCACATACATCTTTAGAACATTTTATTCTTAGGGCACTAAAATCAATATTAAATACACTTGTAAGTATATTCTCCACTAGAAAGTCGTTCAATTGAGGTAAGTCAACGTAGATGTTGAGAAACTGCTTGTAGGTGTAGCCACGACATCTGAACATGAAAAAAGAGTAGGGCATGAAAGCCACATGTCTTAGTCGTTAAATCCTGTACTCTTCGTGGATTTTGAATAATGGTTTTCCCCTGCTTTCAATAAAGTTGCTGATGTGTGGAGCGTAGAATTTATACGATAGGCCAAGAGGATAAAAAAATTCAATATTCTTCGCTGTTTGAAAGATGCATAGCCAATGACCGGTCTTCAAAGTCGATGGACTGCTATTAACAATGATTAGAGTGTTGTTAACACTTGGAATTTTTTCAATGAAGTCCGAAGGTATGCAATAGGACTTGTACTGGGACATGTATGGATCCATACTAAATACATTGATTATTTGGTTTGTGTTCATGGTGCTAGGTCTAGTAGAACACTGCCGTCGGGTGTGATTTCCCAATAGGTTTCAAATTGACTCAGTGATATTAGCGTGATACTCTCAGTCAGAGCATTGGCAAATGTACACTCTAAACGTACATTCCCTGTTCGTACTATGCTCATATCCTGTGTGCCAGACAAGTCCAAAACAATAACCCCATAATTTTTTGAAAACATTGAATCGGTTATTCCATTTTCAAATAGTTGAGAGTCATGATCTAGGGATTGCATGGTCAACTCGTACAGAGTTCTATAGGATTTTTTGTCAAATGATAGAGTGTACAGTGGAATACCATTCACTTTGCACAGGAGGCTAGATAGACCAAAAAAATTAAAATCATGGGGGGATTCAGTCCAGGATCCAACGGCACTACCACTCTTCACAAAGGCCAAAGCCAATTTTGATGGGATTCTCTCATTGATAAATGATGAATCGCTATAGCTACGAGAGCCGGTGGCAATGTGACGTTGATTGGTGATCGTATGGGGAACAAGAAGTTTAATGTTGTTACCATTGGCTCTTAGCTTTTCCACTGCCAATGCGACGGAGCTCATAATTTGTTGTTTTCGGACGTGGAGAACTGCCGATGCGATAATGACATTTGCATCGGGTGCTGCAGGAAGTGTTTTTCTCAAAATGAAATTCGATGGGGCCATCTGTAGCTTTATGTCAATCTTGACATTGGGGGGTAGCCATTGGGATATATTGAATATCTCATGATTTAATTTTCCAACTAGATGATACTCCTGGGTCACCGCAGTGGTTAACTCACCATCAGTATCAACACCTGATCGATATTCATAGCCAATGATTGTCCTCTCAACTCTTTGTATGCCTTTGGCGTCATCATCATAAATTGTATGTAGCTTGCATAGTTTGATAAATTATTGCTAGTGCTCACCAATGTTCCATTAATAAATACATTAATTTGTTTGAATAGGTTGTGTAGAATACAGTTTTCATAGGAGAGACCATCGTCGGCATTTGGAGTTGTATTATCTGACTTTTTCTTCACCACAACATTTAAATCAATAAATGTTGACGACAAATCAATGAAATAGTCTTCATTGGAAAATATTTGAAAGTGTATATTTTCCGAGAGGGGTTGTTGGGGGTGAAATTGTTCATAGTAGCCATACTTGACACTGACATCAACATTTTCAGCATTGAATAGATTCAATGAGGAACTAATTGATGGATATGATTCCTGTGGGGGAGATAAGTCATCTTAAGAGAAGAAATCCTTCTTTGATCTAACAATCTTTTTCTTTTTCTTCTTCTTCTGCTTATTGGTCTTCCTTGTTTTATTCCTCAAAGTCCTTGTTGATGTCCTTTGCTTCCTGCCTGGGTGGAGACTGATGAGTGAATGACGCGAAACGCATCCTTTTCAATCCCTCCCATTTTGTCGAGATTTTAGTTGCTCACCAACGGCTCTTGCTGAAGATCTAATATTTTCCTTAACACTCTCCTTGAAATTCTTGCCCGACCCCCCAGTCCTGTAGTGTGGAGGCAGCAAAATTTGATGCAGCAGGTACAAGATATTTTCTGGCAAGGGGTAGTGTAGAACGAAATAGCCTAGCAAACCAGCTACCAAGACCATAGCCAGACATTGTAGTACGCCCCTTGTAGTAGTCCAATCCATTGCCTATTTGACGTGGACTCAAAGCACCAACATAGCAATCGATATCGGGACAGACAAATGGAATTCTCCTATTGTTCATTTTAGGTGATTGCGCTGTCGTTGACAATGGGTCGGAAATGACATGTAATCACTGCTAAGCCTTTTGTTATTGCTATAGGATCACCCAATTCACTTCTTAGTGTTAATTGACAGAGTTCCAAATATGAAGTGTTTACAGGAACATACTGAAGATGCTTTATATTATAGTGATGAACAAGTTCATGAGTTGTTTTTCGTTCAAGAACACGTAGGAGGGGGACATTTGAATTACCGACTCTCGACGTTTCCACAAAGGATGCATAGAGGAATATGCAAGAGTCCGAGGCAAAACCAGGTGGATAATCAGCCAAAATAACTTGATCCATCCCGTAAACGGTGCCAGCATTTTTCCCATTGATCATATTCTGTTTAAAGCCAAGAAACATCTCACAGATTATCATTGAGAATAATTGTTTCAGTGTCAACAGGTGAGCTAATGTAAATCCTATCATGTTCCAATGAATAATTAAAATGGAATTTACCATTCCTGCGATATGAGATTTTTCTATTGATTGTACGACACAAATCCCCCATATTATCATATTCAATATATTTCAATTTGACATATGGATAGTCACTAGATTTAAGTGCTTCAACCCATTCATAGTCGACATAGCCCAACCCATTCATAGCCCAATCGAATAGTATAACTTTTATATCATACACACGATCCTTTCTCAGGATGTCATAGGTATTTTTGAGAATACAGTCAACAAGAGCCACTTCATATGCACCGTCAAATTTGATGGCGGGGGAGAGTTTTGTCCAAAAATCACTTGTTGTATTCAAGTCATTGTAGAGAGGATCAGAAACGTTGGACATGAAAGTTACATAGAAATCATGGGGCATTGTCAATATCTTCAACACCGATCCAAGAATCAAAATCAGAGTTGTATCCTAGCCACCGAACAAGTAACTGTTTCTTACCCCTACGAGTACGTGTCTTTAATATCTTTTCAATTTGATAGATTTCACTGGCATTTTTAACTTTTTGCAATTCATAGTCATAAAAACCGCCGAGAATCTCTCCATCTTTGGTATCACGCAGGCGATAAGTTATGGGTTTAGTCTCTAGGATTTTTGCCACTTAAAAAGTTCGGTGGACCACAAGTAATTCCCCTTTCAAAAACATTAGTTGTTCTATTAATTCGAACAGTATCACCAACATTGAATTTATTTTTCTTCTTCTTGACAACCGATTCATTGGAATACTGTTTAAGAAAGGTGTCAATTGTATCATGATCAGAATGATGAACTTCCGTTGGCGTAGAGTTGGACAATGATCGATGAGGTCGTTGATTATAAATCAAACATAGTTTTATCAAGATCATGAATAAAAGCCGGTGTATTTTTCAATGTACAATATCTTGAAATTAAAAGTCGAATAGTTCTTATCAATCGTTCGGCCAATGCAGCCTATATAGGACCCTTGACTATGATAGAGCAGTGTACTATATTTCTCTAGTACTTTTGCAACATGGGGATTAACAAATTCACTACCGCGATCCGTTTGAATTTTTTTATATGAATCCTGTTCGAGAATACTTTCAATGGCCTGAGCAACTTCAACACCTCTCTTTGATCGCAATGGAATTGCATATGCATAGCGACTAAAAAACACTGATTGCAAGTAGAATGTACTTGTACGGTGTATTGTGACGTCTTTGAAGCTCGTCTAGAGTCAGGAGATCTGCTTGCATTATATGCAATGGGTAAAAGGCTTTAGTTTTTCGATATTGATTGGCACGAAGTCTATGATTTCTATGCAGAGTGTAACTTGATTCATTTTGTAGATAGTCTTGTACACTTTTAGTGTGAACACCAGTGACTTTGGAAAGAGTGGTGGGGGAACTTAAACTCCCCCTCACCAATATTTTCATAAACACCTTTCAGAACTTCAACCATTTTGAACGTAAACACGTTGTGTAACGTCCGCTACCCTTTTGTATACTGGCTGTTGGTGGTGATGGTGGAGGTAATGGTGACGTTGACTTGATACGTCTTCGCTTTTGTGTAGCTATCAGTAATGTGCTAGTATTTTCCAAAATTGATTTAAAATCTTCTTCATATTTTAAAGGTGTCAATGTTGTTGATGATGATGATGATGCATGTTCATTTAATTTTTTAGAATTTGTCTATTGCCAATAACACTTTTGGGGAAGTTTAATGTATTTAGAAAGTTGAATAGATGAGTGTCAAATGATAATAGTCCTTTACGATTTGTAACCATGTCATAGATTAAATCAAGTAGATTATAGCTCTTGCCCTGAATTATAATCCCTTCCCCTTTGCTCTCAACTTGAATATGACCACTTTCCAGAGATAAGTTAGGGGCCGTTTACTTTGTTCATGATATGAGCGGGGCATTAGATTTCCAATTTTCAATACAATTGAATCCAATTCCTCCTTCTTTAATTGTGTTCCAGCAGCAGCAGACTCTTGAGGAGATGATTCTTTTTTGGGATCAGCAGCAGCAGCAGCAGTGGGCTTCGACCGATAGGACCTGTGTTTGTCCACTCGGTGAAGTGCATCTTGAAGTAAAAAGCAGTTTTTTATCATCCTCAATATTTTCATTGTCAAGGAATTTACTCAGATTGTTCTCAAAGTGTTCCACAGGTGAGAGAGCTAGTTCTATTGGAGTCAATTTATAGGGTTTTGCCATTCTCTTTCTAGAGAAAACTGTTTACAAGTCCTGCAATTATTGGCAGTAAAAGTTTGAAAAAGCTACCGCCCGCCTGAAGAAGTCGTTTCCTTTTAAAATTCTTTCCTTTCTTTTTAGAGGCCAATGTACGTACGATGGAACGATGTTGCTTTGCCTGTTGCTTAACTACTTCTGGCAGTTGAACATTACCTTCGGTCAAATTTAAACAAAGTTCAGATATTAGATTAAAGAAATCATTGTCAATACCGTGTTTGAGTATTGCTTTCCTAAGCGGAGGTTTTGAAGTGCTTAGAACTGAAAACAAATGTCTATTTTCATGTAGTTTTATTCAGTGTCATGATAGTGACTAATAGGTCTTTTTAGTGTTCACAGGGAGATATACTGTAATTTCATTGTCGTAAATATCTGGACTACACGCAGATCCTCGGGTGTATTTTGATTAAGATCCAATAGGATATAACCGTGGGGTTATTAGTTGCCTGATTGTATGCTGAGAGCAGAAATTTAGGGGCACCTGGATAGATCTGTTTATTGAGGGTTATTAGCGAGCTAGAATCACGAACAACTCTGTAGATGATATAGTAGGTGCAGTTCAAAGCAAGTGTTCACATACATTTGCTCTGATGAAAGAGATTGTGTAGAACCAGAGTAACGGAAATCTGTTCATGATGAGAGCAAACAGTGAACAATTGCAACATTTGCTGGGACCATTGTTCAATAGATTCAGCCAGATCGTCAATGATCAGCCAAGAGTTTGGTTCAATAATGCTGAAAAACATCAAGTCCCTGTATGAACTGTATCTGCACCGATCCCATGGTGGCAGCAATTGCTTTTATTTTATCGTATGACTCCTGCCAAATACTATAGCAATAGTAGATTTTTTTCGGCTTTTCCGCAAACATTTTATCGCAATTTTTAATTATTTTAGTTAAGAGTGTTGTTTTGCCCGACATTGAGGGCCCAGACAGAAACGATCTGAATGGTGTTTTAAATTGATACATGTTCCCTTCAACAGATCACCTGGACAACTAACTGTAGACCCTAATTGTCTAATGACTAAATAATTTCCCTACTACTACTCTGTTCTTCAAGAAGAATAAGAAGACGAATAAAGAATCATATTTTCTTTTATTATATACATAAAAAAGTAACAATACTTAAAAAAAGCACATTAAACATGAAAAAATACACTTTTTTTTAAATTTATTTATAAGAAAAATACAACATTTATATAGGCACACAGAGAAAAAAACACTTGAATATTTTTTTTTTTTTGTTTATTTATAGAGAAAAAAAATACAACATTAAATTAGAGAGCACTTGAAAAAAAAAAAAAAATCACTTTTTTTGAATGAAACATTTACAAAAAAAATCTGCTCTAAGTCAAAAAGATAACTGACAGTGGCGGTGCGCCCCCCACGCTGGCTGCCCCCCCCCCGGGCCGCGAGGCCCCCCCCCCAAAGGCCGCGAGGCCCCCCAAAGGTTTTAGGGAATAATTTACAGGACTTTATTTAAACTGAGACTTTCCCTATGGGTAACACATTAGGCCCGGTCTGAAGTTAAATAGTGGACCAAGGGGTAGGGTGGTCACACCGTCTTGACAAACATAGACCTTGTCGGAGATGGTACTCATGGCAATTTTTTTCTACATTTACAGTAAAGTTTCTGTATTTGAGGGAACGAATTGCCAGCAATTTGGCTCGTGGAATTGTATTTTCAACAATACAATTCCTATAAATGTTCATGTCGAAATTCTTATCCACATAGCGCGTGGGTACTCCTTTGCAACGTTTCTTGATTTCCTCGTCGTGTGTCTGTATAAAGTACACCTTCGGACTTACAAACATACCACGGGAAATCATGTCGCTTCCCGTGTTTCAGGTTTAAAAAATAAAAGCTGATTTGGTGCCCGACATTTCACTAGCTCTGGGTAAAGACCACTCCAATTGGAGTAGTCCATCCGTGAGCTGATAATTTCACCGTGCGCTAAATCATCAATTAGATTTGGGGTTTTTACTTTTAACAGTAGAGAATCCGTGTCCCGTAGCAGACCTCTACTTGCCCCTTTTCCGGCCACTGTACCCTAGCCACATTGTAGTAGAATTCCAACATGAGCTTTTTAGAGATCTCCAAGATCGCACTGCCTGCAGCAATATTTTTATTCAAGACAATGCGTCTTTTTTTCCTATTCAAAAGTACCATGTCCGGGCCAATGAAGTGTAATTGGATCGGCAATAATTCGAGCACATTGTTCAGGATCGGTCACGACGTAACAACGATTCCTATTGCGAAACACTCTCACACATTTTGCCGAAAGCCGAATTCAAAATGAGTTTATAAATTTCTTTTTCGGCTTTCGTCTGCGCTGCAGAACGTTTGTTGACAAAAGTGTCAACAAACGTTTTCAGATAGGGTTTTTTGACTAAACTGGAGTGCTCGGTGAACCTTTGTGGACGTTGTAAACCGTTGTTGCACATCCATTTTAAAGCTACATGATGTACAACTATGTTTTTTTCGGCAGAAGGTCAGCAATAAGTTTTTGTTTTGAAGGTGTCCAATGCAATCCGTCCACCTCGACTAAACGCCTATTGCGAGGGCTCAAAGAGTCCTTGGTCACAGGTCTATTGATGCATGGGAAAACAAAATCCTTTACTGAATCGTGAAGCTCGACTGGTATCTCTCCATCAATTTCAAAAAACCATCCAACCGGTCCATTCTCCTCAACACTGTTAATGTTGGGCAAATGTGGAGCTTGAGGGTCATTGAGCCATTTATAGTCACCGCAAGGTAGTGCATAATGGGACATGGCCGAGGGGTAGAGAGAATTCATATCGAGGAACACTGCATCCGATTTTGTCCCTGTCTTCTCTCCTGTTGGATCAGTTTCCAAGATACGATCCCCGTGAAAAACAAAACCACCCCTCATTGATCTTTCAATGAACAGGTGTTGATCAATGTCTGTAATTAGCCCGATTTTTCCCCACTAATTTTTAGGATGAGGTCCATCACTAGATGAGGCGAAGAAAAATAATAGCCCAAATCAAGATTAAATTCCTCATAGAATTTTGTCCGTATTTTTACACATAATGTCTAACAGAGTTTAACACGCCACTCGACAAATACAGCTTGCAGTAGTCAAACCCATTTTTGAATACACCCTCCCTCTGCCCAAACTTTTTTAGCAAAACTGTATTCATCGATGGGGTGCACCTACGATCGTGTAGACTGTCGTAAAACGATTCAATACAAGGAATAGTTACCTCGGCGAATCTCGACATGGAAAAAATAATAACCATAAGGATATATGCCCTTGACCGTCAACAAATCATATAAATCATTTGGAAATTGTTGCTTGAGAAGGGGGGGGAAAGCATTGCAACCGTCATCGTTTTTCTGCACTTGAATTAATTCACTCAATGATTGGGAAAAAAACTGTAGGAATCTAAAAAGCGAATTTTATTCGTATACTCAATGTCGGCTTCAACAAATTTCCACATAAATTCCAAAACAAGCAACTTTTCCGATGACTTAGGTATGATTTTGTAGGAAAAGCTGTCTATCACCCATGCATCATCATCTACTGTTCCATTTCTTTGAAGGACGTGCCAATGCTGGTAGCACATACTTCAGATCGTAGTTAGAGTTATGTATAAAAACAGGAAGAAAAAAGTTGCTGTTTAATTTTTAAATTACATGAATTGTGAGCCACCCCCGAAAGTTACTTTTTCCCGTTGAATTGGGGCCAATCAGGTGATTGTGGTCCTGGACCGCGTCTTTTGGGGCAAGAGCACCCCTACATACCCAGCAAATTGTCCCCTTTTCCAACGCTAGTTGATCTTTATCTGACAATGTCATTGAGTAATTGGTATGACGCAATCGTGAAATTGCGCCGTTCGCTGTTTTTATTAAAGATACCAATAACTTTTCCATGCTGCCCTCCTCAATCCATAGTAAAAAAAACTCTTCCCAATTGCATTTTATTGTTGGAATCGCGCGACGAGCATACGCATAGGAACACGCAAACTAGTTTTGTGTTCCTTGACTATATTTGGCATTGATGGGTCCGATACCTCAACCAGTCTTGTTTCACAATCTAAAGACACTTTATCAGATTGTAGCAGGAAATTTTGGAAATTTTTAAATTGTAAAGTGTCTTTGCCTTCTGCCGGCATTTCAATTCTTTGATTCCCATGAATTTTGCAATGACCCATGTGGTCTGAGAATGTTCGCTCAGATCTAAAGGGGAAAGGCACATGGGGCAATAGAAAACGTTCCCCTTTCTTCGTGCCTTGAGATAAGAGCGACTTATTGCTGTAAAGGGGAAAAAAATGACCATAAGAATTTACATCTTTGGGAGGCTCGTAAATAATCCATACCCAATTTTTAACATTTTCCACCATCGGGGGGGGGGGGGGGGGTGTCCTCACTGAATACAAAACCCCTTTTTTATTCGTTTTTTTTTTTCCCTAATCTACAAATTCAGTGTTCATACTGGAGAACAACCACCCCCCCACCCCAAGATTTTCATTTGATTTTTCAAAAATATGCTTATTTCTTTCAAGGACACCGGATACTTTCCCTCTAAACAATCAAAATTTACTTTAGGGAAATTTTTTCCAACGTTACGTGCAAGTCCGTCGAGATTTTTCATTGTTGACTTATTATATAATGTTTTATGGGCTCCTGCTAAAAATGCATATTTAAAGCATTGTAGCCCCATGTCAAAATTAAAACCCTGAACTCCTCCTGTAGCCGACAAATCTGGGTGGCATTTTATTCTTTTACCCCGCCCCCCCTTAAAATAAAGTTCTTTTTTAAATCTACTGAGATTCAGATCCATGTGTTCAATGTATAAAATTGTGGACCCACTGCCCTCTTCATGAAACGTGTCTAAAGTCGAAATTAGTTTATTTACCCAGTTAAAAAAAGTGTCTTCAAATTCATTTAGACCTGGGTAAAAGTCTGGTTGCCGGTTGAAAATGAAAATGAAAAAAATATCCCAGATGTCCCCTTTTGTAAATAAACTTTTTGATTCACTGATGCTTTAACCCCCCCTTTGACCCCCCATTTCTGAATGTGAATCTCAATGTTTGCTCGAATTCTGTCGATATAGCTATGGAGAACTTTCACGGGGTCAGTTTAAAATAATGCCCGCGTTTTCCTCGGGAGGGCTAAAATCTACCCTGTATGTTTGCAAATGACTTAGAGCAGATTTCTAAACAAATAAAATTCACGCAATTCCGGGGACATAGCACTATTTCTCGTCCTGTACCTATTTGTACAGGACTCAATTCACTAATAGTAAAAGTTATCGTTAAAAGTATCCCGGAAAAATGAGGCCCCCAACAATTTGCATAAAAACTGTCCATTTCTTCAGCTGTAAATTGAAAATCCCAGGGGGGATATCAAATAAACGTACCTTCACTAACATCCGGTGAGAGGGGACGACAATTACCCTTGATACTTTGAAGTCCCGGACCAGGGAAGGCAGAAGTTTTCGCAGCTTCCCCCTGAAAACAAACTAGAAAATGAATGATTAAGTTTTTTTTTTTTTTGGACGAAAGTTTCTAATCACACAACGCTATAACACAATTTTTCTTTTTTTCTTTTTTTTATCAAACAATGTATAATAAATTACCAAATTTTGTTAATAACAACACACACAC